>CM050426.1:5143766-5743766 GCA_027564155.1 Gymnocypris eckloni scoliostomus
AGCAGATTTAGTTCACAAACAACTGACAGTTTTGACCTAAATATTATTTTCAGTTACAATAATTAATCCTAAAATTCGACATTAGTAACTTACTTTTCACAGCATCAGTAGCGCGCGCCGCTCACAAGATCTCCCGGTTCTTACTTGTCAGAGTTCAGTTCACTGAAGAAGACCTCGCCTAAACGGATCATTTGAATCAGTGAGTTTTCGACCGAGAACAGCTGCAATCGTATCATTGCTATTCGTGAATGAATCGCTTTGTTGCGATTTGCGAACCGATTGAACAGGTTCATTGAAAAGAATCAGTTTGTTCATGAATCATACACCGCTTCCTCGGAGCACGTGATGTATCACGTGAGTAACGATATGTTTTATGAAATGTAGTGAAGTAAAAAGTACGATCTTATGCTTTGGAATGTAGTGAAGTAAAAGTAAAAGTTACTCAAAATAAAACTACTCCAGTAAAGTACAGATACTTGAAAAATGTACTTAAGTACAGTAACGAAGTAGTTGTACTTCGTTACTGACCACCACTGGTCTAGAACTACAAGATCATGTTCACATGTTCTGATTTCTCCAAACATGGGGACAGGAGACTTGTTAGTCAACAAATGGGGAAAAAAGTAACTGGCGTTTTTGAAAAAGTAACTCAGACATTTTTTTGTAAATTAAAAAGTACCGCATTACTTGAGTAATTCAACTCAAATTGTGAAACTTGTGTATTAAATAAATTCAATGCACACAGACTGAATGAAGTCGTTTAAGTCTTCGGTTCTTTTAATTGTGATGATTTTGGCGAGTTGAATTACTGAAATAAATTAACTTTTCCACGACATTCAAATTTATTGAGATGCACCTGTGTATGTATATATATATATATACACAGTATATAGGCTATATAGCCTATACTTTTTTTCAGAAGTAAATCAGCATATTAGAATGATTTCTGAAGACCATGTGACACTAGACTGGATGCTGAAAATTCAGCTTTGACCATAGGAATCAATTACATTTTAAAATACATTCAGTTATTTGAAATGTTAATAACATTTCGCAATATGTTATTTAGATTTATCAGACACTTTTATCCAGCTTTTTATTCAGGCTATACATTTTTTTTTGTCAGTACATGTGTTCCCTGGGAATTGAACCCACAACCTTTGCGCTGCTAACGCATGACTGTTATGACTTATATGACTGTTAGATTCATTTAATGTTCAAGTTCAAGTTCAAGTTGAGCTTTATTGTCATTCCACTACATGTGTGGACATATAGTGGGACGAGATGTCGTGCCTCACAGGACCACGGTGCTACATAAATACAGATATACAACACGAAGTAAAACAGTATAAACCTACACACAACTAAACTACTGTCAGCTTTGACTATACATATGCTATATATAAAAGTGGTTACCTATACATAAACTAAAAAACAGGAAACAAAAAATACAAACTGTACAAAAAATACAAACTGTACAACTGTGCAGATGACTTCAAATACTGTACATGTGCAAAAGAGAGACATTCAAGCAGCTGGCTGGGGAACAGTGTAAGGTGATTTGTGGTGCATGAGCCAGTAAACATACATACATTACAGTCGTATATTACAGTCAGTCTTTTGTGGGATTTGGACACACAATGGTGTGTGAATGTCTGTTTATTGTCAGTGTGTAATGTCTGTTTATTATTTATATTTACTTTTATGTAAGCCATTTAATTTAGGCTTTATCCACTTTGGAGGTTGAACCTAATCCAGACCTTTTACGCAGTACCTTCTTTGTGTAGAGCTGAGCTCTGATTCCAAGGGTTAAAATGCTCCCCACCTCTAACCAACCAAAACTGTCTCCTCGGGCAATAAGTGTAAAGTTCCTGTCAGTTCCAGCAGAGAGCACTGTGTGTCTGACCAAAAGCAGCAAGTCAGACACATTATTAAACCCATAGTATCACACTGGATAAATACAAACTCATCAAAGCGTGCAAAAAAGCTAATAGAGCTTTAAATAGAGAAACGTTGTATTATAATATTTATCTAATGCAAGTTACACGCAACACACTTTCTCTAAAAGAGGTCTCGTTGCTTCTGGTTCAGGTCTTTTGTATGTGCTTTCTTAAATATGGAGCTGTTTTACTCAAGATGCCTTCAAAGGAGATACCAAAGAGGATCAACTGATGTCCATCACATATGCAGATTAATATCTAGTAATTTTGCTCTTACTAACATTCTGATATTAAAACTGAATAAACACCATCAATAAAACAACTAGGTTAGTGGATTAGCTTTAAATTCCATAGAAATCGGCATCAGGTCATACTGCTGTAAACACTTTCTCTGACCAGTGGAGTTGGTTTGGTCAGGTGATGTTGGACATTCACAGGTACAGTGATCTGCATGAGTGAGGCAGGTTAGATGTTTCCCGGATTGATGGGGCCTTCAGGTGGGACGGTGACTGGATGAGAGGTCCAGATGGCTCATTACCACTGACAGCGGTTTATTTTATCCCCTACGCTTGCTAAAAGGTCACACTGTCCGCTGACTCTCAGCTCAGAGAGTCCTGCCCATCAGATCTGCTCTGGCAGAGGGATGTATTTCTGGGTCACAGGTTGCTTGGATCTTATGTTGTCCTGTAAGTATTTGTTTTCAAAATGTTCCTCAATAAGAGAGATGTTATGAGGCAATTGTTAAAAGCAGTGAGCAGTGTCGATGTTTCACTAACTATTTAACTAATTATCATTTGCATGAATATTAAATAATACATTAATTGGCTTTAGTTTGATGTGCAATGAAAAAAGAAAATCACATGAACAAAATTCAGATATATTTTTTTGTTATGATTAATACTTGTATTCTTCAAGGATGTATTCAATTTATAATGTTTCCCAAAAAATATTAAGCAGCATAACTGTTTTCAACATTAATAATAATTACAAATTAATTATAATTATTACAAATTATAATTACAAATTACAGCATATTAAAATTATTTCTGAAGGATCATGTGAAGACTGGAGTAATGATGCTGAAAATTCAGCTTTGGCATCACCGGAATAAAGGATATCTTAATATAAAAAACGACCTTAAATAAATACAAAAATTCACAATTATTGTTTTTCTATATTTTGAACTTTTTTGATAGACTGGCTGATTAAGAGACTTAAATATAAAAAACTTAAAAATAAAAATGCACAAATAGAATAGAATAGAAATGTGCTGATATTTTTACCAGTATAGATACAGATAAAATAATTACACAGATAAATAATATTTTTGTTGTCGTTGTTGCTGCTATGGCAAATAAAAAAATCTTCCATCTATATTTTAACCATTTTGAAAATGTTTATTATGTACAATAGAACTCATAATATATATTACATAAAGCTTCTATATTACTGATTTTGTTTATTTAAAATCTAAATATACAGTATATGCATACAGACACACACGCATACATACATACATACTGTGTGTGTGTGTGTGTGTGTGTGTGTGTGTGTGTGTGTGTGTGTGTGTGTGTGTGTGTGTGTGTGTGTGTGTGTGTGTGTGTAAGGAACATATTCCATATGTATACACAAGCACAACTAATATATAACAATATATATATATATATCTTTATTTTTTGAGTTAGGCTCTAATATTATTTGGTTTACACTTTATTTTAACGTGTTACAGTATAATTATACATTTAAGTATTGATTAAAATTAATTAACAAATGAATGTCACTTCATTTACTATATGATTATGGTTTGGCTAGCAATTATGCATAATTTATAATTTTTTATAATATTAAGTACATGTAACAAGGACACCTTAAAATAAAGTGTTACCTTATGTGTTTGCAATATCAGAATGGCATCATAATTTAAGGAGAAAAACATTAATACTGGCTGATGCTGATATAGCATATCACAAAAGCATTATTGCTTTCGATCTTTAACACATGAGCATTTCTACCTGAATTGATCTTTAAAGGCAATTTGTTCAACAGAACTATCACTGACATGTGCATTGCAGAATAGAACAGAAAAAAGAATATGCCGTAAGAAACATAAAACAATGCCTGTCGAAAATCCCCAGTGCATTTCCAGCAGTGTTGTGATTTCTTACGGCCCTGAAGCAAAATAGCTTGACAAGGTGACATCAAACTAACTTTGCATGCTGTCCATAGATCACTCCGCTCCCATACCAGTGAAGCATTGCAACCAGAAGCCTCCGTTAAGGCAGGATCTTCCATCTTGTGGATGTGTTTTTTTTCAGTCTGCTGTTAAAGAAAAAGAGAACATAGTGAGTCTCTCTTCTGATCCATCCACACAAGCATTAATGAGCTCACTCCCAGTCTGTTCCACAAACCAGAACCTACTGAGCTCAGCAGTCAGTCCACGCCAGAAAAATTAGGATCGGTAGAAATGTTTGCCTCAGTTTTTTTTTTCTCTTCCCTTCTTTCCCTCCATCCCCTCTTCCCCCAGTCTATGATTAATCTCACTCCCCTGACGAAAAGCACTGTCATTATCAATTCCCTCGATCCAGCGGCTGGAATTCTTTGATTCTTGTCTTCAAAGACCTGCTTCTATTTGGTCATTATTTCTGCCAGAGAACTTTCTCCCACCCGGCACAAACAGATGATGCCTGGAATGAGAGGCTGGCAGATATAAAAGCGCTGCCTTTCTAACTGACACCGCTGCCGAATAATTGATGTTTCTCAATAGAGTTGAGATTGTATCTGTATACACTCATAATGCACATGTCATTGTCAAATGCACAAATACAGAGGTGCTGGCGTTATGCAGACAATGATTTTTTCGTCTATTTCAAATGCCGCTTTGGAATTATTATTCTGAATTTTGTTTTGTGTATTTGAGCTTGTTCACGTAGAAAAATGACAGTCTTGGTCACATTTATCAACATTGATACAGTGTTTATAGCATTCACACAATTTGCATGAGCTAGATCTTGCAATGTAAAATACATATGTGATATTTATAGGAATAGTTCACCTAAAAATGAAAACTTGCGGGAAATTAACTTACCCTCAGGCCATCCAAAATGTTAGAGGAGTTTGTTTCTTCATCTGAAGACATTTATCTTTTGGAATTACATCACTTGCTCACCAAAGGATCCTCTGCAGTGAATGGGTGCCGTCAGAATGAGAGTCCAAATAGCTGATAAAAACATCACAATTAATCCACACCAGTCAAGTCCATCAGTTAACGTCTTGTGAAATGAAAAGCTGTGTGTTTGTGTGAATCAAATCCATTTTAAATAAAACATTTTTTTTACTTCAAACCATTGCTTCTGACTGCATGTCCTCTATCCATAACATTGCTTTCTCCAGCGAAAACGTCATCTTGTCTGAATCAGGAGAAAAAAATATGTACACTTTACAATTGAAAACAGTCAAGCCAAAACTGTTATAAAAATGTCTGTGGGTTTTGATGTGAGAAGACAATAGGAGATGGACTGTAGTAAGTGCTATTATTGATTATGGACCAACACCATAAGCTTTTCACTTCACAAGACGTTAACTGATGGCCTGGAGTGCTGTGGATTACTGTGATGTTTTTCTAAGTTGTTTGGGCTGTTTTTGCTTGTAAACTGCATATTTTTCTCCTGATTAAGACAAGATGACATTTTCACTGGAGAAAGCAATGTTATGGATAGAGGATACGTATTTTAGTCAGAAACAATGACTTGAAGTTAAAAAAAACTTAATGATGGATTTGATTCTTACAAACACACAATTTTCACCTCACAAGATGTTAACTGATAGACTGGAATGGTGTGGATTACTTGTGGGTTATTGTGATGTTTTTATTCATTCTGACGGCACCCATCCATTGTGCCATTGTTCACAATGTTCTTGTTGAACATTGATTGAAGAACAATCCATTGTTCTTCAACATCTCACTAAGTCAGGCTGTTGTCCCCACATGCTTCAAAGCTACCACCATCATTCCAGTCCCGAAGAAGTCATCTCCATCCTGCTTCAACGTCTACCGTCCAGTAGCACTCACTCCTATTCCAATGAAGTGCTTTGAACGGCTAGTCATGCAACACATCAAGTCTGTCCTCCCCTCCCTGGACCCCTTCCAGTTTGCATATAGGTCCAACCGACCGATGATGCCATCGCCACTGCCCTCCACCCAGCCCTCACACATCTGGACAAAAAGACTCATATGTCAGGATGCTGTTCATAGACTTCAGTTCAGCATTCAACACAATCATCCTCAGCAGCTCACTCACAAATTGGCCCAGCTGGGGCTAAACACCTCTTTGTGCAACTGGTTGTTGGACTTTCTGACCGGAAGACCTCAGGCAGTATGGGTCGGCATTAACACATCCAGCACCATCACACTGAACACAGGGCCCCCCAAGGATGTGTGCTGAGCCCCCTCCTCTTCATAAAAGCTCTGCTGACCCACGACTGCACACCGTCACACAACTCTAACCTTTTCATCAAGTTTGCGGATGACACGACTGTGGTGGGTCTCATTAGCAACCGAGATGAGACAAACTACAGGAGTGAGGTGAGCCACCTGGCTGGGTGGTGCAGGGTCAACAATCTCTCTCTGAATGTGGAGAAGACAAAGGAGATTGTTGTTGATTTCAGGAAAGTGCACACTCAGCATGCTCCTCTGACCATCAACGGTGCGACTGTGGAGAGAGCGAGCAGCACCAAGTTTCTGGGTGTGCACATCACAGAGGACCTCTCCTGGACTAACAACACTGCAGCACTGGCCAAGAAAGCACAGCAACGTCTCTACTTCCTCCGCAAACTCAGAAGAGCCAGACCCGACACACAGCTTCTTCAGTCTGCTGCCATCAGGGAGGAGACTGCGGAGTCTCCAGGCGAGGACCAGCAGACTGAAGGACAGCTTTGTCCATCAGGCTGTCAGGAAGCTGAACTCCTCCGTCCTTGCCCCCTCCCTCTTTACCCCACGCAACACTGAACTCTGACACTCCCCCCAATGTCCACACCCCCAGGTCCCCCCCTTACAAACTGTGACCCGCACCAGTCACTTTATGCAGCACTGGAATGATCTCTACCTCATCCAGCATTGTCTGTAATCTACCTCTTCTGAAAGTCTGATAAAAGACTGTTCTTTTTCTTGCACTACTCGCATCTGCACAGTTTTGTTTTATTTAACTGGTTTGCACTCTATCTGCCATGTGCCTTATGTCACTTTATCTCCCTTTTTATTTTTTTTATTGTTCTACAATTGTCCTCATTTGTATATCTGTATAGTTTGTATGTACATATGGTTAAACTGTATTTATCTGTATTTGAATGTCTACTGTCAGTGTTTAATGTTAACTGTATGCACCAAGGGTCTGAGAGTAACGCAATTTCAATTCTCTGTATGTATGTACTGTACATGTGGAAGAATTGACAATAAAACTTTACTTGACTACTTGACTTGATTGGTGAAAAAGTGATATAATGGCAAAAAATAAATCTCACCAAATTCTAATTTTTGAACCATTTATTTAATTGGGGATGGGGGGTGTATTGGTAACTTTTATTAAAGCAAGCAATCCCTATTATATTGTGCAGACTTGCCACAGTCACACTGGCAATGACTTGCAGCAATAAAATGATCTGAAATAATACATTGTCAGTGAGACCTTACAACTTGTGGCAACATGAACAGCAGTGACCTTTGGCAACAGGATGTGGCTGTGCCCAGCAACTCTACATGATTAAGAATAACAGTGTTGCTGTTGTTCGACCCTGCCTGTGTTATGACCATGTTTCATAATAAAAGCTTGAACTTGGATCCGCCGCATCACGTCTCGTCGGCTCCGTTTCAGAATACTCGCCACACGAGGATCCAGTGGCTTTTCTAAAGGACCCTGACCAGGTATGGACCTATAAGTCGTGGGTTATTTAGATTTTTATGTGGGGCAGAGATCATTTAAAGTGAAGAATATAAATACAAAATATAAAGAGTTGAACAGTCTTTTTATTAGGAAAATTAAATTAATTAGTTATATCAAACTGCATTAACAATGTTCAAAATCAAAAAACGGCCTTATTGAAAATGCAAATGAATTCTCTTCCAGTAGGAGGCATTAGGTGGCATTATAATTTAGATGAGATTGAAATGACATTGAACATTTGAGAAACGAGACCTATACTTGAAAGTGTCATTGTGTTTTCTGACTTGGTATTTAGTTTTTTAGATTTGCATGTGCATTTGTAATTTGTTATTTTGTTTTCAGAATTGTGATTTTTGCACTTGAGTTTTCTGACAATGTAAACTTGCTCTGGAGCTCACCTGGTACAGCATTGCATTTGTGAAATTGGAAATTACTTTACACGGAAAAGGTTAGTAAGTGATTGTTTTTCTTTTTCTTTAAAATAATTTATGGTGGTGGTTGTTTTTTTTTTTTTTACATTTCAGAGACTGACCAATTTACGTTCTATTGTAAGTGTCTTACTGTAACCCAAACGTGTTCTTATGCAATTAATTTTGTGGTAATCAACATTTGCTATGAGTGTTATCAGTTACGCTTGACTAGTGTTGGGAAAGTTGTTGCTTAACACTTTAGTCAGCTTCATTTGCTGTTTCAAATGTGCGTTACAAATTGAATAAACTTAAACTTCATTGAGCCCATAATAAAGCATGGGATAAGTATGTTGCATGTATGAAACATAGATATTTGTCTGCAGACACAGCTACATGCACTTTTTTAACAGCATCAGCCTGCTATCCACACCATAGTAATCACACAGCAATCTTGGCACAAGCACCACTGAAATTTACTTCAGATAATCGTAGTTTTAATAACACGTTTTATCAATATTTACACTAATACTGTAATTATTGCATGTGCCGTGATATGGCATTGTTGGTTCTTTAAACGTTGAGTCGGATTTTTGATTGATCATAAAAGAGTGATGACTTTACAATAATGTTAATTTGCATTTCATGCCGCTTTGTTTATTCACATCAGAGCTTTTCTTCTTTGACACTTTTGCAATTAGCAAAAAACACCCTCTCTCTTTTTTTCAGATCAATTGAAGCTTTGAAAGCACAAAAGCAGTATTGAGAATCCTATCAGTGCCAAAGAGATTTTACTGCTGAAATTAGCCACAGGCATTTTGGTTTTGTGCACTGCATTATAGCATTTTTTTTTCTCACTTCTTTTCTTTTTTCCCCCACTGTTCAAACGTTCTGGATGACTGCTGTCTAAGAGCAGGAGAAAGAATCAGGAGATATGCTGAATCTACAGGGAATATAAATGAAAATGACTCAAGAACTCATTCAATCAAATTCCTTTCGTTTCGAAGATAATAGCGCCATGAAAACCACGAAAGATTCATGAATATATAAAACAAAAGAATGGATTAACCAGGAAATTACATTTTGAAATTAAATTATATAAAACTGATGCAATTTTTGGGATGATAAAATATTTCTGGTAACACTTTATTTCGATAGTCCAGACTGTGTACTAACGAACTTTGCAACTACATGTCAACAGTCATTAGAGTATTAGTAGACTTAATCGAATTATTCTTATCTAACATTTTTCCCCCATACTTTGACTTTTTCTACTAACCCTAACAGTCTACTAATACTCTAATGACTGTAGTTGTCATCTAGTTGCAAGTTAAGATATAGTTAAAAGGATGTCTGAGATGTATCCATCCTTTATCCTATATGATAGTTTTATATGCACTTTTGTCTGTTTGTTTGAGCATCCTTTCTCAGCCAATGACGTGACTTTGGGGGTGGGGCTATATGTTTGTTCGACCTATGGCAGACATGTTTTCAAAAATAATTTTGAGGTTTCTTAACGGTCACACTTTAGTTTAGGGACCCATACTTACTATTACCTAACTATTAACTACAACATTTGCCTCAGTAAACTCCTAATTTGTTGCTTATTGCTAGTTAGTGAAGTAGTATTAAGGGATCTAAAATATGGAATAAGTAAATAAATACATTAATATGTACTTTATTGTGACTAATAAACAGCCAATATACTAGTAATACGTATGCTAACAAGCAACAAGATAATAGTGAGAACTGGTCCTTAAAATAGTGTTACCAACGCTATCTCACAGCAATTCGTACACATTTTACGAGGTGGGTAATTCATACGAATTCGTACGACCTCACACGTACGCTTTCTTTAAACCCCAGTGATGGGTAAGTTTAGGGGTGGGGTTAGGTGTAGGTCATTTTTGCAAATTCATACGCATTGGCAACTCGTAAAATACGTACGATTTAGCAAAAATCGCATGAATTTGCACGAGTGAGGTCATACGAATTACCCGCTTTGTAAAATATGTACGAATTGCCGTGAGATCGGGCTGGTGTTACCGATTCAGGCATTGTTTTAAAAAACAAAAAAGTATGAAAAATTATGTCATCCATTAGAAATTAAATATCTAATTTCACTCTAAAGTATATCACATTTTGAAAGCAATTATACTCTTTTTCACATAATCTACATTGGAAATAACCAAAATCTTAATTTGTTAGAAAGAGACCCTTGACCATTTATGTTTGAACATCTGGTGAATGAGTCAAATCAGTCGACTCATCTAGACTTTTGGCACTCCAAGGTATATCAATGCGATTCTGCTAACTGATTCTGGATTTAATCTATTATCATCTCATGTGAGAGAGAAAAGGAAAAAGAGAAATGGTTTCAGACTAAGCGAAGCAGCAGTTAACAAAGGGGGCTAATAACATCTGTCAGTCAGCAGGCAGGAGTGCTGTCGAGCTGTTGATGTGGCAGTGCCCTGCTGCCAGTGCGCCTGCCAATTATCAATGAACTCATAGGAGATCCGTGTTAAAGTGTCCGGGTTATTGTTACAGGGGAAGTGATCAAATAAATGTGTCTGACTGACTTCAGAGGTGTTGTGCCTTTTGTTCAAGCCCTAAAACTGCAATTAGGAAAGGAATAGTTCTCCCAAAAATGATAATTCTATTATTAATTCACCCTCACGGGATCCAAACACGTACTTCCTTTGTTCTTTTAAATGCACGGGATGTTTTGAAGAAGGTTCATACTGCTCTTTTCCTCATAATGAAGGCTTGCATTGCAGGGAATGTCAAAAGCACCATGAAAGTAGAAAATACAACTCGCATGATACATTCCAAGCCTTTTAAAGTCATACAACAGCTTTATATGAAGAATAGAGCCAAATTGTAGACAATTTGTGCTGAAAATGCTTGTATACTGTAGCTTTCTGATTTATTTTATGTGTATGTATGTAGATAGTTGAACTTTGCACTTGAATTAAATGTCAAAACTGTATAAATTAAACCAGTAAAATACTGTTTTGTAATGGAGATCGACATCCACTGTTTGCTGTCAATGTATGAAAAGAGCTGCTTGAACATTCCGCAAAATATTTCCTTTCGTGTTCCATCGTAAACAGAAAACAATACAGCATAAGTGTGAGATACCGATGGAAAATATTCCTATTTAAGTGAATTATTCCTTTGAATAATTACTGGTATAGATGACTTGACAGCTTTCCTGTGATTATCAATGATAAGCAATGCAACTTTTACATTTGAATGTCAGTGAAAGAGTTCCAAAAAAAACAGACACATAAACCCAGTCCAGATTCTGGTGAAAAAATAAATAAATAACAATGAACAATTCAGAAATCTATCCCTTTTCCTTTTAAGGGATTAATTACAAATACAGAATATTGTGGTTCTTCAAAACCGTGTGTTTTTGTTCTGTGCACCACTGAATTGAAATAAGCTCGCACATTTCACCTTTTCACCAGAGTGAGAAAACCCTGAGTGTGGAGCAGCTGTTTTTTGGATGGCCCTCAGCACAGTTCTCAGAATCAGCTGTTGAATAATCATGGTTTCCAAAGTACTTTCACGCTAGGGTCTACTAAAGTACTTTATAAATGCAAGGAAACTGTTTGCATTTGTTTGTGCATGCATTTTTGTCTAAAAGCTATATCATATATATGATGCTGTGTTTTGACTTTTGTTTGACATATTCTTGTAAAATCTGATAATAAATGTAAACAAACTTGGGGCCCTCTTTATGAATGCCTGTGTGAATTCAAAACATAAAAACACATGATAAACTGGCCATTCCTGTTATGTAGCGCCCCTCTGAGCTCTGTAACCTTATACAAATGAACATGCTTGTGTTTTATCTAAGGGGATAGCATATTTTGATATGATTTTTTTCAGGTGCACTTTTATTAATTGCAACATGTTATGTATTTGTTTTACAATGGAATTAACAGGTTTCCACTTGAAGTTAATTCAATATCTTTTGAAAGTAGTTAAAATGATCAAGCCTGTGAAATGATTTAGAAGAAAAATCTAGAATTTAATCTTAATGCATTGCAATGCAATACAATATGTAAATATAATTAAATTATTGAGAATGAAAAAAATGCATTAAGACATATATGATGGAGGACTTGAAAATAAAAGGAATGACCCAACGGTAGGACGACTGCAGTATAAAGTTTGAATTGGACAGTAGGCAGGAGATAATTAACTCAGAAATTACAGTGGTATAATTAGGAGGCGATCCCCTTTAGACCGTATCAGCACAGCTGTAATGACTCTCTTATTCATCTCAATGAGATTAAACGGGATGAGGTGCCAGTCGTGTGGCCTTGGCTGTTATGATGAAGTATTTCTCAAGTCATTTATCACGCCAGCTGCCAGGGGCTATTTTCACCATTTTAACAGTTGTGATGTGTCCCGACCGGGTGGGATGTTCACATGAGTGGTCAAAAGCCTGTTTCTTTCATAAACAATTGCATGTAGCATTTTTCACTGAACTGTAATCAAACCGATATTGTGTGTGTTTTAAGCCTGAAAGTCTTTTCCACACTAAAGTTGTGCTGTGATGCTTGAGAAGGAACACATTACTCATCATTAGCAAACTGTTTGTTCAAGAAACAGTAAGTGGTTTGTAGTGTTTCCTCGTCCCTTGTGCATTTGATGAGTGGCCATAAAAAAAAATCATCATTAGGCTGACGCACAATCAGAAGTATCAGCAATTAATTTAAATGATTCTGATCTGCTTTAACAGGTGTTAAAGAGTGACATTACATAAAAAATACTGTGCTGTTTACACGTCACCATGCAACTATAAGCTGCAGTTTTTAATGTCTTTTGGACAGTTATTTAGCAGTGTTTAAGGGGACCAAAAATGCTAAATCTATGAAAACATGAATATGTTAAATGGGTAACGCCACGCACAGACTGTGTTCTGGTACTGTAAGTCCAAGTAACTTCATGTCCATTAAGTACTTGACAGACAATATGTCAATATGAAGAATATTTTTTATTTTATTTCAGTTGCTTTCAATTCAATATTTTTTTTTCTTTTGTAAAGAAATAATTTTATAATTTGATTAAGCAAGGATGCATTAAATTGACATTAAAGTAAAAGTAATTAGACAATTTATGTTGTTACGAAAGATTTGTCTTAAAAAAATAAACAAATCTAACATTCATCCATATTTTTTTTTCATTTATCTTTCCAACTTTCCATTCATCAAATAATCTGTTACAAAACTGTATCATGCTGCCCACACAAATTTAAATAATTTTTTTTTAAAATATACACAACTGTTTATAATGAATAATTTAGCTTTGCATTATAAATTACATTTTTAAATGCTATAACAGATAAAAAAAATTCAATGTCAATTGTAATAATTTGTCCCAATATTACTGTTGGTTAGTGTAAGATACTTATTTGTAAGTATAAATTAATAAAACTAAATAAATAAAGTAAATTAAATAAACAAATACCAAACTTTTGAATGGCATAGTAATGAGAATTGTATTAAATATATGAAAGATTATATCAATTACATTTAATTTTATCAGGATGCAAGTTGCTACATCTATGCAAAGTGTATGCTGTATGGAAAACAAATAATACAGCATAAATAATAAAATCCTTCATGCTGACTTTATTTAGTAAATTACATCAGTCCATTACCTCACTGGTGATATACAACAAGATTGCTTCCACAGAAACCTTTTAAAACTCTCGAAATCAAAAGAAGCGTATTGACTTGACTTCAGACTTTAGGAACTAGAACCAAAACACTGCGGAAACAAAACGTAGATTTAGATATAGAAATACAGACATATAATATAGAGAAAGTCTCTGAGAAATGTGATTTGCTTCTCAGCACTCACTGTGCTCTCTAAACACCTTGTTGGAGCTTTTATTAAAGTACACCAGTCCCCAGTCCCAGCACATTGTTATCTCATTGGCTGCAATACTATGTCTTGTTTATTCTCGTAGCTGCAACTTTATATCGCACAATTGTGACATTAGTCCTCTTTTTTTCATTATAATTTCTTGTTATTTGGACATTTCATCTCACAATTGTGACGAGGGAGCCTCCAAAGAGAGCCAGTGCCCCAGGGCTTCACAGACCCATAATCCGTTCATTTCACCTGAAAAGCTTCAACCTGTTCGCTTCACACACTAGCCTAGATCCTGAAATAGCCTCTCAAACTGCCCTATTGCACTTCTTGTTCTGCTACGATAAGCTTCAGAGCTGTTACTCTGAGGATCTCTTATATGCAGGTTAATATGAAAATGTTATTGAGTTCAGAAGAGACGACCTCATAAAGGGAATTTATTGAAGTAAATTATTGACAAAAATAGAGGCTGAATGGACCATCAGGTTTACTCAGCTTTTTGACACGTAATAAATATCATTTTTATTTACAGTGAGCAAAGGGGAGAGCTAGCCTGACTCATCTTTTCCACTTTTATGGCACTGCTAGTAAAGAGCGGATGGTAAGGGTATAGTATTGTATCAGTGTGAGCTATTGTTAGACACAGTGGCATCTTCTCTGTGTTGCCTGACCATTGTGAAATCCATCAGCAAAGCATTCATTCGTAACATCCGGAAAGCCATTCTGCCTCAGAAATGTATTTCTCTCCCACTGTGTTATTTCAAGGTAAGATTAATATCAGTTCGAAGGCTCTGCGATGAATTTCGATAGGGCATCCCCGGGCAAAGTATGCAAAAAGTGAAATTTGTCGTGGCAATGTGCCGCGTGGAACATGATCACCATATGCTCTCGCCAAATCATCATAATGTCAACAACAAACATATGCGGGTCTATCTCGTGGCTTGTTTTCGGGGAAAACATGCGCTTTATTACTCGTGCTGAACAAAGAGGCATATTTCTGACAGTGTATTCTTCTGTGTAATGTTTCTATTGTGTTATCGGGGATATGAATATATTTGCCAAGCGGCTGTGCACATTTCTCTTATACTGCTGCCTTCAGAGGTGCATGCTTACTGCTGCAGCACCAGGTCTCTGGTTACAGCTGCAATATCAACAACAGTCATCAGTGTTTGAATGAAATGCTGATATGACATTGATACAAAAATAAATCTGAACTTTTATATAACTTTATATGCATAAAATAAGGCCATTATGCTGGATAATTTGTAGACAAACAAACATTAGGTTGACAATAAACGTTACTTAACATTTTGTAGTTACCCAATTTCAGGATTCCTTAAGTCAAGTCAAGTCACCTTTATTTATATAGCGTTTTTAACAATACAAATTGTGTCAAAGCAACTGCACAATATCAAAAGAGGAATTTTTTTGAGTTAAAGGCATTTCATTATTGAATTCAGTGATGTCATTGTCCAGCTCAGTTCAGTTTAAATAGTATCTGTGCAATCAAGTCGGTGATATCGCTTGAAATGAAGTGTCCCCAACTAAGCAAGCCAGAGGCAACAGCGGCAAGGAACCAAAACTCCATCGGTGACAGAACGGAGAAAAAAACTTTGGGAAAAACCAGGCTCAGTCGGGAGGCCAGTTCTCCTCTGGCCAGACGAACCAGCAGTTTGTTCCAACTGCAGCAAAGTCAGATTGTAAGGGCTCCACTGGTTTCAGTGGTCTTTTCCCGATGGCTGTCTAGGTGACGAGGTCCTCACTGGAGATCTGTCTCTGGGGCTCATCTAGGTGTCCTGGACTTCGCTGGCGTTCAGAGCTGTAGAGGTCGTCTCTAGGTGATGATCCATCATCTGATCTGGATACGGACTGGATCTGTTGACTGCAGTGATCATCTGGGCTGGATAAGGACCCGAACGGGTGGCTATGGTGACCTCGGAATAAGAAAGCAAAAGACTAATATTAGTGTAGATGTCATTCTTCTTACGATGTAACAAGTACATTGTGTTTTATGGGAAGCGTTCCCGGTTCCGGTTGACCTAATTAATGCAGCCTAACAACCCTTTAACGAATTGGAATACTAGAAGTGTATTAGTGTGTTAAGTGTACGCCAGGTTAAAGAGATGGGTCTTTAATCTAGATTTAAACTGACAGTGTGTGTCTGCCTCCCGAACAGTGTTAGGTAGATTGTTCCAGAGTTTGGGCGCTAAATAGCAAAAGGATCTGCCGCCTGCAGTTGATTTTGATATTCTAGGTATTATCAAATGGCCAGAGTTTTGAGATCGTAGCGGACGTGGAGGACTATAATGCGATAAGAGTTCGCTCAAATACTGAGGAGCTAAGCCATTCAGGGCTTTATAAGTAAGAAGATTTTAAATCTATACAATGTTTAATAGGAGCCAGTGCAGTGTTGACATTACCAGACTAATGTGGTCATACTTCCTGGTTCTAGTAAGAACTCTAGCTTCTGCATTTTGGACCATCTGTAGCTTGTTTATTAAGCGTGCAGAACAACCACCTAATAAAGCATTACATTGAGAGCATAGGTCTCAGTTTCGATATATTTTTAAGATGAAAAAATTCAGTTTTACTAATGCTAGAAACGTGTCTGTCAAAGGAGAGATTGCGATCAAATAGCACACCTAGGTTCCTGACTGATGACGAAGAATCGAGAGAGCAGCCATCAAGTGATAGAAAGTGTTCTAGGTTATTACTTGTGTGGTTTTTAGGTACGATAATTAACACCTCTGTTTTTTTCAGAATTTAGTAGTAAGAAATTATTTGTCATCCGTTTTTTTTTATATTGACTATGCATTCCATAAGTTTCTCAATTTGGTTTGTTTCACCGGGCCGTGAAGAAATATAGAGTTGAGTATCAACAGCATTACAGTGAAAGCTAACCCCGTATTTCCTGATGATATTTCCCAAGGGTAACATGTAAAGCGTGAAAAGTAACAGCCCTAGTACTGAGCCTTGAGGTACTCCATACTGCACTTGTGATCGATATGATACTTCTTCATTCACCGCCACGAATTGATGGCGGTCAGATAAGTACGATTTGAACCATGCTAATGCACTTCCAGTAATGCCAACAGAGTTTTCATTTCTATTCAAAAGAATGTTGTGATCGATAGTGTCGAATGCAGTGCTAAGATCCAGTAGCACTAATAGAGAGATACAACCACGATAGGATGATAAGAGCAGGTCATTTATCACTCTAATGAGAGTAGTCTTAGTACTATAAAATGGTCTAAATCCTGACTGGAAATCCTCACAGATATTATTTTTCTCTAAGAAGGAATATAATTGTTACCTTTTCTAGTATCTTTGACAGAAAAGGGAGGTTTGAGATCGGTCTGTAGTTAACTAGATATTTGGGGTCAAGTTGTGTTTTTTTAATGAGAGGCTTAATAACAGCCAATTTAAAGGTTTTGGGGACATACCCTAATTACAATCTAGGATCTATGACTTCTGGAAGCACCTCTTTTAGTAGTTTGGATGGAATAGGGTCTAACATACATGTTGTTGGTTTAGCTGATTTAACAAGTTTATACAATTCTTCCTCTCCTATAGTAAAGAATGAGTGGAATTGTTCCTCAGGGGATCTATAAACAATATAAATGATAATAATCTTAACTATAAATGATTCTAAATTGATATGCCTATATAAAGTTATTATAATTATATTATAATAATTTATATAATATCATGATACTAATGAATAATGTATAGCATTTACTAAATATTGTAAAAATTATGATGATGATGATGATGATGATAATACAAATGTTATTTTATTAATAATCATAATTTTATTATGGGCCTGAGTACACTGTAAATGTCATTATGTTGAATAATTCAACCATGGGAATCATTTATTTTATTTAAATTATTTTACTTATTAAAATAAAAATAATAAGAGGTCACTACAATACTTTTTTTAAATCTAAGCAATGCATATTTATTTATTTATTTATGTATGTATTTATTTATTTATTTATTTATTTATTTATTTATTTATTTATTTATATGTTTGTTTATTTGTTTATTTATTGGTTTATGTACTTTTTATATTTGTTGGTTATGCTTTATTTGAAGGTGTCCTTGTTACAGTGTACTTATACATTTAAGTACTGAGTAATATTACAGTTTTTCTCGATTGCTAAAACACTACAACCAAACTTTTAAACAAAAATTTCAGAACCATAACGCCATTTTTTTTTACTATAAACACTATTCCCCTGCTTTGACACATGAGTCAGATTTGGTGAACTGTTACTGCAAAACTGAACAAATCCTCACATTTCTCAGTGTTTACACCATGTGGTCATTTAGAAAGCACGAGCATTCAACATTGTCACTCAAGTCAGCACGGTTTGAGCTCAATTAGCACAAAAGTACCCAATTGGAAACACTAGGAGTCAAAATTGATCACACCCCAATCAGAACCTTTGATGATAAAAGGGCCAAAATCAGCTCATTCAGGTCTGAAACAATGTATCCAGAGAGACGTGAAGACACCAGAGAGGAGGAGGAGAACTTTTATATATTTAAAAATATATTTGAAAATTGTTTTGCTATATGGGTAAATGCGCAGCCATCAGCCAACGAGGGGTACTCCACCACCATGCCATTCTTGGACCTTATAACACTATCCTCCTCCTTGCTTGCCTTGATGGTTTAATTGTGTTCCAGCTTGACCAAAGGGAGCCAGCACAACTGCACTAGCCTTGCTATGTTGTTGTTTGGGATAACGTCAGCTTCCATCGCTCTGATCTGGTTCGTGGCTGGTTTACCAATAACCCAAGTTTTTCAAACATCTTTCGACCTGCATACTCTCCCTTTCTAAACCCAATAGAGGAGTTTTTTTCAGCAGGATGGTGGGGAGTATATGACAGAGGACTTTGCATCTATTTTCACCTCCTCCAGGCCAAGTAAGAAACCTGCCTGGATATTTCAGTTGATGTGTGCCAGGGTCGGATCAGGCATGCAAGAGGATTTAACCCCCGCTGCCAATATAGCCTGTGATGTTGACATGGTTCTTTGGCCTTGGCCTGTTCCAGACCAAAGACAGGATGCTGGGACAGAATTGTAATGTTCATCATGTGAAATTCTTTATTTTGTTTTTTTGACCGCGAGCAACATAACTTATTACCGTTTTTTGTAGAATTGTTTTACATGTATCTCATCAGTGTGTAAGACTGTGTTGTAGTGTGTGTGTGTTTTAGGGTTTGTGTGTCATGTCTAAGAGCAAAGTTTGGAGTGGACAGCTTCATTTTGACCTGAATATAGGAAGTTTGAGGAATTGATTTTGAAGTTATGGATTTGTGTTTAGAGTTTTGCAAAAAAAAAAGCATAATTAAAAAAACTGTGTTTGAGCAATTAAGAAAAACTGTAATAAACTACATGTACTTACTATATCCTCCTGAGACCCAGCTATGGAGTTTTTGCCTCTGTAGTGTACATTATATTTTAGTGAATTTCGCTGAGACCTCACATGTCACAGTTATACGCCTGGATGTCCTGTACAGAGCATATTCAGGGCTTCATAGAGATGCTAAATGTTTGGTAGTTTCACCATGACCACTCCCTCTCATAGGTCTTTAAAGATGGCAAAATTTAATTTAGTGAAAATTTTTACATCCTTATGGAAATATGATTATATTTTGTAATTGTCATTTAAATCTGAATAATTTTCAGATTGTTTGTCATAAAGCAACATCTCATGTGAAAATGGGTTTTCAAATTCAAATATGACTTCTTGTTATGAAACAGGACATAATTTCAACAACAATTGAATAGGTAACATCAATTGTCTTATGAAATATTAGATATTATTATGAAAATCTGGCCATTTATTACTCCCATTATGACAGTTCTTTTTTTCAACATGCTGTCCCTACAGGACCACATTAATATGCACATTCCTGTGGCTCAGTGGTAGAGCATTGCGTTAGCAGCGCAAAGGTTGTGGGATCAATTCCCAGGGAACACACATACTGACAAAACAAAATATAACCTGAATGTACTGTAAGTCGCTTTGGATAAAAGTGTCCGCTTAATGTAAATGCAAATTAGATACAGTGTATAGATACACTGTGTTTAATGGGAAAACCAGTTTATGGCAAATTTTACAGCTTCATTTGTATAAAAATCCTGAAACCTAATATATGGAAGTTTAAATTGATTTTGAAGTTATGGTCTATTTGTGTTTAGAGTTTTGCAAAAAAAGCATAATTAAAAAAAGTGTTTTGTGAGCAATTAAAAAAAATGACATGAATAAACACATGTAATTTGGTTTAAAAAAGACCCAGGAGGATATGGTTAGGGTTTGATTTAGGGTTATTTTGTGCAATTATGCATATTATTTTTATTAATGTATGTTTTATTACAGCAAGTGCCTACATGCATAATATGTGTTACAAGAACACCTTAAAAGTGTTACATATTTGTTTTGTTAATATTTGTTTCCCGAAATGTTTATTTCAATATTGCTAAATTAATCACATTACATTTTGGTCAACAATGTTAACAATGTGTTGTACATGGTAGTATTATGATTAGTCTTCTTAAACAATATTACATAACACATCTTTATTTATTTATGTTATTTGTAATTAAGAACAAATTACACCTGGCTCAGAACAAGCTGTTTATAACTACTGGACAACCCAAGAAAATAAATAAAGTTAATTCTGCTTTGACTGGCTAAATAAAAACAAAAAGGTTGCTTAAACAGTTTTGTTGAATGACTTGGTTTTATATTGCATTATTAAAGCCTCTCGACTGTGTTCACAGGTGATGTGTGCTGGACACAGGTGGAGCTGCTCTGGTTCAAAGTGCTGCACCGGTCTTTTCAGAACGAGTGACCGCCTCCAGCGAGCCCTGACTCCGCCTTCCGCAGGGCTGCGTGTCGCTGAGCGGAGAGAGGCATCGGCAGTGCGAGCTGCGCCGCGCGTCAGTGAGGGAGACAGACACCGCTTCTGCATATGCGGCCACCGGCACCTCACTGAAACACACCGACCATGGACCTATTCGAGTTTGACTTCTTCAGGGACTGGGAGCTGGAACAACAGTGGTACGTCTTCGGGCTTTATGTGTTTATGCTCATTCGTTTTACTGAATGAAATGTCTTTGTCATGCGCTCCGATCTGACGTGGTCACATTCCGAAATACGAGTGAAACCCATCATGACGCATGATAGCGGCTGTGTCTCAAACTCTAGCGAGCAGCCTACCTTCGCAGCGTTTTGGGTCATCGTAGACGCGTTCCGAGCGCGCATTCGCAAAGCGCCTGTGATGTCCAGAAATGCTGTCTTGGTAGGCAGCTCGCTAGGGTGCGTAGTGCTGACTTCTGCTGTCTACGGTGATGTGACTGCTCTTCTGTTTATATAGATGAGACAAACTTTAATTACAGAATCGCTGTTGTGATGAATTGCATGTTGATGCATTGAATTATATGTTTAAACTGCATAAAAGAAACAAAGTGCTACTTCTTCCTGCTACTTTAAACTGAATTTATCTGATTATTGTTTGATTAGACTATTATGAATCACAAGTCCTATATGAGTCAGCTAGTTGCACTTTATATTAGTCTTCATGTTTAGGCAATTACATAAGCAGTGAGTAATATACATGTAATTAACTTGTAATTACATATTAGTCAAATATATTGTGATGCATCATCTAAAATCCAGTTGATTAAAGTCCTACAGGTTTTTTGCATGTACATGGACACATTTATATATTGTGTTGAATTGGAAATGTTTGCATTTATAAAGCAATCCCTTATTAAATTATCTTTTTTAGTGCAAAAGTGTAAGTTTTGTTATAAACCTCTACTACTAATTGCCAGTTGGATTTATCCATTAATTTATCATGCAAACATAAATATTTCATATTCGTTTAGCTTATTTAGGTGTCATTGTTAATGAGGGCATTCAGCTAGTGCGCCCACTGCTGGTTAGGGTTATATGTTATTTATATGTTTATGTACTTTTATCCTCCACTACGATATGATTTCAGGATAATTCTCTGCCTTAAATCTGCTGATTTTTAACACTCTCTACATCCCCACCGTGTGGCAGAACACAGGAACCCATGGAGTGCAGATATGAATCCACACAAAAGCAATATCACAGAGAAAATGAACAATAACAGTGAAACCTCTCCAAATATTTGAGCATTTATGATTTGGCCTATATTGACAAATTCACATGAACATGAATGCGTTGGTTTGGTTAGTTGCTATTGTCCTGGATGACACAAGTCTTTTTCCTTTGTTGAACTGAGTCTAGTTGCTTCACATTTTCAAACCCTTCCTCCGATTTAATCCTCGTTCTTTTGTTTTTATCCTCACCGTCCTGTACATGACAGCACATCCTTGAGCTGTTATAAGCAGACATGTGATTTGTAGAATATGATTCTAAGTGGCTACATATTCTTGAGCATATGATTTTGCCACTCATTTATTTATTTTTATAGGAAAATAATAGTTATTTAAAAAGGACTAGCACACATTTTGGTTACATCTCTCTCTTGAAAATGTTAAACGAGAATGTAATCATCCATCAGACCGACTCTCAAGTGTTATAATATGTCAGTATTTTGTCTAGGGACTTGCTGTATAAAATATGAATCCTTTTTTGAATACCCTTCAGTGATGGCACGTTGGCTTGTTGACTTAAACCGTGTGTTGTCTGAAAAACATGTTGTCTTTATAGTCACTATAAACATATACAGAGAAACGTAAGGTTAAAGGTTATTTTTCTATGCGCCGTGCTGATATTAAAACTGTTCTCTCTCAGGAACAGCTATGGGCTAGTTGCTTATTACTTCTGCGGTGGTGGCAATTTTGTCTGTTGTTGCCACATTCATAACCCTGAGCTACCCATTAAGTCTGTGAATATTTATGAGGGTATTTAAAAAGCCATTTTTGTGTGATATGTTTGCTTGGTCTGTGTTTTAAAAGCAGTACTGCTATTTTTACTACTATCTCGTCGAACATCCAAAAAGGCATTTGAAATGTAGATTTGGCTAAATACTGAGATGAATGATCGCTCTGTGTTGTGTAGCGATAAATCAATGTTTCAGAAGCAAGCGTATACTAATAATGCACTCATAATTCATTGTCTTTGAGTTTAATACTTGCCATGCTTATCTGATGGCCCAGGGCTGTACTTCAGCAATCATATTGATTTGAATCTGATCTCCCCCTATGTCGGTTTGTGCTTCGACACGAGTTGGATGTAATCAAGTCAGATTAGGTGGTGCAAAATTCAGTGAGGTGCAAAATGAGCTCAATGGAGAGCGGTGCCTTATTTGTAGACAAAGGTTAAGCACGGGAGGCACTGAGGCGGTGGGGATTGGGACATGCTTTTCTGTGCTGACACAGCCATAACATGAATGGCTGCCACAATTATGTTGGCTCTTCATTTTAACAGAGTCAAATGGCTTTGAAGTGTGTTTTTCGATTATTTTGCGAAAGTAATTGCTCTGTGTGTGGTGCAGCTTTTCGTTTGGTAAATCATTTTGTATTATGAGAGTGTGAGTTAAGTATTTGTCATAACCAATTCGTTTGGATTATAAAACCGAAGCTATGGTTAATTAGACTTTATATGCCTATATTTTATAGGTTTGCACCTTTAGTGGTAATAGAGGACCTTGTAATTAGGTGCAGCCATTTATTGTGACTTTCTTTTCATTTGGCGGGACTTTATGGCTGCCCTGAGAGCAGGACCAGGAGGGATTATTCAATGACTCAGTTGTGCCTTTTTTCCTGCTACTTGCCCTTTCTCAGCCGGGATTTCTGTCCCAATAACTCGTTTTTATATCCTGGTGTTAAAATGTGCAAAGCTGTATGAGAAGTAGACTCTGAGCAAATCACATGTGTAAATCACATGCAATACTTTTGTATTTTTAGTATGAATATTCCAAAAATCATATATATATATATAATTTTTGTAAGCATGTGTGTATGTACGTATGTATATATGTATTTTTACCAGCTGTTCACATTGAAAAAAGTGTATATTTTCATTTGAGCTGATGAAAGATAAACTAGATTATAATTTCCTTTAGGAATTGAAGTAATTTATAAAAAAAAATGTGGGTACATTATAGTATAGTAAACTTTGATTGTGCATGCATAAATACAATTTCACGTCATAGCTGCTTTGTCATTGTCATAACATATTGTACATGTGAATAAACATGCACAGCAAAGTATTTGCTGTGTAAGTATATATAAGTAAAATGAGACCAATCATAATTTAGAATGCAAAGATATGTAAGAAAAAAGACCAGTCAGCAACCATGTGAATATTACTTTGACATCATCAGTCTACATTCTAAGCGCTTAAGTCATGTGCGAGGTAACAGAGAAACCCACTTTCGCTAATATTGTGCCTAATAAATTTGTCATTTATGCCATGCCTTGATTTTCACTTGTAAGTATCAGAGAATTATTACGGAGGCAGCTGACGTTAATAAAATAATTTGCTGCTTTAAATCGCAGACTACAATTCCAGTTCATCAATAAGGTGAGAACCACCAGACTCATTATAAACGTAAATATAATAAAAAACTGTAGTGAAGTAGTAGTAATAGTATATGTTTGTGGTCGAATGATGTCAGTAGCGCACACAAAATAGTATCTGTTCCGTGCTCCGGCGCGGTTAGTGCTCACACTACATGCGTACCGCGCCCGAGCCCAACCGAGATGCGCCCTGGCCCACCTCTTCCAACCGGGCCAGGCCAGGTTAAACGAACCGCACCCAAATTTAATTCCATCAAACGAACCGTGCTTTGGGGGTCAAACGCACTCGGGCACGGTTTAAAATTCCTAGTGTGAGTACACCCTAAAGTGCACTACTTCTTTTAAAAATTTCCAGTGTGAACACACTGCACACAATATTTACACTACACGATGACATACAATATAGTGCACCTATGCAAATTAGGGTGCACCTAGATGGCTGTCAGTGAAAATCAAAGGGAAATGTAAAAAAATCAATAAAATTAAATCAATAATTAAAATAAAAACAAATAAATCAATAAAAAGCACACATAAGACTGAAACTAGAAAACACAGTCTGAAAGGGGTCTCAAGCTGAAAAAAAATACAGAGATTTAGTCAATAGTATTAGGGCTTTATAACAAACTCTAAGCAGACATATTGAGATATATTAATAGCTGCAATTTCTGACAGTTTTACTTAGCAGAATTACATGTAAATGTAGCATATTTGTTTGATAGCTCACTGCCGATTGATTTGTAGCAAACACACATACACACATAGGATTATATATATATATATATATATATATATATATATATGATCCTGAGTAATCTAGACAATACTTTGTAGATATTTATTAACATTTAATGATGCAATGAACCCTTTCTAAATGTTAGCTAAATGTTCGAAACCAGTGAAATACAATACAAACTATGAGAAAATAAATGTTATCTAAAAAAAACAAAAATGCATATTGCCAAACCAAGTTCTCTCTTGCATAATGAAGCATTTATTTAGTGAAGTTCAGAAAGTAGGGCACTTAGAGTGTGACAAACAAAATGTTCTGTTATGCTGTGAAACAACACTTTCTCTAGGTTTATTGTGTGTGTGTGTGTGTGTGTGTGTGTGTGTGTGTGTGTGTGTGTGTGTATATGTGTGTATGTGTGTCATGTCCACTTTGTGGCACATTGTGTGCCGTTTCTCTTTGCTCCCATGCTGTTTAGTCACAGGGATTGAACATTCTCTGTGGTCGTGGCACAGATCTACCACATTTCCCAGCTTCCCTCGCCTTCCCGTTTCCACCTTGACCACAGCTGGGGACTATATATCACACGGCTCGCTCGAGAAGTCGCGCTCCGTGCCAATCTCATTTGTGCCCGGCTTGAAAAGGCAGCCAATCTCTGCGGCGGCCGCACAAGCGAGGAGGCTCGGCAGTTGGCATGCTGTTTGTGAGAGCAGGCTGCCAAGCACAGTGCCCGCGGTCTCATTTTGCCACCTGCAAAAAGAAAGCCAAATGCTGTGGCATGATAAAGCAGCAAGGTTGGCAGGCCGGTCAGGTTACGTGGGAGAGACAAAAGGTGATGGGTTGCCACCCTTCTGACCTCGGGTTCGGCATGCAATTAACAAGTTCCTCTGAAGGGACGGCGGACGGTAGAACTGTGGATATTCCGACAGATCTATGAACACAAATATGACTTTAAATGCAATATTTTATTTTATTTGTTCAAAGGAGATGAAGACAGCAAACAAGTCTAAGACAATTTACATTTTTATTAAACGTCCCTATGCAGAATATTCTGAAGAAAATGTATAATAAATAATTAATGATAACTATTTATTATCATTATTAAATTTAGGGCTGCACAAATAATCAAAATAAACCTATGATATATATGGCTCAGTACGATTATCAAATCCCAAAGGCTTGGACTGAATTAAAATTAATATATGCTCCAGGCAGTGTTCGGCAAGAATAAAAGCTAAGTGGTTTGTAATTGGAAAAGTACGAAATTAAGACAAATTAAGATTTTTATTTACAGTTAATATAGAGTTAATATTATTATTATTATTATTAACACACATACATCTATAATCAATGATTCTATGATCTACAAACAAGCACAGGAAAACTGGACCTAAATAAATAAACAAACAAACAATTACATTTTTTTCTTTTTGCTATTTAAATCCCCCAAAAAAAAAAAATGTGCAGCTTATAAACAAATATTATTATAAAAATAATACTATATTTGTTCACTTCTGAAATTACTTTTATTACTGCTGGCATGTCAAAGGCTATGGGAGATAAGCTTAAATTGATGAATATATTTTTTTCATATTGATTGATTGAGAGGTAGTTTTCCTGTTTTCTGATTGTTGTTAGCCGTCTCTATGCCATTGCTTGGGTGTTCTGGGTGGTTTCAAGTCAGTACTTTGTTTTCATTTTAAAACCAGTATCAAATAACCCATTTCTAACGAACCAGACTGCACAGATGAACCAGCGGGTGCTAATTTCCCGATTACCTTGATTCACAGTGATCCTGCATCTCAGTGCCAGTCAGCGTAACACAGAACAGTTGAAGTGGCACGAGGAGCGATGTTGAAAGAGGAAACTCCTCCAGCACGGCTCTTCTTAAGGTCTCTCAGCAGCGTCTCTGGACGGCTGTCCTGCTCTAGAGAAGTTATTAGCTGAGCACTAATTACAATAGACCCAGTAAAGGCTGTGCTAATGGCCCTGTGAATTCCAATGCTTAAATATCTGCTTCAATTAGCCTTGACCATTTCGTTTAGACAGCATCAATGTACGTGCCAAGACTGCTTTGACTCAAACATCAATTGTGCATAAAAACGCAAAACAAAACATGAACGGAATATGATTTTGGCTAAGGCTGTATGCCAAAGACTAATTTAGTCGTTGATGAACAAAGCAAGGTTACATACATAGTGGTTGATATAACAATTTAAAGAGTTGCTGGTAAATGTGTGAGTGGTGCAGTTTTATGATACTTGCCATGAGTGCATTTTTGACTAGCATTCAAGGACTTTCCACAGCCAAAGTGATGGATTGGTATTTAAAAATAATAATTTAATTGGGCAAATTACTTTGGATACACTCAAAACATATTTAGACCTAAATTCAAGATAAAGGTATTTGAATTGTAAATAAAATATCAATCCATTTGAATTTCACAGTTTTAACATACACTAACAAACTGAATGTGCTGCATATTTGTCATAAAGCATGTTCAAAATTGTGAAAACAATTAATTTTTTTTATTAATTTCATTGGTTGAATTGTTGAAAACTGTAATCCAAGCAAATGGTAATTTTATTTGCAATTCAAATACATAAACCATGCATATGTTTTGATATTTAAACGATTATACAACTTTTTTCATAATAATTGTTTTTATTACAATAAAACAATAATATTATTACAATTAGATATGAACTGTTTTCTGTGTGAATGTGTTTTAACGTAATTTATTTCTGTGATGCGCAGCTGAATTTTCAGCATCATTACTCCTGTCTTCAGTGTCACATGATCCTTCAGAAATCATTCTGCTGCTCAAGAAACATTTATGATTATTATCAGCGTTGAAAACAGTTGTGCTGCTAAATATATATGTTTTCATGATTCTTTGATGAATTCAAAACAACAGCATTTTATCTGTCTTTACTGTCAATTCTGATCAATTTAATGTATCCTTGCAGAGTAAAAGTATTAATTACCTTACAAAAATGTATTAAATTAAATTAAAATGACATACACTTTTGAACATGCCATCAAAGCTATAACAGAAATGTGATGTTGGACGCGACTTGTTGTGGACTGCTTTCAGTATTTAATAAGAGACATCAAAGTTGCCCTGCTCACATCAAATGAGTCAAGCAAACAGATCGGTGTGCAATGAAACAGCGACGGCAGATCCGTAATGAATGCCGTTCTTATTTGTCGGCAGACTTCCGTTGCCGTCTGATTGGCTGGATTCCGTCTAAAGATATTCAGGTTAATCAAGCTTCATGCTTCAAGCTTCCAGCTTACCTTTATGCCATGAAGCAATTTACTCCACTACCTCAAAGGTCACTGCCTCCACTGAAAGCACTCTATGACAAATATGATGATTCAATGCAGCCACGCAGGCATCTGTAGAGCACTTTTTTCAATCTCATTTCTTTCTGAGAGATGAATCAGTTTGTCTTTTGGACTGACCTTTTGCTGTTGGCTTGGTGTAAGCCGAAGGAAATTGCACATTCCTTTTAAAGGCCTAATATTAATGAATGTCTCGAATGAATAATATTCAGATGTTTCTTGTTTCAGAAAGCGAGAGACACGTGTATTACTTATTGCTCGAGTTCATGCTTATTGGGAGGAAACAAAGCTGAATTTGCTCGAGCAGTGTGGGGGGTCATTTAAGACTCTCTCTCAGAGTTATGTGCTGAATACCAAACTTTATGTGTTTTACAGTTGCATAATCTATTATTGGAGCATTGTTTTATGTGTGGGCATTTTGCCAAAGTACTGTGACAAAGATGGTTGAATATTATTCTGAAAAATGTTCCTGCTCAGTACCAAATACACACAAATCCGATTCCTGAGACGTATTCATATGCAAGAATCAGCTGCACTGCTGCATTCTGGAACAACATGCTTTGTTGTTGTTGTTGTTGTTGTTGTTTTAACGTTTCTGTTTCCTTGATTCATTTTATATGAGACTTCCAACTTTTGTTTCCTATTACATACTTCAAAATCTCTTTCTTTCTTTTTTTTGCCAGGTAACTTTATGAGCATGCATTATGAGCATGCATTTGTATTGGGATGTGGTGGCAATGAATAAAACAAAATATATATGTATATATATATATATTTTTAAATAAATAAATCTAATTAAAAAAAATTAACAAAAATTATAATACTATCTTCAGTGATACTAAAATAACACATCTTTTGATTTGTTAGAGGGGTACAGAATAAAACGTTTACTTCATTTTTTTTTTTTTGAAAGATGCCAGTGTAATGTATAAAGTAATGTTTATTTACTTTCATAAATACATACAAAATAATCAATGATTGATTGATTTATTGATTGATTGATTGATTGATTGATCGATAGGTTTGTTCGTTCGTTCGTTCGTTGGTTGATTGATTGATTGATTGGTCATGATGTCTCTGTGAGAGAGGGAAGCATGAGTATTTGTGTGTTGGTGTCCAGATATGATTGTGTGTTGACGTTCACATTCTGAAGCGTCAGGACTGAGCAAACAGCGGCCAGCGTTTGACTTCAGCGTGTAAAAATGAAATCTCACCTTGTTTATTGGGAGCTGCATAAGCGCTAAAGAGCAGACGCGCCTGCCAAATATCACAATCACATGGAGCTCCGTCATTCACGTCCAACTGTCCGCCTATTTTCACAGCACATGCTAATTTGTCCCATTAAACGTGGCTCATTCACATGGAGCTAAACGTGGCTGAAAAATCTACTAAGAGTGTTGTCATTCTAGCCGCTCCAGCGCTCTGAAAGTCCCCCTGGCTTTTCTTGTTTGATAAAGATCGGAAGGAAACACACATCTTTATCAGAGGAGGAGAGAAACGCTCAGATAAGAAAATGAATTGAAGCCAAAATGCTTTAAATGGAAGACTATCTCCCTGTGAGAAACTCATAGAGCTGTTAAGAGCTGTGAGTAACAAAAGGGCCACAGATGCATGAAGACTGATCTCACCGGAGGGGAGAAAGTTCTAGAGAGCAGCACGTCCACAATTTGATGCTAGCTTGAGCTGGACATTTAGCTTTGAAGGTGATAATGGAAAGTAGACTCCACCAGTCAAAAAGACCCTTGACTGAATTAATGCTTTGCATGACCTTAACAGCATTATTATGCAAAGGCGTCTGCTTAATTACTTATTTTTTGTAGAGAAATGTTTTCTTACAGTGTATTTATTTATTTGGACAAAATATCACAATATATAGGAATAGATAGATGCCATTTGAACTTTTTTTTCCTAAAACAATATAATTTTATAATAATAATAATAATAAATAACAACAATGAAAACAACAGCTATTATTATTATTATTATTCGGCCAGATAGATAGGAATGTATATATTTGTTTTGAAAACATATTTTATGACTTTATTTTATCATAATAATCATAATAATAGCTGTTGTTGTCATTTATTATTATTATTATTATTGTTATTATTTACACTATACAATTATATTGTTATATGCTGTATCTCATAATATTGATCATATTGGTTAATTAATTATTAAAATAATTACATTGTTAAATGTTAAATATTATTTGTCTTAATAATAATAATAATAATAATTATTGTTGTTATTATTATTATTAATAATATTTACGCTATAATTATATTGTTATATGTTTTATGTCATAATTATTAATGACATTGTTAAATGTTAAATATAAATTTGTCTTATAATAATTTAATTTAATTTAATTTAATTAATTGGCAAGACTAGATAGAAATTACTAGATGTATTTTGTATTCATATTTTATGCCTTAAAACATAAAAACGACCCAATAAAATCATTCAGGAGCATCTTTTCATTTTTTCACCATTCAGTGAAAGTCATAAACAGAAAAGAGTGCCACCCCAGCAATCACTCTTCAAAGTGCTCCACAGCCTATTTGTTGTACATTATTGATTGCATCTATCTGTCTTTCTCCTTTATAAAAATCTTTCACATCACACGTCTTCATATCACTGTGAAAGTGACAAAATAGCTCTATTACTTCAGTCTGCTTAGATTAGACGGCACGTCTTATACAAAGATGTTTATAGAACGCTGTATTATTTCATCAAGAGCTTCAACACAATGTTCCTCTGTGTCTATGTGACGGCTTTGAGTGCCAGGTGTTTTCATTCTCAGGTAGGAGAGTGTCAGATGCTGATGTAGTATTACAATGCATATTCATGCATAAATAAACAGCAATGAACAGGTTTGACGTGCTGACACCCTCGTTGTTGCGTGGAGCTGAGTTATGGTCGACTGTTGCATAATAACAGCCATAATAGCAGTGTTTTCCCCACACCTCAGAAGCCTTCACAGCACGAATCATTCAATCAAAGCAGGTGGTGCTATTTCTGCAGAAGCTTTTGTTTTTTTCATTTCTGAATTTCTCATTTCTCAAGGAATGTGTTTGCTGTAACACTTGTCTTGGTGCTACACACAGTTGTACATGAATCGGCCCCCCTTTGGTTTCATCTGTTACGTTTGTCTTCATTACCTCCATGTGTCTTCTCTTGTGAAAGGAATAAGGGAGTGTTAGTGCTTCTGAGTGGAAGGGTGGATCAGTTGTTTTGCTGTTGTTTCTGAGACGTTGCAGTCACTAGATATGATTTGGCTGTCAGTGCAAGTGCAGGGCCCACTGACCCATGGCCAATATAAGAGAGTTTAGGGCCAATTGACAGAAGTTTTGATGCACTGGAAATGTAAACATTTGGTTGCAAAATTGGTTGTCAGTATTTTTGAACTTGACAGAACATTCAGTCTAAGTTATTGATTTGATTGATTGATTTTGATTGATTGCATTTACATTTACTAATTTAGCAGACACTTTTATCCAAAGCGACTTACAATTGAGGAATACAATAAGCAAATCATTATAAAGAGGCAAACAGACACAGGAAGTGCTTGTAATACAAATGTAGGCATTGTTCAGAGCAAATTCTAGCCAGACAGTGAGAGTTTAGGGAAAAGAGAGCAAAGGTAAGGAAAGGGAGCGAAGGTTTTTTTTGTGTGTTTTTAGTTTTTCTTAGATGAATTCAAGTGATGACTGGAAGAGATGAGTTGTCAGGTGGCGCTTGAAAATGGTCAGGGACTCAGCATTCCGGATAGGTGTGGGAAGTTCATTCCACCAGCCAGGAACGGTGAACGAGAATGTTCTGGAGAGTGATTTTGAGCCTCTCTGTGATGGCACCATGAGGCGTCGCTCACTCTCAGATCTCAGACTTCTGGAGGGGATGTAGATTGTCATCAGTGAGTGGAAGTAGGAGGGTGCTGAGCCTGTGGCTGTTCTATATGCAAGCTTCAGTATCTTGAACTTGATGCGAGCTGCAACCGGGAGCCAGTGCAGGGAGATAAAGAGAGGCTGATTGATTTAAAATTATAATCAAAATAGTTTTGGTAGCATCAATAACAATAGATTTACAAAAATAAACTGTCATTAATGTTTTAGACATATACCATAATTCAAGGCAATGAAAGTGTTAATATATTTATTATAATCAGTCATTTATAGTAATTACAATTTAAAATATAATTCTAAAATATATTTTTAATGAAAATGATAATGAAAAATAAAAAATATTTAATAAATTTATATTTTTGAAAACTGCATGAAAATACTATGTTTTTAAAATATAGTTATTTTATAATTTTGTTCTTAATAAATAATTTTGTTATAAATTATATTTTTAAATATATAAAAATAATAAATGATTATTAATATATAATATAATACTATTTTTTAATTGCCTAAACTTTTGAATTCATGCATAACAGTGCATGACAAGTTATGCAGTTAATTGTATATATTTATTTATTTAAATCTTTAATGGTAAGCATGAGCAGTGGTAATAATTCTCGTCTTTGTGACACCAAGTCACTAAGTCAAAGTGGCTTTGAAGCTAAGAATTTGCTTCAGTGTTTACCTGGGCATTCATTCTCTAACAACTAGTTAAACTGAATGGGTTGGAACTACAAAGGCGTTAACATTAGGGCTGCATTAGCTCTTTGACTCCATGTTTAGATAATTCCCCCAGAGTTTTTGTAGCCGCGTGAACCTTGCAGGCTTTTCACGTCCTCCCGTCGCCTGGAAAATCAAACCTTTTAGTTACAGAAGCACCATGGGGACATCATGCTAAAATGGCCCGTAAAGCAGCATACGGGAAGCCAGGGCTTCAGAAGTCAACAGAGGAATGATCTAGATGGCAGAGGAAAACGTCATCAATTCGCCGCTGACGGCAATAGAGCCCAGCTCTGGTGATTTATGGCACGTAGCTGTTTCTCCCAGCGTGCTGTTCCTCCTCCGCCATGGCATTGAGTTATTACCCAAAGTGTGAGCAACATACCTGTTAGAGATCAATCCGGCACTTTCTCTGTTTGCGGGAGCCTGCTTGGCTTCCATGTTCGCAGCTTTACCCGCATTGATATTTCACTATTGATTTTCCTCTGTTCATTTCTTGCCTCCTTCAGCACCTGGACTGATAGGCCAGTTGCGTTTAGCTGCTTTTATTGTGATATGACAAAGATGGATGTGACATTGTCCTCTGTGGGCCGCTGGATAGTAGAAGTGTTAATGAAGCCATTAGCACAGTCCGAGAGAGAGGAGAGTGTGGCAAAATTACCATTATCCTGCCACCATTAAGTCATAATCTGCCAACTTCTCTCTCTCTCGCTGTCATTCTCTCCATTTCCAGCTCATTCTCTCCTACACTTGCTGATCCTCTTCGACTGTCCTGTAAAGCTTCATTAATTCATTTGTTATCAAAAGCAGTTAACCACCAAAAGAGTGCGGAGGAGTGAAGGGGGGTCATAATAATGTATACTATAATTACCATCCACACCAGCTTCCAAATGCACAAGTCTAGATGAGAAAAAAATTGGCTACACAATTCATAAATCTCATTACCTCAAAACTCCATTCTTATGAAGAGACAGAAGCTCATTTGCTTGGCACAAAAGCAGGGGGAAAAAAGATCATCACTTAAAAGCGCTCTGGTAACCTTGGATTTATCTGAAGTTGAAGAACTTTCTCAGTACTTTCTCGTCTGTGGCGTTCAACAGATTAGGAATGTTCTGGAAAGCCCACAGCTCTCTGAGCTTCTTATTTCCTGATGGACTCTGACTAATTTTAAGCTTGTTTAATTAAGTGCAAAATGCTTCTCTAGTGCACAACGCGGAGTTGATGGGTTCTTTGTCAAGAGCTATGTGTTGGAGACTGGGAAGTTATCATGATGGTTGGCGATAATGGAATTTCAGTGATAAATAGTGCTATCTGAAAATTCACGTTTCTTGGTACAAAAACAACTGTAATTTAGGGAATCTTGAAAACTGGTTATCCACTTTGTAAACAGTATAGCTAGCTCTATATTTTATGTACTGTATACACAAGATTATACATTTCTAAAATTCAAATAATTGTTTTTTTAATTTTCTTTATAGCTGGATCACATGGCTGAATGTGATTTGAATGTGAAGAATTTATTTGCAAAAACAGATAGCTCCGGGTTTTTTTTTACTGTATAAATGTGACCCTGGACCACAAAACCAGTCATAAGAGTAAATAATTTAATGAATAAATAAGCTTTCCATTGATGTATGGTTTGTTAGGATAGGACAATATTTGACTAAGTTACAACTATTTTGAATCTGAGAGTGCAAAAAAAACTAAATATTAAGAAAATCACCTTTAAAGTTGTACAAATTAAGTTCTTAGAAATGCATATTACTAATAAAAAATTAAGTTTTGATATATTTATGTTAGGAAATTTACAAAATATATTCATGAGACATGATCTTTACTTAATATTCTAATGATTTTTGCCATAAAAGAATACTCTATAATTTTGACCCATACAATGTATTGTTGGCTATTGCTACAAATATACCCCAGCGACTTAAGACTGGTTTTGTGGTCACATACAGTATATAGTTTATTCATATGCCATGTTTTACAGTGAATATTATTCCAAAGTAGTTTTACTGGGAATATTGTTTAAAATCCACTATACGCAAGATAGAATTTTAGATAAATTGTTAGATAAAATGATACAATTTTAGACAGGGATGAACATATATACATATATTATATATTAATTTGAACCTGTTTTTTATGCTTGTTATTTTACATGTTACATATTAATATGAACATTAACAAAATAAACCAATGTCATGCATACATTCTTCTCAAATAGTAAACATTACCTGCAGGTAATTATTCTACTAAACTGTAATACAATAAAGAAGAAAGAACAAAGAAACAACTTACAGCAATCGAACAAATTTTAACTGTGGAACAGCCATATTTTGTCACGGCTGTCTTGACCTGCATATTCAGACTTGCTTGATTCAATACCTTGGGTATCGAATTGAGTCAGTCATCTGTACACTGTATTTTCTGTAAGAACATTGACTGCTGGTAAAATCCATCAAAACCAATCAGAACTTGAAGTTGTGGCTGAGATCTTATTTGTTCCCCTAAGTTTTAACTTAGGGGAATTGTTTCTCCAAATGAATTTACTTATTGGCAGGGTCTTGGACTGCAGATAATGAACAAACCTTCTGAATAGTCATTTACACGTGTTTGATTGGAAACAATGAGTTGATTTCTCTCGAATGTAAGTTTAATTGTCCCTTGATTTATAGTAATTACACACAAACCATGAATAGAGCAAGCAAGCAAAAAAAAAAAAAGAACAAAGATATTGGCAGGAATGGCTGAGAGAGAGGAAACAACAGACGCATGCTATCTGGGCAAAGAAATCTTTAGAGGAAGTGTCAACTATACCAAAGCCAGTCTGTGTGTGTGTGTATGTGCTGGTTCTCAGAAATATTGATCAGGCCAAACTATGCTTATGCTACCAATTAACATTGTACTTTCTCGTTAAGGTCATATTAGACACAGTCAGCAGTTGTTGATTGATGCCCAGCAATCCAGAAAACATAGGAATCGATATGAAACTGCAAATGTGTTTCTATCCACCCTACAGCATAGTCAAGCAATCTTAACAATGCATTAACAAAGACAGCATTTGCTTATTAAGAAGTGTGTCTTGTTTGACATATCAGTGATTGTGAACGATTTTCAATAGCATGTACATAAGGAACTAGAGTTGTAGAAACTAGTTCATGAATTTATTGCCAGCTGTTTAGATTTTTCAGACATTTTTAATATGAAAGCATACTAAAACTGCTCTGTCAGATATCTGAGTTTGGTACCCTAAATATTCATAAGTCAAAACCTGCTACGCTATTTGCACATTACTTGACTTCAGGAAGTGTTATCATCAGTGCAGCGAAGACAGTTATGGTGTTAATATGTTAAAATGATGACACAATCATTAACGAAACACATTTTATTAAGACCCTGAGTAGATTGTATTGGGAGTGTGTTGATGTATTTAGTATACAGTTTGACTGTGGTGGGCCTCTCGGTCTCGGGTGAGGGCCCGTTTCCTGTGGCAGCCTTCCTGAATGAGGGCCCTGAATGGTATCTGAGCTTTACAGGAATGCCAGGTCCTACGCTGCTCCGTGAGCTGGAGTCTGCGGCCCCACCGCTCTGGCGTAACCGTGGCGGGTTGGGGTGGGGGATGCAGATAGCACAGGCCCTGTGGATGGAGATAAGGGTATCCTGGCAGCTATGAGTAAAGATGAGGAGGGGGGCTCTAACAGCCCACCGCACCAGTGCAACCTCTTTCACTTGTTCACATGGGTTGATGTGGGGATCAGAAACATGCTGTGGGCATAATTCATACATTCTGTAAATCTATGTTTGATCTAAGTGGTTTGTGAATGGACTCATAGTGGAATGTGAAGTCATGGGTAAAGTATTTGATGTTTTGGCATCCAAGCTGTTTTCAAAAATGATTTTTCCCTGTGTTCCAAACCACAGTTTGCTGTTTGTTATGTTCAGAGCATAATTCTCCCATTAGTCACTGTTCATGAGGCTGTAACAATACAGTGTACTGTATGACAACTGCTAATAATCAACCGGTGTTGTCGAGTCCATCTGAAGACCGAGTCCAAGATAATTTTTTCATGGTCTTGTCATGGACTCGGGAGCATTGGGCTCAGTCTTGACTCTGACATCTAAAGACTCGCTTCAGACACAGCTTGTTTCTGGTCTCTTTCTTGACCTGGACTCAATCCTCTTCTTGTACTGGCCATGACCTCACTATAGACACTCTTCAGGTGTCAGCACTGACTCAGACACTTCAGACCTTCTTCTAAGTATCTGTCTTGACTTGGACTCAGTCCTTGTCAATTGTATTGACTTCAACATTTTAGACCTTCTGCATCTCTCAGTCTTGACTCAGACTTTGCTATCTTTAGGTCTCGATCTTGAATTGGACACTTCAGACCCTCTTCCAGCATCTGTCTTGACTTGGACTCAATCCTTTTCCGGTCTTTGTCTTGACTTCAACACTTTAGACCAGTGCTTCACAAAGTCCAGACTCCGTTCCGGATCCGGAGGGAATTTAATCCGGACCCACCTCCATTTCATATCTCAAGAGCGCTAATTATATTTTCTATTTTGATAAACGCATGTTAAACTCATCATTTGTTAGTTTTTTTATGTCTTTTTGGAGATGGTCCGAAATGAAAGCGAAGGCGATATATTCAAAGTTTTCCTTCGAGACATTAGTTGTCATGATATCCAGTGAACGTATGATGTTTGATGGAATCGGGTGAGATTTCACCATGTGTTTTTTTTTTTTTTTTTTACGGATATGGTAATTTGACTTATAGCAGTGTCCAAATGTTTCCCATTAATTGAGTTTTTTGTGGTGGCCCGTCACTATATCAAAACACAATACATTTTCCAAAAGGCTTATAATTCGTTGAAACATGAGCATTGCGCCTTTCAAAATAAAAATGTGGCGCATGGGTTTTTATGTGAATGTATCTTTGAAAAGAACCAACCATTTTCAGAAAAGCTCGATGTTGTTTTAATTTTGTCTTTCCTGTAATGTAGCATTTGTGAGTGCAGTGCTTATTTGATTACAGTCGTTACCGGGGAAACCATCATATCTGCGCTCCAACATCGCCATCTGCTGGCAGAGAATTCATTTGCATTTGCAAGTCTGTGGGAAACACTGATGTCTGCCAGCAAACATAAACAAAAAGCTTCCAAAATGTTTTGAGAAGGTGCTTAAGTTTTGAGCTATGTATTATTAATTTGAATTAGGTTACTACTAGCACCATTACTTCCATATTTTGCCCTGCAATAAACAATTACTCTACTTTCTTTTATGAGATGAAATATATCGGGCCAACAAATCTGCATCATATATTGGCCATCGATCGCTAGAAAAACCCATACCGGTCGACCTCTAATGCTGACACTTAAATTAATTGTTTTGCCACTTTTGCACTTGTTATTAATGTATTTTGAATGCAAAGGGCAGGTACATGTTTAACATTGAATTTCATTAATTGACATTTGACAAACCTTAAAGTAACAGGTTTGTTTTAATTCAGCTTATTGACCCAGATCGCAACAGTGAATGGCATACTTTGTTAGTGCAAAGTCTGATGCACGATTGTTTTTGTTCACTTTATTTTAACATTTGAAAATGTCCTAATATGTTTTACATTTATAAAATAATAGTGGAATTTGAGTGGAAAACATGTTTTATGACAACAAGGACGATCTGACTATGACTTTGATTTGCAAAATTAAAAACAAAGGTATTGAGGTTGTTCAATTACACAAGCTTCAGTCTGATCCAACCCTTAAACGATCTGAGATGACCGATCACGTTTTAGAGACCTTACTGCACATTTCATTTCAAAGATAAATGTCCACTGAGTGGTGCAGGAAGCCAACCATCAGCGATTATACCCTGGCACATTTGTATTACGTGATAGAGGTACATATTGGAGGATTTTAGACAACCTGTTCCAGGCACTGGAGGCCAGTTCAGAATTCAAATAGACGAACATATGAGCTCAGAAATATGCCCCAGATCTCCAGTGAAACCTCGTCACCTAGACATCCATCGGGAAAGACCCTGGAACCAGTGGATATTACACTCTGACTTTGCTGCAGTTGGAACAAACTATCTGGTTCCTTATATGAGGAACTGGCCCCGACTGAGCCTGGTTTCTCCCAAGGTTTTTCTCCATTCTGTCACCGATGGAGTTTTCTCAATTGCCGCTGTCGCCTCTGGCTTAGTTGGGGACACTTCCATCTTCCAGCACAATCATCGACTTGATTGCACAGATATTATTTAAACTGAACAAAGCTGGACAATGCCATTCACTAAATTAAATAATGAAATGCATTCAGCTGATAATTGAGTGTTAAATCCTGTCATTTTACATTATTGACACAATTTGCCTATTTTGATATTGTGCAGTGCTTTGTTACAATTTGTATTGTTAAAGCGCTATATAAATAAAGGTGACTTGACTTATTGGTATGTATTTCACATCTCGCTAAAAAGTGCACCATGAGACCAGGTAGAAATGTTGACAATACTTGTAAAGATGTATAGATTACAGAACAGAGTTTGGGAATTAATCTGAACAACAGATGTGATTAGGACATCTCTGAACAAACTTTTGAAAATCTAGCAACATTTTGACACTGCTAACTTTGGCCCAACTGTCCAACTGGTTCTTTATCAAAAATGGCCATTCTAACAGTTAGGGAACTTGTGGATAAGACTTTGTGTCCAACAGACTGATAAAAACCTGTGAACTCTTGCATCAGATGGTCAGTGATGGTCTGTTGGTGGTGTGTGGGCTGAGACTAGGTCAGATGCTTCAGAAGGCTTACAAAGAATAAAAAAACGTAGCAAATACTGTCATTGCATTTCAACCTCAGACTCAGAGGTTGTATGTTTCACCCTGTATACATATCTGTATACATTCACATATACAAACACATCCCTGATGTATGCATGCAAGTGAAACACTCGTCAGAACAAAGCACCCAACAATAAACAGACGGCTGTGATAATGGTGAAGGCTCATAAGGCCAGATTGTTGTCTAGAGGCGCTAGCAGTAATTGTGCGGCTTTTTTCTCAGCTCCTCCTTGCAGATGCTTGAGTGAGAGGGATGTGTTGAAGAGTGGTAGCACATCTGAAGAAGGTGCGCTTATATGTGTGTGAACAAACACTGCCTTCAAGTCATCACAGAATAATCACATTTACAAGATGATCACACATGAATGCCACCGCAGTGTTGTAATTACCAGTGGGAAACTGGATTTTCTGTGAGCTCTAGTTGTGGGTGGAGTTAAAGAAACATGACAGAAGCAAATGGGTATTGGCCATAATTAAAAGGAATACATTATATTAAATTATACAGAGGATAAAATAATTATTATCATGTTATGGCTGATAATTGATACATGTCATGAAGAAGAAGTTAGGGGGAATACCAGCACATAAAAACACAACTTATGCTGGTTTAATAAGCATGAATATGAGGTAATGTGTTATGTAGTTCACTACCATTAAAAATATTAATATATAAATATTTGTTTATATATAATAGTTTTAAGAGGTCCATTATGCTCACCAAAGGCCATGTGTATTTGACTAAAAATACAATAAAAACTGTAAATATTTAGAAATATTATTACAACATAAAATAACTGCCATCTATTTGAAAGTATTGTAAAATGTAATTTATTCCTGTGATGCAAAGTTCATTTTCAGCATCATTACTCCAGTCTTCAGTGTCACACGGTTCTTCTGACTTGCTGCTCAAGAAACATTCCTTATTATTATCAGTTTAAAACAGTCGAGCTGCTTAATATATTTTGTGGAAGCCGTGATGCATTATTTTTAAATTATTTTTTAGCATTGATTTGAAATGTAAATCTTTTGTAACATTATAAATTAACTGAATGCAAAAAAGATTCTTAGAATCCCCAAACTTTTGAATTTTAGTGTATGTACATCTTTGTTTTATTAGATAAAAAAAACACCTTTACACAATACATAACCATTAAATTCTATATGTATTTCAGATGTTGCCATGTAATGGACTTCAGATGCTCACAGCCCTTTATCACAGCAAACAATTAGTCACAACAGGAGGCAGTTGGTGAGAGTGAGTGTTGACGTAATCTATGCTCTGCTGTGCTGAGAGTGTGCGTGTGTGTGTGTGTGTGTGTGTGTGGGTGGGCTCAGTGGTCCACAGACCCCACCGCACTACCAGCCACGGGGGTGGGAAATGGGTCGAGTTTGCCTATAGTGTGTTGATACCCCCATCCGCCTCTCTTTGACACACTCTACTGTCAAGAAGCATGTTGGCTTCTGCCTCTTTGTCTTGTCACGGTGCTTTATGAACAAACTGCAGCTTTAATACAGACCATGCAGTATGTACGGTGGACCACGCACACGCACAGCCGTATGTAAACAAACAAAGCCTGTGTAAGCAGCCATCCATCTCACTCCTAGTCGAGAGAGTGACAGGGCATATTGGCTGTTGCTCAGACCGGTTTTGTATGGATTGTTTTAATAGACCGCATCCCTCCTTTGTCATGAAATATTCCCCGCACGCAGGAGAGTCACATTCCTGCAGACATATTGCAATGACAAATCCTGCTTCTTGAATTGACAGAGGCAGTCATTTTAGATGAATATGGTTATAATGTCAGTCATTAAATCCATTGTTGTCAAATGCAAAGGGCCAAATCTCAATAATAGTGTTTATATTGTGATACGCGAGTCGTGTATTTTATTATGGTAATGTGAGAAGAATGCATCAGTGGCCATTAAAGGATATAAAATGCGTTTTTGAAATCAAAAGACTGCGGAACAATGATTATTTATGCCGTGTCCCTCCGCTGTAACTCCCATTAAAATAATATCCTTGTTAATTACATGAACTGACTGCAGAATTTATTTTACTAACCAGAGAGGGGATTTTGTAGTCTGTGTGCACGACGCCTCTAAAATTACAAATCAGGTGCTCAGCCAATTTTTTGGAGTAAGAGAACAGATTTGAAACAATTCCTTAACATGAGTTCAGTTGAAACCTGCATTGAATCGCACATTTAATTTGAATATTGACGGAGTCCCATGAGGAATCAATATAAGTGTTTATTTGCAGCGTTTCCCAGCTGACGTTGACGGGAGATGCCGCTTGCTTCCTGCTAGCTAACAAGCACTTTATCCAGCATGGTCACTCGCTAAAATATGCAATTTGCAAGATGCTCAGTCTAAACTCAGACTTCTTTCATTTGGCACCTGGCCCAAGTTTTCAGAGCCGTATCCATTACTATCATCTTCCGAATACCTTGACAACACAAAAGAGCCTAGCTTTGTATCAAATATTTACCCTCAACAATAGCTCAACAAGAAAGTCAGCTTCACCTTAAATTCCGGCTTATAAATGTGACAAGTTGTGCTCATTTGAAGTCTTTGGGACTGGATGTTGACAACGATCATGTAAAATGGAAATAAAAGCAGGAATACTTAAATAGGCCGTACAAATCGTTCGCTTCTAGGGGGGAATAAAAGCCAGGCAAAAAAAAAAAGAAAAACAGAACAAATGAACAAATAATGTTTCCAGACACACTCAAAGGACAAACTGTCACTCTTGTTTGGTTCCCAAGCCTCCCTTTTCAAAATTAGATTTCTGATCTACAAAACACAAGTGTTTGGCATGCATAATGCATAATGGCCTATGGGGGTTAGGGGCGGGGGGGTCAGTGGAGAACACTCACTTCAAGAACAGAATCAAACAAATGATGGGGTCTACAGTCAGACCTCTGTGGTCAATAGAGGACCTATTAGAGGGAGACATGTTGCCACAGAGCAATGGAGACCGCTGTGATAGGACAACGCTAATATGGACGGCATTCAACATTTTTTTAGGGGTGTGGGGGAGGTTGCATTCCCTGCTGTACCCCAACCACAGATAATCTTAAATTTGAAACCCTTTAGGGATGTAGGGAGGGAGGTAGGTAAATAAATAAATAATCTAATAAATAAATAACATGGCCTGGATTAGGGGTGGATTGTATGACTAAAATATATCATTATATTATATATATTAATACATATTTTGTATAATTCTGACTTTTAATTCTAATTGGAAAAACCTCACTCGAACCCATACAATTGTGACGTTGATGGTGAACAAACACATTAAAGGTTTTCTAGAATACAGACATTTATAGAAGTCTTGCCCACTAATAGCTGTGCAAATCTATATTGCTGTCAGATCTTATTTGTGGATTTCTGTTTTGGAAAACTTGTTTTGAAGTTCATTTTGCTATTTACCATCAGCTTTATCATTTATGTGGTTAATTTCTGTTTTATTGGTTTCTAGCTTGGTTGCTGTTCTTGTTGGTTGCTGATTATGTTCACCTGTTTCTTGTTTATTTCCCTGTGTAGCTCTGTGTGAGAATTTGCAGCATAGCAAAATCTTTTCTGTTACCATCATGCCACCAAGATCTAGTCTACCTAATATCTCTAATGGATTTATAGACTGCCAAAGTACATCTATATTTATCTAGACCACTAGCAGTATGTACAGCAGATTAAGCGGTGGTCCAACCAGAGATAAAATGTCATACGATTAATTAATTGAGCGCATACTATCCGCTATCTGCTTAAAACGTCTTTCAGAGGTCATATGGGACCACATGCTCATCTCGTCCCTGTACTGCACGTAACCCCGGCTCTGTTCCAAGACCCAGTGCCATCCAGGGGGCTCAAGCAGCTGTGGAACAGGTTCTGCTCGTTCTCCGCTCGGCTCTTTCCCCCTCGCCTGTATTCAATCACGGGTCTGTATGGGCGTGCAGCTGTTCCATTCGGCGGTACAGCGGTCCAACCACAGGCTATAAATAGGGTAGGACATAACATGTCAACAAACATTAAACCTGCTGGATTGTGGGAGTTTGAGGGGAGTTTGGTGAGATGCGGTTGGCTCGTATTGAGTTCGCTGCAGGATGTTGACGTTCCTTTACCCCAGTATGGCAGGAAAATGTTAGAGCTGTTTGTTTAGCTCTAGTCAATGTGAAAGATTTGAGTCCGTGTTGACATTTCCAAAGCGTTCTCATTCTTTAACATCTGAAATCTCTAAGGAGCTGCCTAGTGGAGTTCCATATATGTAAGAAAAGTCACCTTGATGACTTTGTCAGCTCTGTGTTCATTTGAGATCCTCCGTGTCCAGGGGAAATGAGACCCAGCTGGAAAGGTGACTGAGCCAGAGGGGTACAGACTTTTTCCTCCCAGGCTGCCAAATTACAATCACTTTAGTGACTCTACTCAGCATGTTATCCTAAAAATCAAGGTAGAAGAGCATTACCTCCCTTCCAAAAAAAAAAGATTTCTTTCCTTCACCGATTTTGTCTCCCTTTGTTCTTGTGATTTATGCTTCAAAATTAGGTCGTTCTGCTTCTTAGCTTTCCTTTTTTGTTTTGTTATCGTTACTGCCTTTATCTTTAGAAGCTTGCCCTAAATATGATAATTTCACAACATACAATGGCTCTGTGCCAAAATCAAGTGAGCTGTCTATTTTCTACAGAAGCAGCTGCCTTCTAAGGGGCCGTTCACACTGAACACGTTTTTGCATTTCATTGCACTGCATTTACATTGCTTTTCTATGTAAACGTGCTATACAGACTTTTTTTGAACTCTGCACTCACACCTTGCATCTTCTGCAGGCTTTTGTGTATGACGTAGCTTTTTCAAAATGCAGTATTCAAGTTAAAAGAATGTCAACAAAACAAAAAGCATATCTAGAACTTTCTGAGGGGTTTTTGTCTTGTGTTTTTAAGCACAAAAGCACACATTTTTGTGAACAATCTACTGTATATAGACAACAAATCTGGACGATCTCCTTGCCTAAAGTACATGGGCGACTTTGTTTTCAGTTGAATTTGGTGTTAGCATGTTGCCTAGCTTTCAAAACACTTCTTTAAAAAGCACAAAAAACATTGAAATATTGCATAAAATAGTTGTAATTGGATTAAACTGTAGTATTACCGCTTTTTGCTATTGAATGAAGAGTGTCGTAGTACTTCTCAACCCTGTTAAAAACAGCAGATGCTGGTTAGGTATTTTTTGAAGCATGCAAGCTAGTTTGAGCTGTTTTTTTTCAACAGGGAAGTCCGAGTTCAAGGATATATTTTCTGATTCAAGTCCAAAATGCTCCAGACAATGTTGTTTTGGACATGGACTTGAGTCCCAGTCTGATCTCATCGGGACTTGAGTATTATAGTACTGCTTCTTCCACCATTTTGAAGCTAACTTAAAAGTCATCATAATGCTGCCTTCCATTTGGAACAGCCTTTGTGTTGGGAATACGCCTACTTAGGCAGCTCACTAGGTTTTGGAACGTAGCCAGTGTGTATTTCTTGGTGCATCAAAGGACATTTCTTTGTAAATAAATTCATGTGAATGTTCACAGTAAATAACATTTTGCTTTGATTGGAGGAGCTTGCCGCTTGTGCACCGTATAATTATCGAGGTGCGTTATTATCAGCGAGAAAAGACACATGCTGTGATTATCCCACAGAAACCAAATCCCGTCATCTCCAGATATCCGTAGCCGACAAAATCAGACCGAAGCCTTTTCAATGTCCTCTACTGCCAATTAATTACAAGCGGACCTCTCGAGATCCTGAGGCCCAAACCTTTGTCACTGTGAATGTGTAAGAGTGTTTTTGCGAGTTAAAGAGAGCTCAGTGCTCTGGACTCTGGCATATTTCCTCATTAGACCCTCTGGAGACACAATCACCTTTGACCTATTGGCTTAGTGACGGATGCTGCAGTGCCGCTGGTTGTCAGCTCGCTGGTAGTGTGTCTGCTCTGACCTGCCCGGTCGACACCGCGACACATCCATTTCACCATCACGCCACATTTTTCAGGGTCCGGATGGCAGTACCTCAAAGGCCGATCACTCTCCGGAGAGTTCAAGTCTTAGATCTGATTATATTCATGTAATTTTATTTAATGCTGCCGTGTATATCAGATTTCCTTATGGATGAACTGTGACAATTGGAACTAATGTAACTGAAGCTAAAAACTTTATTTCATCTGATGCCAAGTGCAATCCATCTAGCTGAAAAATGACTCAGGGTTATTTATGGAGCTGCACATGTGGTTGTCGGATGACATGTAAATGTGCACTTTACAATAATATCTGCCATTTTGGCATGACAAATTGATGTAGTGTAGAAGACACACTTTGAAAGTGTGTGTTGGATAGTTTATGCTCAGAAAGAGGATTCTGGTATTAGCTGCTTTGTGGTGCCTGTTCATTCATCAGAGTTTCCTGCTCAAAACCAATAGGGAATTTTTGGAAAGCAGTCACACTGAAAGAATTTAAGGAGGAATGTTGTAATGTGCCTGCCTTTATTGTGAGCGTCGTGTGTTTAAAATGATATGACATTTCAGTCAGAGGATAGTGGGATTATTTTAATTTAGTTTGAAATGTCTTTTGGCGTTCTTACAGACCAACAATGAGGTGATGTTTTTAGATTTCAATTATCAGATGAGGGTTTTGCGAGTTTTATGATTAAAATACATTTTTGAATTACTACATAACTACAATAATAGGATGGTTTTATAACCCAAGGGAAATGTTTTCAGCCAGATTTTCATTTTTATTGACCTCTGCTATTATAAAGGAATGTTATGGGTTCAGTACAAGCAGTATCAAATATCAACAGTCAAATAAAGAAATACATTTCAACTCGTCTCTGTTAACTAAATAATGTACGTTAATGTACACTTCTTTTCAAAAGTTTTTGTTAAAAAAATGTGTTCAGCAAGAAAGCATTACATATTATTAAGAGTTAAATTTTTTATGATACAAATGTTTTCTCTTTATTATTCAAATAATTGCTTTTGAACTTTTTATTCATCAAACAATCAAAAAAATGTGTTACCGTTTTTCAACATATATTAAACAGCTCAACTGTTTTCAGCATTGATGATAATATGTTTCCTAATCAGCAAAGCAGCATATTAGAATAATTTCTGAAGCACAGAAATGATTTACATTTTAAAATATATTCAAATAGAAAACTTTTTAATATTACACAATATGAAGTTATTTGCTGTATTTAAAAATAAATAAATACATAAATGCAACCTTGGTGAGGTAAGCATAAGGAAAATCTTCCCCCGAACCCACACTTTTGAATAATAACATACATTGAATTTATTCCTCTATATTTAAAAATGTTAATTGAGCTGTAAAGTTGTTTAAATCATATTTTAGTAATTTTTTCAGATGCCTGATTATACATTACAGACATAAATACTATGGGTGGGTAGATGCATGGCAATATCATGTGAAAGCTACCCTGTTTACTATATCAAACGTAGTACAAACAAAAATGATATAACATTGCACAGATAAAGTCAGGTTAACCTGTACAGTATGTTTAAATCTTGTCACAATTTGTGGTGCAGTGTACAGTACTCAGGGATGACCGAGTCAGAATCATTTTCTGTGGCATCTTTGACTTGTATTGAACACAGAACATTTCTGTAATTCATCTTGAATGAAGTTCAACAAAGGCGGAACATTATCTATCTTTAATTCAAAGAGTTTCTTTGTCAAGGAATGTATTTTGTTTTCAAAAATGTCGTATTGTCATATATACAGTATTTAAAACGCAACCGCTTAAAATGTATCAAGAATGATTAATAGAAGGATTTGTGTTTATTAGCTAATATTTGTTAATGAGCATCTCAGAAGGGATTCTAAAACCAGATCATCAACGCCTTTCCTGCATGTCTCGTTTTTGAGTGATTAAATCAATTTCTTGTAAAGGAAAGTGTTTTCTCCTCGGTCTTTGAAGGTTTGTCTGACTGCACTCATCAGCATGCGGAGCAGCGGTTGATGGGTTAACCCTCAGTGTGCTGGCAGCGGGATGATTGGCCTAGGCTTTGTGCTGCTCTCTCTCTTTCTCTCTCATCTGTCCTTGGGGCCCCCCCATCACCATGTCTAGGCCTGGAGCCCGTTGCTATGGTAACCTCAGGAAGAGTTAATGCAGCAGGAGACTGAAATTGTATTATCTTCTATTTTCCCCCCTCTCCTTTCTTCACTTTTTATTTTATTATTATTATTTTTTTAGATGAGTTGGTGGTGGGGAGAAGGAATATTGGTTCACGCATGATTTCTAATAAATATATTGCCTCTTGGGGGGCAGTTTTGGGTGAAATAAAACATATTTTATTTGTCCTGTTCTTATTTTAGAATTATAGAAAAGCGGCAGCCGATATATAAGACAGGCCGATTAATCGGTCTGAATATTTGTGGTATCGGCCACTACAAAGACTCTCATTTATTGAACGAATAGGCATTTATCTTTCCATCTTTATCTGTTTTCACTTCCTTGACTCTCTCGCCTTCATCCATGTGCACTTCATCACCCTCCCACCATTTCTCGTTTGACACTTGAGCTCCATCGAGGGCTTGTTTGCTTTGCTCCTACCACTTGTCTCACTTCATGTTCCTGCCCATTCATTGACAGTGATGAGTACAGGTCCAAGGGCTCCACTCAAGACCACCGGATTTGCTTGAAATCCCTGTATTAACCGTATTGTAATCCCACTGTCCGCTTGTGATGAACGAACTGGAGAGATGTGTGTTTTAGCAACCGGAAAATTAATAGAGGGTCTGAATGTAAGCTAGACAAAACAGTGAGACACGCTGGGAGAGGAGGCAAGAAATTATACACCAGAGTTGAGTTTGAGTTTAGACGCTTCTGTGCACTTTAACTTATGAAGCTGGTTGTATGACGATTTGGTACAGAGTGCAACATTCATGTTGTACAATCATGAGTTATTGATTTTTGAGTCATTTAGAATGTATTTAAATAAAAACAACAACTGCCTAATGTTGTATTTGCAAAATTTCTGAATTTGATGATTGGAGTTTCCCATGTTATACACATTTTTACTATATTTTTTAGAATTAAATAAATAAATCAAGTAAATAATTACAAATGTAAAGTTAAATTATTTACTTGATTTATATATTTAATTTTCTTTTGAAATATCTAGTCATCAAATTCAAATTTTGAAATATTAAACAACTGTTTTCAAGATGAATAATATTAATACATCTTTCTTGAAAATAACTGTTTAATATTTTTGTGAAAATTGTAATACATTTTTTTCAGAATTTATTTGACAACTATATATTTCAAAAGAGGAGCACATTATTTAAAATACAAATATTTTGTAACATTATAAATGTATTTAATGTCGTTGCTGTATATAATCATTATAATCATTACATATCTTTCTTTTTTCCCTTTCTTTTTCGTTTTCTTTTTAAAGACTCCAACATGCACATGCATGCCCCCAACATGCACACACACACACACACACACACCACACATGACACACACACACACACGTTGGTTTTATGGTTTACGGGACTCTCCATAGTAATGGTTTTTATACTGTACAAGCTGTATGTGTGTATTGCCCCACACCTACCGTGACACCTAAACTTAGCCCTCACAGGAGACGGTGCATTTCTACTTTTACACTGTATGATTTTAAGCATTTTAAATTATGGGGACACTGAACATGTCCTCATAAATCACCTTCTCCTTGTAATATCATTATACAAAGTGTCAAAGAGGGTTTCACCCATTATTCTAATATTAATTAGTGTGTGTTCACAGGGACTGCCTCTTGTTGCTGGTTAAAATGTCATTCACTTAGTGTAGCTGTACTTAGAGCTATTTCAGTCTTTGATCAGTCATTTCTATATATGAGTGTGCATATTGTTGACCCAATATCGCTAATATCATCATAGCCTAGTTCAATATGATCACTGGTCTCTATTTCCAGCTCTGCGTGAGAAGAGAGATCTCATTCCACACAGCAGAGCGCTTTGAATTTTTATTTGGTTATCATTCTGTATATGCCTTGTAGCTTTACCTGTGTGACAAAAAAAATCTGAATTCAGTAGTGAGTCAAACGTGTAAATATGAATGTCTTCCAAAGAGATTACCCTTGATGGTGTTTTGTGGTTAATTGTCTGTTCACAAGCACATCCATCATGTCTGAACACTCCAGATAAGCAGAAAAACTCAGTCAGGCTAAAATGATTTCTACACTTGTAGTTAGTTAGCTATTAAGGCAACTAATGACAAAATTGCACCAACAAAAGTATTGAATTTGCCTTGTTTTTCTCGTTTGTAAATGTGTGATTGTGTGTGTGTGTGTGTGTGTGTGTGTGTGTGTGTTTCCACAATTAGATCTGTGTATTTACTCAGATATTCAGCAAAGCAAACTCAACAATTATTTTGCTGTAAAGGTGCACTGATAACAGTACCGGTTTGGCAAATTATTGGCAGATATTATCATGTTTGTATTTAATTTTTAAATATCCTATCCTATTCAGTTAGCCTTAAAGGGACAGTTCACCCAAAAATGCAAATTATGTCATCATTTACTTTCTTCTATTGAGCATGAAAGAAAATATTTTTAAGAAAATAGTTGATGGTAGCCATTGACTTCTATACTACGGAATTATTTTTTTCTATGGAAGTCAATGGCTACCGTCAACTGTTTACAAACATTCTTCAAAATATCATATTTTAGGTTCAACAGAATAACAAAATTCATACAGGCATGGAACGATTAAATGATGCTAGAATTTTATTTTTGGGTGAAGTATCCCTTTTGATTGAAAGCACAACTGAACATTTGCACCACTTTATCAAGATCAATGAACATCATGCTTTGCACCTACAGTTATTAAAAATAGGTAACTGTAAGGGTTGTAAATGCACACCTTTAATTAAATAATTTTTATGACAAATAATTTTGTTGAATATATACAGAATATGATGCTAGTGAGCCAAGAAGCCCCAATTATATTTTACTGTACTTTATTTCCCATTAGATAAAGTGTGTGTGCACTTTAGGCCTACTTTGGGTATATAAGCCGCTTAATGCAAAGAAAGAGGCAGTAAAGTAATTTCACAGTCTCTTGATTGACCATTTTATGTCATAGTAGTGAAATAGAAGTAACCCTAAAGCCCAAACATTCATTGCTTTAGTTTGAACATTTTTGTTTTTATTATTGTTGGTGGTGGTGGAGCAAACGATTTGAATCAAACCACTTACTTAAGATTCAATTTCTGCCAGCATTACTGGGGAAAATGAATGAAAAATAATCCAAGCAGTTTATCCAATGTCATGAATAATGCACCTCTGTGTGAAAGGTTTCGCATTCGCCCGCTCATATGGCTTGCTTTATGAACCAGCCTTCATTGTCTTTGCCAACGGGGGAGCGTGAGCCAAAAAATCTAAAAAGCGTTCGTGCCAAATGAGTCCAATGTGGCTCCAGCAAGCATTTTTATTCCTTCCTGGCTCGAACAGTCGACTTCAAACTCCCAGCAGTGACACATACTTTCCTCTTCAACAGCTTTCCTTACCCCATGTGGTGGACATTACCCTCTTGACTGACAACTTCTCCAGTTTCCTCCAAACTCGCCGGCTCCGTGTGTGATGCCAGATGACTGTTATTAGGACCCCTCTGTAGCCTGAACACAGAGTTCTGAAAGGTCACCAGAAAAAAAATCACTTTTGAAAAAAGACAAAGGGCGAAAGAAACAAGAGTTGGCTGCCAACAAGCCAAATGCTAATAGCACAATAAAACAATACTGTTAAGCGGCCCCTGAAAAATAATTGCAGATCTGTGTTTTTATTTGCTAAGGCTCCTGGGTAATAAACTGGGTAATGTTCAGTGCTTGCAGTAAAAAGCATTCAACCACATGTGGAAAAGAGAGAGCACGCTGTCCTGTTGACCATTTTTATTTGGAGATGAAGGGATGGGAACACAGTCCTGCTAGAGTCATTATTATAAAACAATGGTATAGGGTTTATATTGGATCCCTTTGTTTTCAGAAGATGGACTGATTGTGTGGTCTTAAAAAGAGACGCATTAAAAAAGGCCTAGTTTTTATTTTTATTCTAAACACATACTGCTTTCTTTACTCTTGTCGAACACAAACAATTAATATCCTAGCATTTCCTTTTTAGGCTAGGCTATATAATGAAAGTGAATGGAGACTGGGTCTGTAAAGCTTCAAAATGAATAATAAGAACAGTAAATATATTCTAAAAATAGTTGATTTGTACATATTGTCTGATACCAGATAATAACACACTGATATTGTAAGCCATAATTTAATTCTTCTTCTGCCCCAAAGCTCTGAATTGGACTATGAAAGTCAAAAATGGGGGATTGACAGTGAACAATTGATAACTTTATGGAGTCTATCTATACATCAATCATTATATATCAGTGTGTATATATACGTGCCACTAAATTGCCTTAGTCTCTATATTCACTATCATTGTGTAGAAAAAAAGGAAGGAAAATGGCTTTGAAATGAATTAATTGTCATTTTTCGTGAAACTCTTTTAAGTAATTCACATGCAGTTGTATAGTCTGTCAAAACCATCCGCACGGGACTATTATTTTCCTTTCAAGGACACTCAGACTATATGAAAGAAAATTAAATGTTTTGTTACCCATCTTGTACAGCAGGAATTCAACAGCTGGTAGCCATCCTTTGAGTTGCTGCTGAGACTGAAAAGACAAATTAGTGTGTCTTGCTTCTTAGTTACTAAGCCATGTACAGGAAAACCAAAGCTACCTAAAGATCTCTTCGAGACAAGAGTGAAGTTGAATGAAATACAGCTGAGTAAATGAGAAATACAGCTTCTGTCATGGGTCTTTTTGTTCTCGATGTGTTCTGTCACCATTCCTTTTGTGACAGGCCCAGTCAACTGACTCTTTTCTTTCCATCAATGAGGTGGCTGGAGAGTCATTATCCAAAGATTAGTGACAGTATCAGGTTTTGGCACACGGAGCCCTTGGGGTCAAAGGACTTGGCAGGCCATTGGCTGCTCCCAGGCAGAAGCGGGGTCTGTAGCTGTAACTTACCACACCGCTGTGACCTTTAAGCACTGCTGGCCCGAGAGGAGGGAAGCTTTATCAGAGCCACTCTCTGGGACTATCTGTTTGACACGGCCTATCTGATCCAATAATCCTTCGCCAATCATCTCCCCTTTCCCCCATGCCTTGCATATACCTCTATACTCCTGTTTCTTTTACTAGTCCTGTTTTTTATATGTTTTGTTAGTTGCTGGGTTGCCTGAATCATGCTGGTTTTATGTTCTTCTGACCTCAATCAGATATGGTTTTAGATGTGTTACATAAGACACCTTCTTGCTTTCAAAAACAGCGATAGAAATGGTCTTGATATGCGTTTTTAAAAGTCTCATACTAGCAACCATTTTTAAAACACTGTGCTCAAATATCAATACTTACATTTTTTTATTAGATGCATTTTTAAAAGTTAAAAGCTTGAGGTGCTTGTAGCAGCGAACGGCATCCATCTGAATGTGTATGACTATTAATTTTAAGATAAAAAAAGAGGGTCGATGTGTTGCTCTGGAGGCAGTGTTTATGCAAACAGCTGACGTCACCTTGTCCATTTGGATCCAAAACCAGCCATTTTCTGAGGATTATTACATAAATGCATTTTTATTGATAAAGATCAAGATAAATGTGGTTTCTCATGTCATGACCCCTTTAATATTGTTATTAATTTTTTTCTTTTCAAATTATATTGAACATTTGGACCAACTTTGTTAAGTGTTCTTAACTATGTACTTACATTTAAATCAATAATTTGATTCAATGCACTTATTGTGCAAAAATGTTTTTACATTGTACATACATATATATATATATATATATATATAAAAATACCGTCCTGTAATATCATCTCTAATTAAAGGTGCCATAGAATGCATTGATACGATATTTTAATTGTTCTCTAATATCTACATAGAAGGTATGTGGCTTAGGCAAGGGCAAACATTCTCCAGAAACGGTTTTACAAGTCCATTCACAACCCTAGAATGAAATGGTCTGTTATTACCTTATTTGGAAGGGTCATGAATACTAATGTTGAGCTCTGCCCTGATTGGCTGTTTCACAGAATGGCTCAATGTTGAGCTCTGCTCTGATTGGCTGTTTCACTGTGCAGCTCATTTCAGTAGCTCACACAGTAGGAAGGAAACACAGGGAACATATATATTTCAATACTTTCTCGTGCAGTTATATCATTGAGAAATCATACTGTAAATAAAATGCTGGCATCAGGGAGCCGCTATTAATATGCTGGGCCTTGTTTTTGAATGCACAATCGCTTTTTAGTTTCACTTTCACTTTCGAGATTCGCAATCGCATGTACTCTGTTTATACTATGGAGCGGCAGTACTTACCACACATTTTACAGGATCAGATGATTGTCAGTGGTGCTCAGGATCTGTAAATCATTCGCCATCATCCTCAGTCTTCTCTCCTTACTCTGTTATGTGGTAAGTGAAATCTTATGTATTGTAATGTAACAGTCTACCGCTAGCATGGAGCTAATGCATGTCACTTTAGTGGCTTGCGTTATTTTATTAGAACGCGTTATTTGCTTTCCGTGCCTTTCTGAATACAGACACCAACCCATCCCTTCATTTCTCGTCCCCTGCATAGCCTGGAACATAACATTTATTTCCACGATCTGCCATTTGTGCTGTTGTCCTCGCTTGTTTCTTCACAATACCTGCAGCACTTCTGATTTTTCAGCTGGCGGCTGGCCTTGAACATGGGCGGGTGTATGTAAATGTTGAGGGCGTAACTATTAGTGATCCCGACTGTAACGTCACAGTCGGTGTTATGTTTTGATTCGTATATTTTTCAGTGGTCTTTTGCATTCACAAGATTTACATAAGAAAGAGGAAACAATGGTGTTTGAGGCTCACTGTATGTCATTTCAATGTACAGAACAGTTATTATTCAACTATGCCAAGATAAATACAGTTTTCCATTCTATGGCAGCTGTCATTTAATCAATAATTACACTATTGACTCTACCTCTACCCTTTAAACCTATCCAGACCACCAAACCTGCCCCTAACCTACCCCACTCTAATAGCAGCAAATGTGTTTAGCAATTCAACATGGAAACAATTCATTATTATTAAGTACAAAGTGTTGGAAGACACCTAATATAAAGTGGGATTTAAAATGTGTATTTATGTATGTGTTTTAATGTGTTACATGAAAAATTCTACATCTAATAATATAAATTAGTCCTCAGTAATTAACTAGTTTGTTGTTGGACAATTACTTGACTATTTATCACTTTTTTGTATTCAAGGATTTGCTGCTCAATCGATATAGCCATTTTGAATTAATTGTATAATCTATGCAAGTTAGGGAGAGTGGTCTGTAATCCGTTTGTGTGAGTGGGCTTAACGTCTCTTATAAGATAGGGGTTTAACACCCTTCTCAAGGGAGCCGTACTGAATATTAGCGTAGTCCATTAGAACTGGAATTTACCTATTTGTGGGTATTCAGGGTCACTGCACCTTTCCAGGCATGTTTAGGGACCTGGTTATTTTACACTGATTGGAGTGCTTCCATCAGTCTCTGCCGCTATTATGCCACTTGCTGGAATTAGTGATTCAAACCCACAGCCTGCTGCTTTGCCCTCCGAGAATACGAACATTTTATCCCCCATTTCAAAGAATCAAGCCCTTGTGAAGTAACGTTAGCGATTATACAGATCTGACTTGAGATTTCAAAGTCCTGGACTTGTCTTTATTCAAGATGTCTCCTTAAATCAGTTAATTAACGAGAGATAAAACCCAATCCCTTAATTAAGAGCTAATTCATTTTTATTAAGACAGACTTAAGCGCTTAAGAAAACAAAACTGTATTTGTCATTCCGTCCATTAAAAGGGCTCTTTTAGCTTTCATTGATTTTCTTTTTAGGTTCGTTTCCTCTTGTTCGCGCAGACGTACCGCATTACATGCCATTAGCGAATGCGTGTGCCGTTTTCTGCTTATCGAAACCGGGCTGTTGGAAAATTCAACAGCAGGCTTGATGGCTGGAAGGACAGGATTGTGTGTGAGTGTGGAGTTGAGGATTTTACCATTTGTTCTGGCACAGGTTTCAGGATCAGATGCATTCCGGTTATTCAGAGAACACCAGCGCCCTTGTCAAACATGATATATTCCTTTCTGCAGGGTTTTCAGAATATAATAGAGCTTTTTTATTGCCAACCCACATGGTTTTAATTGTGGCAAGGCAGGTCAGTGCGGCAGAGGAAACGACAGGTGGAAAAAACTGCGGTAAGCACCCTAAACACAGTAATCTTTACTTTTACTTTTTACTTTTTACTAATTTAGCTGACGCTTTTATCCAAAGTGACTTACAAATAAGAAAAAGTAACTAAAACTATAAGTTAAAACTCCATAAATACTATATATACACATTTAAGAAAAAAGTGCATACAACAACATTTCAATGAAAACTAAAAATAAATCTGAAAACAATTCAAAATATTAAAACAACAAAAGGTATGAGTATAAAAATGATTCTAACATGACTAAGCCAAACACACACATATATTCATATATATATATATATATGTGTGTGTGTTATTTCATTTCCATGTAGTATGTTGAAGTAACGCTAAAATAACTCCAATTTATTAAAACTAAAACTAAAGAAAATACCTATAAAGATATAAAAATTAATATGCTAGCAAACAACAACTTCATAGTAGGAATTGGTTATAAACTAAAACAGAAGGGAAACAAGCAGTAAGAAAGAAGATAAATGATACTTATATACTTTGACAGTATCCCTGCCAGTGTAGTCGTCATCTAACAAAATACTACTCCAATTCAGCTGAACACAATTTCCTGTTAATCACAATAAATGGCCAAGTAAGCGCCCGACACTGACAAGGGACGCGATATAGTACGAGACCAAACACGATTTCAGCACGTCTCCACACAATAAACAAAACAAGCGTTTACTCTGACGGTAGTACCGCTTAAAAACCCAAGTCAGGACACATTTCGGCATTAAATCGTCAGTTTTATCATGAACAATGAGCTGGTCTTGCTGTCAAATTATTTTACGCCAAAACAATGCTGCTTAGAGTAGTTTTATTTAATTTTTTTGCTAAAACCTACTATAAATTGATCGCTAATTACTAGAGGTGTAGCGATACATGTATTCGTATTGAATCGATCGGTATGAGGCTTTCGGTTCGGTACGCATTACAAACCGAACGATTTGTTGGACTAATCCTATTATGTTTGGACAATTAAAGAGGTTAAAGTGTGTGAAATATCAATGCCACTGCGCTCAACCACGTAGTCTGCTCCATACAGTGTCGCAGAGCCGCGGCACATTGTATCAGGAGTCACCGCACTGATCACGTAAAGAGAGGTGCTTTCACTGCGAGCGGTTCGGGTGAAGAGCCTGGTTTATACTCACCGTGTCTGCACGAGTGTAGAGTGAGACTTTGGGGTATGCGAATGAATTCGTGCCAGAGAGGAAGCGTTTGTACAATGTCATCTTAAACGCATTGATTGAGGCCGACAGCTCAACTTTTATAGACTAATTTAGAGCATATACCCGGAATTTCTTCTCATTAAAACAATTATTTGTGTTCTTAGACACATTTGGAATGTTTTACACCCAAAATAAATGTTATGTGCTTCACGGCCCATTCCACAGTCTCACCTCACCAAAGACTCCACGATGAAACTGTCCGGCTGTCGAAAGACATTGGAGGAGTTCTGAATCACAGCCGGGGGGCAAGTGAGGGTGGGCTTCACTGATCTTTAATGACCTTGTTCGGTGAACAAGTATCTAGATAAATTCAGTCTGAACTGTAAGAAAAATTAGACTATTTATCAACGGAATACATTTATTTAATTTAAACTGTGTCAAAACCACTGTCAAATTACTTTCTAGAGGCATTTATGTTTGTACGTCCTTAATGAATATGAATTAATAGTTGATATTAATACCCAATTATAATTAATTAAGTATTCATTGGTTATTAGTATGCAGGAGATGGAATAAAGACATAAGATCTAAAAGCAGACGGGCTACTTGTGTCTGCGTTCAAGCACAATGTTCTTTGTGTTTAATTCACTTTTTGTAGTTAATCACACTTTAAGAAAAATATATTTAACAAGAACTATTTGTATACACTTTCCAAATAGTTAAATATAAAAGTTTATAGATTTTGACTTTTATCTCACAAATCTGACTTACATTTGCATTTAGTATTTAGACACATTTTTATTAAAAGCTTTTACCAATATTACACTAAAATGTAAAGTATATATATACAAAGATAACAGATATATATATATAAAATATATAATAGAGCTATGGTTAGAGGCTTTTTTTGCTTTTTATATTTTATTAATATATATATATAAGTCTAAAAGGGTCAATTGTTTTAAAGAATACAATAGAACTGAGAATCTTTTAGAATATATTTTTTCTCATACTGGTGAGCTATAAACTCCAAGATGTAAACTCACAATTCTGAGGAACAAAGTCAGGATTGCACAATTGTGAGTTTATAACCGCCAGGTCTGAGAAATGATTTTCTTGGAATTCTGAGTTTACACCTCACAGTTCAGACCTTTTTCTCCTGACTCCTTTATTTAAAAATAAAATAAAAAAAAAATTGTAAATTTAAATTCACAATTCTGAGGAGAGAAATAAAATCTGAATTGTGAAACAAAAAGTCACATCCATTTTTTATTCTGTGATTGACATAAGCTCAGAGTATGCATGGGTGAATATTTTAACATTATTTGTAGTAGTGATGCTCAAAGCCCTCAACTTGAACCTTTCCTCAGATTTGTTCAGTGACAATGAAGGAACAGGGATGTATAACTCAAACGAAAGCCCTGCGGCCCTTCACGAGGGTCGATGTGGTCTCATGGGCAGTGTTTTCACTGGTCTTCTGATCATATTTCCTCTTTATAGTAATTGTGTTGTTTTTGGCATATTGAAGTGTAATTCTCCCCTAATCCAACAGACACTTCACAATGACACTTGTGTACGAGAGTGCAAGAGAATTTGGATTGGAATACAATAATATCTCTTTCTAAACTAAATACGGATTAATGCGGCTCTTTTACTTGTGGCTATTGAAGTCCATTAATATTAATGTAATAAATAAACATGCCTCATTTGATCTGGTTGTCACCCTTACATGACAATGCTGTAATCTGTGTGATTGTGCTCATGGCGGGCGTCACACTGACAGCGGCAGTGAAAAATGGATGGAGCTTCTTGGCATATTTATGTGAAGGGACGGGAGACTGGAGACTAATAAGAGAGAGGTTGGGGCCCCTGCTGATGTGTGAGGCAATATCCTCCTGCGGTCCTCGGCCCCTCTCAGGGGACGTCTCTTTAAAGGACATGGGGGAAAAAAAAGAGCGAGAGAACCGCTGGCACGCTGCCCTCGGAAAGCTCGGTGCTATCTTCTCTTCAAAGGCACTGATTACCAAGCTCTACCTCTTCACGTAAACGCTCTCTCGCGCATTCGGCCCGGGGAATTGATGTATTTCACGGGAACGGGCAAGGGGGGAGATTTTCACGAGAATGGGACACAATATAAGCAAAGGTGTGATATCTTGCTGTTGTTTCAACTTTATGAATTTTAGTTTCTTTTTAAAAAGGTACATTTGTTGTCAAATGTTTGTGTGTGTGTGTGTGCGTGTGTGTGTGTGTATGTGCGTGCGTGTTAAGACTAAATCTGTTGACCTTTTTCAGTGGATGAAATTAATTTAAATTAATGCTAGTTAATTAGTCATTAGGCAAGAACAAAAGTAGCTGATGGGTGTGTGAAAATGAAATAAAATAAAAAACAGCGTATAACAAGGTATAGGACGGTTGTAAAAATTCAGTTCTACAAAAAATATATAGAAAATATATAGTGCATTTTCTGAGAGGTATTTTATCTCATTTGACTTTTTCCATTGTGTGACACTTAAAAATCATATTATAAAAAAAATATTGTGTGTGTGTGTGTTTTTACAAATGTAGTATTTTTTTATACACACTTATATTATATATAGTGTTATAGTATATATAGTGTATAAACTATTTATTACATTTAGTGTAAATATTGTGTTGTGTGTGTGTGTATTATTTATATTTTATAAATCTTTTATAAATAAATAAGTGTTACACAATATGGGGGGTCAAATGCGATAAAATATTTCGAAAGATTCACTATATATTTCCTATATATTTATTTTTAGAAATTAAATAATTTTTACATAATATGCATAGTCAAACCAAAAAGTGTTCAGACACCAGATATCATTTTGATATTTTTTTTTTACTAGTGGGTGCAGGACGCTATAGTTAATTTATGTAAGTGAGGATACCAAAATAAAGTAAACTGTGACATATTATACTCCAAAAATTATAAAAAAATTATTCGGACACTTTGACCTGACCATGTTTTGCTTAAGATGTTTTCTTTAATTGCTAATGTGAACTTTTTACACCACAGACTGAACCAAATTAAGCATTGTTGATGTGAGAAATGTTGTAGGTGTCTGAATACATTTTGGTTTGGCAAACTTAAATAAGAAATTAATAAGTGTGACATCAGTGCAAAATACAGCTTAACATTGTGTAACCCTTTAAAAACCAAGTCACAAGTAGTAATACAGCTTTAGTCGACACATTTCTGCTGACATGCAGCATAAAAGCACCAGCCCTAAATGTACTCAATATCATATGAATCAGACACTAATATATCAGTAATAAGTCTTGTATTCATGTTTTACTGGTTGGGATCTTCATGAGTCTGAGCCAGTGTAATGAAATGAACATTATTACAGTGTAAGTGAGATAACATGCGTTTAACTGCTGCTGTGTTCTGATCTCTGCTGGCTGGCTTTGATTGATGAGACAGTGGTGGTTTTTATTTATTTTTTGTCTGTCAGATGAACACATGTTGATGCTTGTAGTAATATAACTATAATACAAACCTCCTCTGTTTTGGACTTTTATTTTATTTCACATTTAGGCTTTGTTTTTTGCTGTTTTCTGATGCTAATTTCATGTATACCTGTAAATCTTCATTTAGCACAACATGCTCTGATATGAATGGGCTGTGTGTGAGGAGACAGGAATAAAACTTTCACACCCCAGAATTCACAGATTAGCCCGCAACCAACCCGCAGGTGCCTCGTCACCATGGGAACTCTTTGAAAAGTGTTAAAGTTACTCAGAACTGCTTCATGCATTTAGAAAAACAAATTCAGTTTCTCTGAACTAAGTCTGCTATTGCTGGAATTTAGATGTTGGGCATTTTTGGTGAACAGGAAACACATTGTTATTGCTAGGATTGAGAATATTGGGATTCCGTTCATTCAGTGGATAGCATAGACATTCTTCTTGCTGCAATACGGTGTAATGCTAAAGACAATCTTCTTTTATGAGGAAACTATTAAAATTAAAAATCATCCAAATGATGCAATATTTTATATTGGTTATTATTTACAAAGTTTAGTAAATTAATGATGGTATTTTTTAATTTAAATTCCACCTCAGTGATGTCTAACCCACATCAAATGCTTCTCGTTTTGTAATTGAAATTATTATTTTATCATGTCTAGCCTACATCAAATAATTCAATCAACAGTGTGATGAAATGAAATTTGAGGCAATGTAATGATTCCTGCAACTGAAAGCAATCAGGGACGAACTTGCAAGGGTCCCAGAAGTTCATTATTTTTGAAGTTAATTTGGATTTGGTGCTTGCTTTACTTTTGCCCACATAACAGAAATGGGGCTGGAAGGGCCTGGGGTTTCATTTCCGTGCTCTGTGCGCTTGAATCAGAGATCAAAGACACTCGTCTCACTGAACCATTACTGTCCCTCTCTCTCTCTCTCTCTCTCTCTCACACACACTCACTCACTCACTCACTCACCACACGCACGCACGCACGTTTGTTTTTGTGAAAAGTGGGGACATCCCATAGGCGTAATGGTTTTTATACTGTACAAACTGTATGTGTTATTGCCCTACACCTACCCTACACCTAAACTTAGCCCTCACATGAGACTGTGCATTTCTACTTCCCCCCCTCAAGCGTTTTGTAAAGTGGGGACATGGGGCAATGTCCTGAAAAGTCACCTTCACCTTGTAATACCTATGTAATACCTGTGTCATTATGCAAATTCATGTCCTCATTTGTCACAAAAATGCACACACATACAGACACACACGCACGCACACACACACACACACACACACACACACACACACACAGACACGTGTCTAATAATCTGGTATTAACCATATACAAATTAGAGCTGTCAGTAATTTAGGACTGTGCATTAATTTAGTAGTTTGTTTATTTATTCAAAAATGCAATAGAAAATGCATGCGTTTAATCTTGCCCCTTGAATAAATGAGCACATCTTATAAATGAATTTGATGAATTTTTAATTGATTGACAGCCTCAGTAAAAACAATCTTGATTGTGATAAATGCATATCATCTGAGCTGCGGATTCTTGTCCAGAGATTGAGACGTGTTTTTCTGAATCTTCAGCTGCAGTGGACGACACAAACCGAGTTAAAGCATTAGATGTTTCCTCTGCCGGAGCAGCTCCACCTCGACTAGACACGTGTGGAAGAATATGGCTTATGAAGTCATTGTGGTTGTCTAGACGTGACTAAAACCACATTTGTTTTCAGCAGCTTTGACAGACGTGTTTATTTACATGTGGGGACGCCAACGTCCGTGTCAGCATAATGGAGGTGAAACCTCCACCCACCATAGAGACAACTGGAGCAGGCTGCCAGGAAAACGTTTTGTTCTCAAACGTGACATATGTAACAGAAACCAGGACCTAAGCCAAGAGATGACATATATTAGATCTTGGAATAAGTATTATTTTCTGAAAATAGACGTTTCGTGAGAGAGAGACGATGTGGAGCCATACACCAATTACTCTGACAAATGGGAAATTCATAAAACCGGGGTGATGAAATAGTTAATTGGCCAGCTTCTGTTCCTGTCACGTTTCTTGTCCAGTCACGTCAGGTTAACATGTAATTAGCGATCGTCGCAGAGCGTCACGCCTCCCACAGGTGGACAGACGACAGCTTTTGTATCTGCTGACAGCACATGACTGCTCCACAATGAGCTTCACTGAAGCACTTCGTCTCAAGCCACCCGTATTCAACACTTACATGTGGATGAATCAAAGGAAACACAAAAGTCTGGGATCAGTAGGATTTTGATTGTGTTTGGTAGTCTCTTATGCCATTATTAAGCCATTATTATCAAATTTATTTCCAAAAGAAAGAAAGAAAACTAAACAAAAACAGGTTTTTGAAAGGTGCTTACAAAGGCTGTATGTATTTGATTAAAGAATACTGTAAAAACAGTAACATTATTAAATATTTGTTTATTATTTAATACCTGTTTTTATTTTAATGTACTTTATTCCTGTCAAAACTGAATTTTCAGCATCATTGCTCCAGTCGTCAGTGTTAGAAGTATTCTAATATGCTGATATGCTGATCAAGAGACAGTTCTTATTTTTATCAATATTGAAAACAGCGGTGTACTTTTTTTTTGTGAAAACTGTGATTCTTTACTGAATATTTGTTTTAAATTACATTATTTGAAATATAGAAGTCTTTTGTAATATTACATATGTTTTGCTGATTTCTTTCAAGGAATTTCTTTCAAAAGGTTTAAATATAAATGTTCTTTCGATTGAAATGTGACCCAGACCTTTCTTGGCAGTTGTAAATCTCACTCACATTGACGGCTGCACTATTCCTGCTAAACCGCAGCGTCTCTCATTGAAAACATTAAAAGCAATTATGTCTCCTGTGCAGTCAATGTAATTTGCAGTCTATTAGTGACAAATTCATTGGCATGCAGAATTGAACAGAGCATGATTAAAGACAAGCTAGTGGACCCTGAGATCTCTTCGGGTGGATTCTCTTTGAAATTATGCAGCAATTAACAGCTTTCGGACAGAAGCGGCGTCAGGCTGCCGGTCGATGATGGGAAGTTGTTGTTTGGTGTTTTGCTGTTGTTTGTGTCTGAAAAACACACCAGGCTCGGAGGGGAATGTTTGGAACGACCGCTGATTAACAGATGCCGAAACGAGTTCAAAGGAATGGAAAATTAAAGCGTAACGATTTCTGAAATCTGCTCCGTTTGTTTTCATGTTTTCATCTTTGATGCTTACCAGTCCCACAGTTGTGTTTGAGCCAGCTAGTTTTCACAGGTCGGCTTTGTAACCCCTTTCAGCTGTTTCAATATGAAATGAATCATAAAAGAGTTATGGCTTGTTTATACTCACAAGACAAATGAAACGGATAACTACAATCCAGAAATCTAGAATGGTAACTGCTATTGCTTTACATAGTGCTATCATATGCAAAATCATCATTTACTTATTTCATATTTTCAAAGTCAATATTATTTATGAATGTATATATATTAGAGGTGGGCATAGATTAATTTTTTTAATCTAGATTAAAATGGCTCATTTGAATTCTGCCGAAGGCATTCAGAATATGTGTGCTACCCAAATAATGACTAAAAGTAAGTCTTTGAGAACGGGTTTCTCAAGCCAGGTGGCGCATTAGACCAGGGGCTCATCTCCTGTTTCCAAAATGCATCACAAACTTTAATCTCTTCCCGTCCCAATCCCACGAAAAAACTGGAGGAAAATCCCGTTCCACTCCCGGAAGAATGACTCCCATTCCCTCCCACTCCCATGTTTTTTTTTTTTTTTTGATAACTGTCAATTACAGTAAAAATATAGTACAGATCACAGCGTGCCCACCTTATTAGTTGAATAAAAACCCAAAATGTCGTTTTTTGTTATTATATTGAACTGAAAGCCATCTTATTATGCACAGTGTTGCACAGATTAAATTTCATGTAAATCATCCATGCTAACACACACGTCTTCTATTTTAATTTTTTTGACATTTCACTCTCTATAGATATATTTTTCTATGTACTGTATTTTTAGATATATTCGAGTTTCGAAGTTTCTCGCTCAAGTTCACATGAGACCTAAAGCGCATCCTGTTTGCTTAAAAGCGCAACGTTTCGTTGTTATTCTGAGTGCACACAAATAAACGTAGAGTCTTTACAGATTCGAAAGATGTATTAGGCTACTTTTATCTGTATGACCAAAAATGACGGAGATTTTAAGAGCAAGTGAGCGCACCGGAGCCTGTCCTGCAGCAAACGCGCTTCCACACAAACACTTCAATAGCGCACATTTCTCTAGGTTAACATCATATTGAGCGGCCATGTAAAGTTGCTACTACACTGTAAAAAGTAATTAGTTGAGTTTACTTAGAAAACATGTGGAAACTGATTACCTCAAAATTCTCAAGTAAATTAGTTCATAAATTTTGAGTTGATACAACTTACTACAACTTAACATGTATAACTTGTGTATTTGTAGTGGTAACTAGAAAACTTGAGTATTCGTAACTCAATCTGACAAGTTGAGCCAACTCACAAATTTCAGATAAGTTTAGTACAAACAAACCAGTTATCTTAACAAGTTTGCCCTGTTCACATTACTAGTAAAATGTGTGGAAACTGATTACCTTACATTTCTCAAGTAAGTTGTACTCAAAACTCTAAGTTACTAAAACAAAGACAGACAGATTTTTGGCACAACACTGAAATATTTATTTGTTCCATAAAACAATGTTACTCAAGTCATGCCTTCAAATCAACAACATGCATACTGCAATTTTGCACATACAGCAATTACATACAACAATCAATGCCCCTTGTTATTTTTACCTTTTTTCACACAGTGGTGAAATACAGAATTGGACAACACAGTGAACACTCAGCAAACAAGTTTAGTATATATAAACACTGTTCTAAAATTAACATTTTCTAAAACCATCCACTTAATGTTACTTAAGTTTTGCAACAGGAAACAAAACAATCTTCAGTTTTTAGTACTGAACAACTTTCCTATTCATTTTAAAGTTCTTTTAAAGACTAAACTCTATTCTAAGACCAGCTACTTAACATTGAGCAGACTGCTCATTTTCCAACAGGAAAAAAAACACATTCTTTGGTCCTGATTAGCATTTGTGTAACTCTGCAATGGTCAATTAGGAACAAACTGAAAAAAGGTCCATCATGGCACAACAATGTTACAGCAACAGGCGATTTTTCAGGGATTGTATTTTAGGTTTGAGAGACTTGTGCCCGAGTGACAAAAGGACCCTTTGAATGAAATCAAACGTGTTCTTCAGTACAGCAGGATACTCTAAATTCAGAGCATAAATGAGCCCAAAAAGCAGGCACATTGCTTTGGGAAGGTTTCCCAGATCATCCACTACAACTGTACCTTCCAAAATGATTGCAGTGGATGTGGCATCGAGATGCAGAGAGTAAGGTATGGCTGCAGAGTCCTCAGGGATCACAGACAATATGCCAATTGAGATGTTGGACATCTCTCCTTCGTCATCACAGTCCTAAAAATATGAGCAGCATATAACAAGAATGAAGTGAAAATAAGTCACATCATACCTTAAGAGAATATATTAATGTTACAAATATGCAAATAGATTAATGCATTATTATGTAAAGGCGTTTTCATAATGGATACAGCAGAAGATGCAGTGGATGATTCTGAAGAAAAAAAACTGAAAGTACAATATTTTGTTTTCCTGTGATATGATATTTTGCATTTACCACAATATGAAATTTTTACTTGTGCTGCCACAAAATAAAATTTAGTATTTTTATAAAAGCTGCAGTCCGTAACTTGGCACTGAAGCGGTTAATAAACCAAACTGTATGTGTCTTTTGGAAGAATGTTGTAGCCGGAGCTACTTATCGGTTTATGTCTTTAAGAAGAAAATTTAAAGTAATTACAGTTGTGTTGTTTTGACACCTCACAAAAATCTACTTATGTAACTAAAATAAAGTTCAGCGTTTATTCAAGATAAGTGAAGTCAGTAATAAATAAGAACTTATGAACAAATCTCAAGCAGTAGCACCAAATAAATACACAACAAAGACATAAATTAAATAAACAGTGGTTTAAGTTTTTAGGGTAGTTCTAACAATAGTATTCAGGTACAGAAACTACTTCAGTCTGTGTGCGTTGAATTTATTTAATACAAGAGTTTCACAATTTGAGTTGAATTACTGAAATAAATAATTTTCCACAACATTCTAATTTATTGAGATTCACCTGTATATTTCAGGATGACAGTGTCAAGATTCATTGGACTCAAACTGTGAAAAAGTGGTTCAGTGAGCATGAGTTATTGTTTTCATGTATTAATTGAATTGATCTTCACCCTATTGAAAGCCTTTAGGATATGCTGGAGTTGACTATATGAATTTGTTTGACTCTCCCATTGTCATTACAAAATCTTGGCCAAAAATTAATGCAACTCTTGATGGAAATAAATGTTTCCTAACATTGCTGAAACAATGTCACAACGAAAGCACAATATTATGACAGCTATAGGCGGACCAATGAAATATTAAGAGTCTCCAGTTTTTTGGGGGGCCGGGCAGTGTAAAGTCAACTCCAGCACATCCTGAAGACTTTCAGTAGCGTTAAGTTCAGGACTCTGTGGTGGCCAATCTCTCATAAATTGAGCTTGATGGATCTCATCATTGTCATCTTTAAATATGGACATGAGTACTTCTTACATGGTAGTTTGATAAATAAAAATCTACATACCGCATCAGTTAGGGATAAAATAATTATTGCCAAACATACATGAAAGAAATATAAATCACTGCAATAATGATTAAATTCTAAAATATTAAGTATTTGCTTATTAGTGACTTTTTTGACCAGTGTACATTAGTTCTTGTTGAGTTCACCCAATAGTTCACCCAAAATGAGAATGACATTAATTACTCACACATGTCATTCCAAACCCGTAAGACCTTCGTTCATCTTCAGAACACAAATTAAGAGATTTTTGATTAAATACCTCCTCTTTTCTGTCCTCCTAATCGGACTGTTGTGTTTTTCCTTTATTCTTCCAACCTTTGTCTAAATTCGTAAACGTATTACCTCTTTTCTATTGTCTTATGATCTTACTGTCTTATCTAATTTATCGTTTTTCTCTGTCATTTTTCTATTAATTCTTAATTTAATTTACTTTTTCATTATCTTTCTTCATTACGTTTCCTATCAGGTTGCAAAATTGTTTTAAGAGGTGTTTGCAACATTAAATAGCCAGAATATCACAGACAAAGCTACTTACAAAACAGGTCTTGTAAAAATCGGTCGGGTCTTCTCCAAGGAGGAGTGGAAGGCCACAAAGAACGGCTGTTCGCCTCCCAACGATGTCAGATTTCTGTAAAGTGTAAGAGTTAATAGCATTCATAGCACCAACACAACCCAAAGCAAAACACAACAGCAAATGCAATAGTTGTTTTACCAGAAAAAATATAATAATAATTAGGGTGTGTCTGTGTAGCTTACCTCATTTTCAATCTGTTGCAGAATCTTCTTAAGCTTACATCCAATGTCTCCCCCTTTGGCCTTGAATATATCAATGAATCGTTGAGTGAATCTGTCAAGTTCTTGAAAGAATTCCGTTTGCAGGTTTTTGCCAGATATGCGACTGAACTCTACTAAAATCTAAAAACAAAAAAAAAACAAGCCATGCCAGATTAACATTAATCACGTCATTGAAACATGCAAGTATGATTTAAACATCAACCTGAAAAGTGATAAATTAAGTTGCATTTCAATTTGTATAGAAAATGTTTGAAAAATAATATGAACCCAGTACAAGAACTAGTGTTGTAAAAAGCACCCACAACGGTACTGGAATTTTACAAAATGTGATACCAGCATTTCCCGCTAGCAGTTTGAGGGCTGGTGTGCGCACTCAAACACCTCAGATTGGCCATTGTGTTGACATGCTCAACAGATGTGTCTGTGATTGGCTACAATGATCATTGCTTCACGCTCTTCAACCACACAGATACACACGGGAGTGTTTGAAAACCCGCTCTATCAGCGGATCGGTCTATGAGCGGATATATTAAGTATTTGCTGACTGATCTGCTGATAGACATGGCTTTCAAACACTCTAACACTCATATTGTATCTGTGTAAGCCCTTGATGAAGAGCGTGAAGCAATTATCATTGTAGCCAATCACAGACATATCTGTTGAGCACGTCAAACTCAATGGCCAATCTGAAGTATTTGAGAATGCACACACCAGCCCTCAAACTGCTAGCGGGAAATGCTGGTATCACATTTTTAAATTTCAGTTCTGGCTGGTACCGAAGTTGGTACTTTTGACAACATTAACAAGAACACAAGAAACTTTACTCACCTGACTCTCTGTAAAAGAGCTGGCCACCTTTCCACTGTATCCTTCGCCAGGCTCCGTCTCTATCAATTCCTTTCTATGTAATGCAAATGTAGAATTCATGTTCTTGGCAATCAACGAAGCATTAGGATGACGTTTTTTCATGTCTTCCACCATCTCTTTTCTTTTGGACTCCATGCTGGTTTCATCTTCACCATCAGGGAAGTTAGGCAGAAAATTGATTTCAGACCTTTTGGGTGTTTTGAAGTTTCTCTGAGGCTGCTGTCCTCTTCTTTTTCCACCATTTATGGATACCTCCAAACATCCAGCTCGGCGCAGTTTTGAGCGGTAATTACCCATTTTCCACCTGAGGCTATTATACCACCCATTCCACCCCTTAAAGGAGCCAGGTTGGGTAAGGCAGGGGTGTTTTTTTATCAGAGCAGCTGCAACTTCCTCAAAATTATCCTTATCTGGGTAAGCTTTGAAACTATATAATGTCTCTGAGAGTTTTTCAAGAATCTCATGCTTAAGCTCTGAAGACACTTTCAGATATGTTTGGTCTTTCATGTATTGTAGATTTGCCTGACGTAACCGGTATTCGACGTCAACAGGAAAAGTAGGGATCTCAAATGTTTCTGGCCATGCAGTCCGTTGACTATGACTTGAATGATCATTAGAAGCCACAGAAAGGATCTCTGTGTCTGCCGTGCTAGATGTTGGTGTTGTCATAAGGGAGACAATCTTCAGAGTGGGCTTATCTGGCAAGTCAGCGATGTCAGTAAGATTCACAAGGGAATTGTTGAAGTCTGGATCCTCAAACTGAAGTGAGAACTTGTAATGAAGTCCCAACTTTTCTTCAAGTTGTTCCAACAGTGAGTCAACTGTCTGTGGTTTCACTGGAAGTGTAATCTTTCTGATGTCATTTTCATGAACAATCACTCGGAGTATTGTCCTCATCTCCATATTTGGTCTCTCTACAAAGGTTAAAGAGTTGAGTTAGTTTTCTGAAGTTAAAGTGACTGTTCACTAAAATAATTCTTTTTTATTCTCTTTTGAATCATGTAAAACATTCTTTGCAAATTCATTATTAATTTTTAATGCTCTACTCATCTTTGCTTATATGACTTACAAAGTATAAATAAAAAAATCAACGTGACTTTTGCCATATAATCCAAGTGTTCAAGGCGTATGAATGGGTTTGCTGATAAATAAATGTAAATAAATCTTGAACTGAATATCCTGTGTGCATGGGAGCAGACCTTCAAACAGGATAGCATTTATCTGCTGCACTCCCAGAAAAGCGTGCCTGATGTGACAGAAGTTAAGAAAACTATACGTTATAGATTTCTTTCTCACAAAACCCAATGATCTACTGTCATAACACTTGAAATATATATACACACACAAGTTGAATTAAATATTGTTTTGTGTCATCCTTAAGCTTGAGAAGATGCCCACCATCTTCTGACAAAGTACAGATTAGAGAAATCAAATGATTTTCCAAAAATAAGCATGTTTGTGTTCAGAGTAAGAAAGGGAGTAAGTAAAGTTTTTGCTGAATTTCTGAACTCCCTTTGACATGAAAATGTTGTGTCATCCATTCAGCATAAGATATAATGTTTAAGTGTAACATAGGTCCTGCCCCTGAGTGTATATGCTGGCAAAGGAAATGGATCATTTAGATCTGAGGGTTTGGTAACTGACAGTGATAGCACATGACTGCACAGTTCAAAAGATCGTAGGTGCTCAATGTACCAACATGTCAGATCTTTACACAGAAACAGAACATCATTGTTGATGACAAGAATTTTGAAAATCTGTCTGAAATCAGGAAGGCCTGAACAAGTACCAACAGATACAATCATATCTGGATTATACTTGATTCCATCAATGCTCACAGATGATGCTGAGAGGACAGTGTTCTGAACAGCATATTTCTGTCTCAGGAATTCCTGAACATTATCAGGAAAAGTTGAAGTCAATGTACCCCTCACCTTCTCTGTCTGGATGGATGGCTTGAAAAAGGAGGGTGAGTCAACGTAGTAAGCCATCAGTCTTTGATGGCGAACAGCCAAAGTCTGTGTAACATTTTTGAAGTTTTTAGTGTCACGTATTACCTGTTTGAAGAATTTGTGTTTTCCTTCAAATCTCATTGTCCACACATCTCTTAGTGGTCCATACATTCTGATGAGCTGCGTATAGTGCTCAATGTAATGATGCTTTGGGCGCAATTTGAAATGAGGAAACACTGTCAAAAGTAAATATCTGTGCTCTGCAATCTTTGCATCAAGAAAGTCAAGAGAATCCTCAGTGAACCTGAATGCCACTGCCATTTCTAAAATGTCTTTCAGAAGCAGCAAAATTTCCCATGTTTGATCTTTTTCAGGGATGTCAAAGCCAATTATGAGGGGCAGAAGTCTAATTAGTGCCCAGTTTTCGTGAGCATTACCACCGATAGTACCTCTAGAGGCAAAAGTGGCTGGGATGATCTGAGGCTGATCAACTTTGTCTGAGAATTTGTAAGGAAACTGCTTGATAGCTTGATTCAGGGATTCAAGAGAGATCAACTTCCTCAAGACCAAATCTTTAATGCACAAGGACATTTCAGTAGGGATGACACCCTCCATAAGGTCGTGCATTATGTCAGGTGGAAAACCACCAACTGTGTGACAATGTTCCAACCTTTCACTTAAAACACAGCCCCCTTTCACACCATACTGCTTTACCAAACTTGCATCATTTAACACTTCTACTACTTGCCTGTCATGTTGCTGTTTGGTTCTCAGTTCAAATGCTCCTGACTGGACCTCCTTCTCCTGGATTTCACTCCTTTTGGCAAAGCAGAACCGACAAGGATGCTCAACAGTGAAACATTCCTGTAACCCTGCCAAAGAATGAGCACCTAGGTTATCAGATGACACACAAAGTACAGTTCCTTTCACACAGTCTCCTAACTGTTCAATGTATACACCATGTTGTTCAAGAGTCTCAAGGTCTTGAACAAATGGGCGCAAGACGTCTGTGTAACCATGCTGTTTTACTGTACTAGCTCTGCATAAAATTGCTAGCTGAATTGACTGAAGTGATGAACGGTCTTTTGAGGGAAGATTGGCTAGAACCCAGTAGAGACTAAACATTTTGTGTTTTTTTCTTGAAGTGCCAAGGGGATTGGCGATCTCAAATTCATCAACATAAAGACCAAGGACAATCCTGAAGGTCTCAGTGTTAAGAAAGTCATTTTCTTGGTAGTGACTGCCATCTCTGTAAGTGTTGTATTCATTAACTGAGCGATCATTACAAAGGATTTTATTTAGAATATCAGCCCTGTTCATAATTTTCTGCAACATTTGCAGAACTGGTACATAAGAGACTGACTGTGAATCAAGATTGTATTCAATTGGCATGACAATTGGAAATTCATTCTGAAAATATGATGCTCTTCTGCTTATTGTGGAAAGAGGTTCACCATATTTGGTCATTCTTAAAACTGGGTTACTGTCTTTTACGGCATTCACTATTTTTCTCACTAATGAATCGCAGCCACCGAGGCCATGTTCAAGAAGAATTTGCTTAACTGCATGATAGGTAAGAGGCTCTGACAGAAGTACATTTTGATTTATTTGTTGTATTACTTCCTGTGCAGCAGAATCAGAAACATGTAAAATAGCCTGCATTTTGAGAAAGAGTGAGGCTAAATTATGCTCCAGCTGATGCTGCAAATCATCAAGGTTTTCATTCTCTGCATCATTTTCCTCCAAGTTTGCATCTACTGGATCAAGGCATGAAGGCTCTTCTTGTTGCACATTTGTACCTAAACTAGGAGTAACAACATGCAAGAGAATGTCATGTTTTAGCTGCCTCTGATCAGGTGTTCTATGCTCTCTACATTTATGTACATTAAATGTAGAGTAGACATTGCTCTTAAAATTGCAATTTCTGTATGGACACTGCACCATTTCATGATTTTTCAGGTGCTGCCGCAAATGAGACAAAAAAATGGATTCTGTGCAGGGCTCCTCAAAACTGCAAAGTATGCAGTGAAAGATCAAAGGGGTATTATCACATGCACTGGCCTGGCTACCATGTACCTGATGTGAATGATGTTTCGTTAAGTGCACTCTAAGTGAATTAAATGACTTAAATGAGCATAGACAATCGGTATAGAGACATGGAATTGGAGTACTTCTAGTGAAGCCTCCATGTTTTAATCGATAGTGTTTTAGCAGTTGAGCCCTCTTTTCACACGAAAACAAGCAGAATTTACACTTCCACTGCATGAGTTTAAGTCCCCCAAAAATGCATACGCAATTAAAATTAAAGTCAGAAATGAATTAATGAAGCTATCATAACGCATAAGTTATCTCTCGCTGTTCATTTCCACGTGAACGACACGTGCACACCGCATGTTCTAGACAGAATGTTCGCACGGTTATGCCAAACAAGATCTTATAATTGATTAAAATCTCTTACAAACTGTATATTCAAAACAATGTTTAGTAAAAATCGATGTCTGTAACGTAGCAAGTAAGAAACTGGTCTCATCTGACGGTTAACGTTAGACAATAACGTTCACTAATATGCCTAACGTTAACGTTACTCTTCCTTTAAACTAATACAATTGTCTTTTTCTGCTTTCAACACAACGAGCAAAATAAATTATTTTAGGTTAAGTTTTTATACACAATACAATGACGATAGCGTGCACGGTGAGAATGAGGTTTATAAGTATGTCAAAAACATACCTAGTTGTGCTGCCACACATCAAACACGATCTGAAGTTCGTCGTTGTCGTCTTGTCCTCCTCCGAACACCTAAATTACATTGCGCATGCGCAGAGACTGCGCACGACAAGTGCACGTTTTCTGGCGGTTACAGACCAAGTTGAAGAAAATGCAAGAGCACTAGAACATATATTAATTGTTTCGTCCTATTTTGTAACTTAATTACTAAAGCCCATTAAAGATACCAAGCTCTGTATGATGTATTGGGAAGCAGCAGCAGCAGCTAGACCTGCCAATAAGCTTAAATCTTATTGGTTGTTCATTTTTTTTACAGCGTGAATGGGGGAAAGATTAAGACAACTATTTGTAATATACAAAACATAAACTACAATTCCATCAAAAATGGTTGTTAATATGTATATATATATATATATATATATATATATATATATATAATTAGGCTACTGACAATAAATTCTGATCGTATTGACTATAAAACTATATTCATTTTGTTTTTGTGCCAACCACAGCTTTGTCCAATACACTAGATGTTCTTAAGTTCGGTTTACTTAAGATGTTTAGTTTAACTACCGCATCCAACAAAAAGTTCATATAACACAGCCTAATCGAGTAAAACCAACAAATTTGCCAAAATCAGTTGTATTTACAAGCTTTTCTTAAGTAGATTCAGTGATTACTTTTACAGTGTACATACATCTTTCAGATGAAAAGCCATATTTGAGGTTGATGAATGATAGGTGAGCGTTTGGATGTCCTGCCCGATTGTATTACCACATAGACCAGCCGTTAACAATCTGTCCATCACGGACTGCGAGCCTCTAGTTCAAGACTGTTCTCGCCCCTACAGTGCAATTCGCTAGGTATACATCCGCTAAAATATCAGGGTGAAAGTCATCATAGCTTGCGTAGTATAGACCCAGCTCCCAACCCAACTTTGAGAATAGATTAACGGCGATATTTTTTTATCGCCGATAAGAGTCTCACGTTAACGCAGCGTTAACGCCGATAACGACCCACCACTAATATATATATATATATATATATATATATAAATAAAGAGTGTTTGTGAATAATATCAATCTATCTATCTATCTATCTATCTATCTATCTATCTATCTATCTATCTATCTATCTATCTATCTATCTATCTAGCAATTGTTTTATTAATATATTAGTTGTTGTACATGTATTTATTAATAAATGATATTATAAATATTATTTTATATAATTAATTGTACATTATAAAAATTATATATCATCATATATATTTAATACTATGTATTTACTTACTTCCTACATTAGTCATTTTAATATAAATAATTTTAAAAAATAACTGTAAAAATACTGTAATGCCAAAAAAAATATAAATTGAACAGAGCAATGTACAATACTTTACATAAGTAAATAAATAATCATATATGTTAATAAAAATAACAGTGTAATTATTAATATGCTCTCTCACTCTCTCTCTCTCTCTCTCTCTCTCTCTCTCTCTATATATATATATATATATATATATATATATATATATCCTTCTGTTCTCCGTTATATAGTCTTAGTCTTCCATAAGCATTACACCTTTGTTTGTATGTTTTTGAAACACGAGTCAGATATTTCTTGTTGGGTTTTGTGAGAAGTGTTTGACTCTCTTCTGGGTTGAACTGGGATGATAAGTTTGGGTTATCAGCCAGACGTCACAGATGAACATGCCTCATATGTAGCTCTGTCGACCTCTTCCTCCTTCCACTTCATCAGCCTCTCCATCTCTCCTTCTGTCCTCTGCTGTAGCTGAGAGCTGCCTTTGCATAATTACAGACCAGGGGTTAAAAAGTGTCTCAAAACCACGTTCCGTCTGACAGCTGAGCTTCAAAGCCAGAGATAGTAAAGGAGACATCCCATAGCCTGTTGTATTTGTTTATGTGTTATTCTGTTGCTGTTTCTACCACACATTCAACTCCCAGCGTCTCTGACTGTTACTGTGCTCGGATCAGTTTTTACAGTTTGATGACATTGGTTTGGTGTTTGTTGCTGTTTGTCTCGGGTGTAAATCCCCGTCGTGTCCAGTGCACATCGACGTCTGTTTGCTAAATTGGGTCAAATTCTGGAAATGTGCCGGAGCTCCTCCTGCAATATTCATGACATGACATTTCAGACTCCAGACATGCTTTCTAATTGGTGGACGCAGTTAATCACTGAACCCTTGTATTGCAAGTTTAAAGTGCAAAGGAAAAAAAGAAGAAGATGGAGCGAATTAGAAACATCACAAGCTGTGTGACAAAGGCAATTAAACAAACGAGGCAATTAAAAAAAATGAAATGTTATATTTATTACAGATCGCGGAGACGTTTAGATTCTTTCATCATTCACTGGAGGGAGTCTGAAGAAGGTTGTTTTATGCAATCGCATGTGATATTTTGATATATTCAATGGTCTTCATGTGTTTTAACACTTAAGGCGGTGCTAAATGGTCCATGAAAAACATTGTAGAAAAGGGAACGAATTAATGATGATGATGATGATGGTGATGATGATTATGCAATATAATTCTAATAATTACTTAATCTTTTACTTTTGACGTTTTTGCTTATTACTGTAAAAAAATACTGTTACAAAAAAGTTTTTCAATAACACAAACAATTAAATACATTTAATATTAATGATAATAATACTCTATATCGTGTGCTATTGAAATCATAACTGTTTTGTATTACAGTAAATGTTACAGTAATAGGAATGATGAGACTTCCAAAAGCTTTAAAAGTAAATTTCATTATTATTATTATAAAGCTATACATAATACTAATAATAATGTGATACTGAAATGTAGTAAATACCATAATATCTGCAATACTATAATATAGTAAAATAAAATTGAAATAATAATAATAATAATAATAAATTACTTTATTATAGCATAACATAACACAACATTATTATTGTGTCCAAATAATTTTTATTATAATTAAAATTTAAGTTTAAACCAGATGTGCACATTTCTGGATCCATCTTATCTAATAGTTCCTGTGTGTCTGTGAATTGCAGAAAACGTTTTTAGCGTGTTTTAAACATTGAGGATCATGTCTATTACTAATCAGCACTGCCCTGCAGGAAGAACGGCATCAAAAGTCAGTGACAGTGGTGAGGTGTGTTCTAGTCTTCATTGTGTGGCCAGTGTCTCTGTTATCCCGCTGAGCCACTGCTTATGTGAGTGCAAACAATGGCCTGCTTGAGGAAATGGAGAGAGTCCTGAGGGGAAGTGGTGTCAGTGGTCAGGGTGATAACCTGGCACCTCGCAATTACTGTCAGCGCTGCTCATTAATCTGAGAGAGTCCTTTACTCGCCTACAAGCAGCTGCCACCGCTGCCTTCCCGTCCTGAAGACGCGGCTCTGGCCCGGCTGGTCATTTGTGCTCGCTCTGCAGCTCAAGGGGGATTGACTGAAGGAATGCTAAATTTGGGCTGTTTTTGAATTGGTCTCTCCGGTGTTTCTGAGGGTGGATATGTTTCTGTTACTGTTGCTATTTACTATTTATTTAGCAACAGTGGCTGTCTGGATAAAATGGTGAACAACAAGATTCAAGAAAAATATAAGAACAGTACTGTTCAAAAGATTGGGGTCAGTGCTATTTATTTATTTATGAACTATGTCAATGCTTTTAATGAGCAACAACACATTCAATTATTAAAAAGGACAGTAAATACACTTATAATGTAACAAAAATGTGTAAAAAATGCTGTTCTTTTGAACTTTTGAATTTTGAACCCTGAAAACAAATATCATGGTTTTCACAAAAATATTCATGATAATGATTAGAAATGTTTCTCATGCGAGAAAATCAACATATGATTTATGAAGGAGCATGTGACACTGAAGACTGGGGTAATGATTTTGAAAATTCAGCTTTACCATAATAGCAAAATATTACATATTCAAATATATTCAAATAGAAAACAGTTAGTTTAAATGTAATGAATATTTCACAGTATTACTGTTTTTTTTACTGTATTTTAACTAAATAAATACAGCCTTGGTAAGCATAAGAGCCTAAGAGAAGAGAGAAATAAGAGAAAAAAAATGTAAAAGACATCTCACTGACCCCTAACTTTTGAAAAATCGTGTTGATAGATTTATATGAAATGTTTGAATAAAGAAAATAATCATAATATAATTTTGACAATATTGACATTTTGGTTCATATATTGCATGCTTTTTATCAAGGAAAGTAAATTCACAAGAGCTCTGTGAAATCACAAAAAGGCAGCAGACAAAACAGAAAGAAGAAAAAGCCAAAAAATGAACGAGTGTTCCCGACAGAGCAAACGCCTGCTATCTTTATCACATCAATCTCGTCCGAGCGCTGATATATCAGGAAATAAATGAGAGGAGATCTCCACCTCTTCTGTCACTGCCTTAATGTGTGAGATAAGCAGCTCCATATAATTACAATCCTCCAAAATAATTGTAACAAGAGGCTAAACGCTTAGCTGTAGTTTTAATTAGCCTGTGCTTCAAATTAATAATTGCCGCTTAAATCAGAAATCAGGCCCACTGTTGTGGCGGCTGCTTCGTTCTAATAACAGTGGCACTCGTCGGCTGTTTATTACATTATTTCTCTATGGGAGGCTTTCACCGGGGAGGGAGGGAGGGAGAAGGAGAAAGAGAGAGAGAGAGAGAGAGAGAGAGAGAGAGAGAGAGAGAGAGAGAGAGAGAGAGAGAGAGAGAGAGAGTTAGAGGCAGGCACTCTATTTGGTTATCTTTCAAATGCAGCAAAGCTCAGCTAAGATTAAATTCATTCGCTTTTCCATGGATATCGCTGCTCATTTCCCCCCTTCGTTGGCGGTGTTGGGAAGAGGCAGAGGAGAGGTGAAGTATGAAAGAATGGAAGGAGAAAACTGCCAATGCCACATATTCCAGAATGTAATCATGCCACCAACAACATCAGCGTAATAAACCGCAGTTTAACATACGCCGTGTTGTCAACGCAAAGACTGAATATACAAGTGCATCTCAATAATTTAGAATGTCGTGGAAAAGTTCATTTATTTCAGTAATTCAACTCAAATTGTGCAAAATTGTGTATTAAATAAATTAAATCCACACAGACTGAAGTAGTTTAAGTCTTTGTTTTTTTTTTATTGTGATGATTTTGGCTCACATTTAACAAAAATCCACCAATTCACTATCTCAACAAATCAGAATACTTCATAAGACCAATAAAAAAAAAATCATTTTTAGTGAATTGTTGACCTTCTGGGAAGTATGTTAATTTACTGTATATGTACTCAATGCTTGGTAGGGGCTCCTTTTGCTTTAATTACTGCCTCAATTCGGCGTGGCATGGAGGTGATCAGTTTGTGGCACTGCTGAGGTGGTATGGAAGCCCAGGTTTCTTTGACAGTGCCTTCAGCTCATCTGCATTTTTGGTCTCTTGTTTCTCATTTTCCTCTTGACAATACTCCATAGATTCTCTCTGAGGTTCAGATCTGGTGAGTTTGCTGGCCAGTCAAGCACACCAACACCATGGTCATTTAACCAACTTTGGTGCTTTTGGCAGTGTGGGCAGGTGCCAAATCCTGCTGGAAAAGGAAATCAGCATCTTTAAAAAGCTGGTCAGCAGAAGGAAGCATGAAGTGCTCCAAAATATCTTGGTAAACGGGTGCAGTGACGTTGTTTTTCAAAAACACAATGGACCAACACCAGCAGATGACATTGCACCCCAAATCATCACAGACTGTGGAAACTTAACACTGGACTTCAAGCAACTTGAGCTATGAGCTTCTCCACCCTTCCTCCAGACTCTAGGATAATGGTAATGTGTTTATGTGAAGTGTGAATATATCACTCGTGTGTTCTCAGAGGAAGGAAGGTGGGCAGCGCCTCCTCTGATGCATGGGAAGAGAAAATGATTGACTGTACAAAAATCAAGCAAAACAAACATTACGAAATAGGAGATTTAATTGTGTCTTTAGGGTGTTTTCAGAGATTGTCAGATTTTCTCTATGATAATCTGGACAGTGTTATTTTAGTATTTATAGTTTGGATTAGTTTTTTATTTGTATCTAAGTGCAGCAATTTAGATTTATTTACACAAATTCAAAACTGGACACAGGAACAAGAACTGACAATAAACAGTAGAAAACACAGGGCTTAAATACAGTGAATCAAACCATTCAAACAGGTGCAGACACTAATCTAGTCAATTACTAACCAAGGGAACAAACTACTGTAGGGGCAGGAAAATCAAGACTAGGTCAAAGAAGAAAAAACTCGTACAAAACCAAACTAAACTGAACATACACGTGACACTTCTTGTCTATATATGTTCATAAACCCACATGCAAGAAAAATATGTTTGATACATTGTCATTGTGATTAAATTCAGTTATCAGTTATAATGTGTGTCATATTACGAAATAACATTATCATAACATTATCACAAATTATATTTGGAAAATAAATAACGATTTATTTATTTGTTTATTTCAGATGCTAACTTTGACAGCCCTCAAAATACATTCCGCAATTATTTAAGGCAACATGAATACCTTTCTTGTGTATAATATAAAATATTACAAAAATACATTTGTGAGAAAAAATATTATAAATATAATAACTGACTATATATACAGTATATACATATACAGTATATATAAACCGTAGCACAACCAACAGTAATAATAGTCATATTATAAAATAGTAATAGTATCAGTAATGCTGAGTTCACACTGCATGATTTTCAACGTTATCGGATCACTGCTGTTTTAACACTGCACGACTATCTGGGGTATCATTCAGTTGCTGCTGTGTTCACACTGCATGATGGATCGGCGACAGGAGGTTACACACTGCATGACTTTACAGGAAGAATCGCCGACAACTATGTCTGCTCCGCAAACTAGCCAAACGCACACGAGAAGTGATAAGGAAATAACGCTAGATCACGCTGATATTATGGTCTATAATTCTTCTCTAAACACAATAATGAACAAATATGACTTGTTAACAAACATACTTCTGCTGGGAAATTTGTATATACACAAATCTATAAGTAGCCTACTTGAAAGTGAAGCCAATGTGTTGTGCATTTTATAATGAGTTTATTTCTTATAGCCTGTAAAAGCCCTCAATGTGGTGAAAAAGAAAAATGCAGTACATATTTTGTCCTTTAAATAGAAGAATATTATTTACAGGAAAAACCATAGCCCCTTCTTCATCTTGTCGCCTACCTGATCTGTATATTCTAATGCCAACATGTATGCATGTTGTTTGTAAAGGGCTAATTTTTTGGGCTTTGTAAAAACAAAATAAATATAAAGCCTCCTCCCCGAGCTTCCCGCAGCCCAGTATCTTGCTCTCTCATTGGCTGTAGGTCATCGCTGATGTATTTTTCAGTCAGAACTCATTCACACAGCAGGATTGTGAATCGCCAACAGCTCCAGATATTTAGCATGCCAAATATTTCATGGGCGTCGGCGATGCATCGGCGATTCCCTCAGATCGCGTCTTTGATAATTCACACTGTGTGATTGTCACTCCCATGAACGAGCACCGATTTAAATCCGATTTCGGGCATTTGTCTGTGATTTATCAAAACCTGTCGGCGAGTGATAAAACCGGGCTAAAATCGTGCTGTGTGAACTTGGCATAACTTTTTTTTGAGAATGTAAATGTAAAAACGCGGTCTTATTCACGCTTCATTTAATTAATATCTTAAATTCAGATGTTACGTTTTGACAGCCCTGAAAGTACACTTTATTTTAAGGTGTCCTTGTTACAGTGTAATTAAAAATGTAAGTACCGAGTAATATTAATTAACTACATGTACTTTTGGCTTTGGCTTAGGGTTACTTGCATATAAGTATGTATATTGTATTGTTATTATAACAGTAAATACATGTAATGTGTAGCAAGGACACCTTAAAATAAAGTGTTACCATATATTGTATAATTAGTTTGAGGCATTACCTTTATCATTCTAGTGTATAATAAACAGGCTGTTTTTCCCCACTATGAGGAGAAATCACGCTCACACATAGAGCCCATTGTCCTCACACTGTTAAGCTGTTTCACACTGCTGCAGTCATAACTAGGGGTTATTTACACCTCAGCGTTCTTCCTTTAGTTTCTTAATCGTCTGTAGCACCCTCTCACTGCCCAGCACAGTGCTCTGCATTTGGACTGTAATGCAGTGTCATGGGACCCAAGTGCCTGGAAGGCTCTGCCACTGACAGCTGTAAATTTGATTTATCGTCCTGTCAGGTGCCTATGTCAGGTGTGCCCAGTGCGCTGACATAAAGATAACTGACATCTTGCTGTCATTAAGGCCTGGGAAGCACCGTCAATCTCTCGTCGCTGTATTTATTCCCACTTTTCTATGTCACTTATTTCTTCCTCGACCCCTCAAAAGAAGCACCTGTCACCCCCAGACCAGGCCTCGTTTTTCTCGCACCGTTTCATCTTCCGCATTCTGGAATAATTTGATGATGGATTAAATGCCGTGGCTGAAGCCGCGGGACTCTGAGGTGCGCAAAGGCCGATTGAAGCCGGACTGATTCCAGCTCTCTGGCTCTCTGTGCTATCCATCACCTCCAAGAGCTGGATGACTCTCTGTTGCTCTGGGAAAGTGTCCTATTAGCAGGGGTTGATGAAATATGTGTTTGAGGTATCTTGGGTTTTAGCAATGTTGACATTAGATGAAAGCGATGATTCTATCAGCGGAAAGTCAAACTAATGTTTGTTTTTAGATTGTAAAATTGAAGGGATAAGTCATGATTATTGAGGCACCTATTTAAAATGTTAACCGTGACCAAAATAGCATAGATACTACAAATATTGTACATACAAAAAATGTATAGCCTGAATGCACTGTAAGTCGCTTTGGATAAAAGCATCTGCTAAATGCATAAATGTAAATGTAAATGTATTGTTAATGCTCACATTTAAATATAATATAACTCTTTGTCTTGGTGACATTTGTGTCTGATACTAAGTTACTGCATTTGTACTGTTGTTGTTTGTTCAGTTTAGTTTCTTATATTACATATCCATGTAACACAATTATGGAAGTCCGTTCTGTCACAAAAAAAAAAAAAGTTATTGCGACTTTTTATCTCACAATTCTTGACTTTTTTCACAGAATTGCGTGATATAAACTCACAATTGCAAGTTATAAAGTCAGAATTATGATTTATAAAGTCACAATTGCGAGATAAAAACTGTGAATTGCGAATCAGAATTGCGAATTTCTATCACACAATTATGAGAAAAAAAGTTAGAATTGTGAGATAAAAAAGCTGCAATTACCTTTTAATATTTTATTCAGTGGCGGAACAGGGCTTCCAAACAAAATATTACAATAGTAATAAACTAGTGTATTATTATTATTATTGATATATTTTCACAAAATGTTGGGCTATTTTTCCCTTTCCTATTTATTAATTTATTTTAAACACAAACATGTATTAGTAGTATTTGTAATATTTAATTTAATAATTTAATTTGTAATATTTAATAATAAAAAAAATAAAAAAATCAGAGAAATTGCCATTTATTTTTTCTCCCAGATTATGCAGCTTTAATTAGGGTGTCACATTTTAAGCACATATATTAGACATAAAAAAACAAGAAGCAACATGATAGCAAGAGCAAGAATCAAAGTTGCAATTTCAAGATAGAAAGTGACATTGTGAGAGTCAAAAGACACCTTTAACCTTTTTAAATTTGTTATGTTTTATATTCCACCATTATATGGGATAATCAGGCTTCCAGCCTTTCAAATCCCTCACCCTAAATTTGATAGTGAAAAGTGTCGTTAGCAAGCTAATTTGTTTATAAGGGACAGCATATGTTTTATGTATCCTTCGCTGAGTAAGTGAGTGAACGACTGAACAAATGACCAGCCGAGTACTCAGACATCCTCCTACATGCACATAACAAAACAGCCAAATACAAATTCACCATATCTATCACGCCGTTGTTCCTCCTGTGGGACCGATGCTAATGCTACAGCTAGCGGCTGTGGTGTGTGTCTGTTCCTAAGGGAGGTCTGCGTTAACCTGGGGCCATTCTGCAGTATGATAATGATAGAACCGAGTCTACAGGTCCTAATCAGCCACTGTCAGCCCATAACACCAGCCCCGGGGCCAACCAGCCACAGCTAGCGTCGCACACACTCAGCTTAGCACCCCGCGTGTTTGTTTCCTCGCTAATAGATGACGTTTGTTAAACGGTGAGTCGTTTACGGATGTTAAATAACTCAGAAGAGGCTTGGGAGAGGCATTGAGGAGCTGCTCGGATGAAGTCATCATCTTAATGAATGTAAAGAAAAATGCGAGGCTGACAGAGTCCCTCAGAGGGCGATGCTTGAGTTTTCATTTGTGAAATCATTTACTCCACATGTCGAAATCGGGATTGTCAACTACCGCAGTATGACATCTGCCTTTGTTTAAAACAAGCTTGAATTTCCTGTAACAATCCCCCACACTGATTGCCATATGAGGTCCTTCAAATCTAAATAAACGCTCCCCGAGGCTCCAGCCCTTCTTACAGCGTTTCAAACAGAGCTGCCTCTTCCTGGCAGTCTCCTGTCTGTTCCTGCAAAGCATCTGTGCACCAATCCAGTTACTTTATCTCCTCCGCCACGCTCTCCTCATCTGCTTAGTGTCAGATCGGGCCTATTAGACAGATAAGGGCTTCCCTTGAATCTCTTACAGGCAGGGTTTTTTGCCGTCGATTTCTCGCATGTCAACTCGAATCACGCTCATACTCTCTATCGTTCTTTCTCTCTCGTTTCCCGCAGTCATTACGAGCAGGACCGCTCTGCGCTGAAGAAGAAGGAGTGGGAGCGAAGGACACAGGAAGTGCAGCAGGATGAAGACTTGTTCTCGACCGGATTTAATCTGTTTGGTGAGCCATACAAGGTAAGGGTTTTGCCAGAAGGCCCAATCATAGCACGCACACACACACACACACACACACACACACATCATCTGACGCAGGGCATCACTCCAGCTAAAGGATGCTGAGTTGCTCTCTTTACATCCAATATTTACTCAGCTCTTGCCCCCCCTCGTGCTCAGCTGGAATTGGTTTGAAGGAATGCTTACGATCAGGGTTATGTCATTTTTTTCTTTCTTTTTTCTTTAGATGCCTGAATAAAATATTACTTTTAGGATTAAATCTAGGATTTTAAAGGGTCAAGTTATATCTTAAACTGGATATAGGCATTTAAAAATGACTGTGCTACAGAACACAAATTAAGATGTTTTGATTAAAACCGAGAGCAACGATCACATTCAATGCCCAGAAAGGTAGTAATTACGTTGTTAAAATAGTCCTTTTGACATCAGTGACATCGACCTTCATTTTATAAAGCTACGGGAATAATTTTTGTGCACAAAGAAAACTAAAATAATGACTTTATTAAACTTAATTGAAGGTAGAGCCACTGATGTCATGGACTATTATAATGATGTAATTACTACCTTTTTGGGCCTTGAACGTGTCAGTTGCGTTGCTGTCTATGCAGGGTCTGAAAGCTCTTCGATTTCACACAAAAATATCTTAATTTGTGTTCTGAAGATGAACAAAGATCTTACGGCTTTGGAACGACATGAGGGTGGGTAGTTAATGACATCATTTTATTTAGTGTGAACTATTCCTTTAAAGTCAATGTGAAATGGTATTCAATTTTACCAATTTTGCTTTCATATCACTAGTTAATATTATCAATGAATTACCAATTAAAATGTCTGTTGACATGTTTTTATGTTTACGTTCAACACAATCTCTCGACCCTCACCATCTATTCTCCAGGATTATGCCATCAGTTAATCTACAAGGAATGACAATCATGTATAGTTATACACACATACATAAAAGATTTAATGAAAATAAACAGAAATAAAATAAAATATGAAAGGCATCTATCCATTTGACATCTATTAAGGGTTTAACACAGATATTCAATCAATAACAAGGCATTATTTAGAACAATCAAGTGCCAGACCTTAAAAAGAAAAAAAAGTATTATTTAAATAAGTATATATTGTTAAATAACAAAATCACATGGCAGTGCAAAATTACTATAAATATATATGAAAATTGCTATTTTTGTATTACTTCACAATAAAACACTGGCTACATTGAAAGGGTACTTATACAAAAATAAATAAAATGACAAATAAAATAAAAACTAGCATTACATATTACAAGTGAAACTGAATATTCAACTATTTTGTCCAATGGTTGATCGTGAAAAGTTGGCATTACACCCCAAATGGAGTCTGAACTGAATGTGAATTTGCGGTTCATTAAGACAGGGGTGAAAATTTCTTCCAGGCAATCAGGCTGTATTTATTTAAGCTTGTGCCTGCTGTGATTCAAAACAGTTACCCACACATGGAGGTGAAATGTCAAATTCACACTCAAGAACATACCCAAATCGTAAAAATCCAAATGTTTCTGTATATTCTAGTATTGCCATAACTTTTATTGCAATAACATAACTGCAGTATTGAAACTGTTAACAAGAAATGCCATACTTAAATTACAGTGCTTAAATAGCTATTTGGCTAACATTGATTTCCCTCTACAAATGGCCTAGGTCAAAAAGAAAAGTAGTTATTACACTTTTCTGGATTATAAAAACAAACAGGAACATTTTACAAAGTTGAATTGTGGACAGAAAGACGTAAACAGGGTTTCAGAACAGTTGAACGGCAGCAGGATAAAAACCCGCTCTAGCACTTTGGTACATGTCACCACTCAAGAAACATCACTTTCATTGCGTCAATAAGTGTCAAGGTCGCCCTTCCAGCCTCAGGTAGCTTATCTGTTACCTTAGCCAGCTGTTAGCAAGGGTCGAGACTGACCATCTCAGAGAATGAAGCACTGTCATTATGGCCATCCCGGGGTCCTCAGGGGACAGAGAGCAGGATCAATCTTCCTCTGGTCCTCTGCGTTCAGTCAGAGCCTTTCACCCTGGAGCGTCATTACGACTGCAAACCTGGATGAGGATGATCTTACCGTCACTCAGCACTTAATTGTTCCATCTGTGTCGTTTCCACGATACTGTCATGTAAACAGTTATGACGGGATGAGTTGTGACAGTTATGACAACAGTTTACAGCTTTGTTTTTGATCCAGAACTGGGATTTTCAATATTTTAATAGCAAATTTTCACTTGAGCGTGTCTTGAAGGCTTCTTCTGGTTTGAGTGACAGCATCGCTTAGAGTTTGGCAGTTGAATGGCCGCGATATTTTACACGCGAAAGCTATGATTGAGGGCTATTTTAGCTCGATCGAGTTGAATATACCGTGGAATAAAGCATATGTCAGCTTGTATATTTTAGTTCTGTATGAAGCTATGTGATAATTGATGCAGATATGTAAAATGATTTATGAGCTCGATTTACCATCGGGAACATCCGAGTTTAGTTTACTAGAACAGCTTATTCCCTCATAAATGGTGTTCAAACATGATGGCGTGTCTGTAAACTGGAGCTTTGAAGCAAGGAATGCTTTTTTGTAGAAGAAGGGCCTGAAATGTTTCTGTTGCTTCCCGCAGAGCAGAAGGAGAAAGATGAAGTGCTGCCTTCTTTTCTTTTTCTTTTTTTCGAGGGCTAATTACAGTTCTCCTAAGACAAGGCATGCTCTCTCCCCCTCCTTTTGGTTTCGCGTTTATTTTTTTCTCCTTAAGTTCATATCTGCATTCCCTCTCTCTCTCGTTCTCTAATCTGCTCTACACATGCCATTTATCTTCATCTGGTCCAGACCTCTTCCTCTTAGCCTCTGAAATTAGTTGCCTCAACATCAGAGCTCTCTACTAAAAAAAACAGCTTCAGCCTCACATATATAAAACTAAAAGTGGGTCGAGCCGAAGCTGCGAGCGGAAGAGTTTTAATGTGAGAATCATTGGTCTCTGAAATACTTACAGGGTGACATCAGGTGAAGGGTACATTTGTTACTTCTTTTGCTTTATTTTTATAGAGTTTAATAATGAAAATGGTCCCAAAGCAGCTTTACGGGTGCTGAGACTAAATCCCCAGTGAAGAAGCCCAAGGTGATTGTGAAAATGAAAAACTCTCTGAGTAAGGACGGAGACTGGCTACAAGGTGAACGTGTCAGTCTGCGATCACTCAAGAAGAAAAACTTCATAAAGCCTTCTGTCATAAATCCAAGGTCTCTATTTTGTTATCTTTTTGTTATTTGTCCAAGAAACTACAGTGCCTAATCTTAATAATAAGATAATAATAAAAGATTAATCCTAATCTTTTGTTTTGTAATACTATTTTTACAGTATTACAACTTGTATTTGTATTGTATGTTTGATCATATAAATAAAACGGGTTTTGGACAATTAAGACACATTTAAATATAATTTCTTGACAGTTTACAATTGTCTATGTACACATATATATATATATATATATATATATATATATATATATATATATATATATGTGAAATAATACATTTTTTTATGTTTTTGAAAGTATGTTATACTCACCAAGGCTGCATTTATTTGATTAAAAATGCAATACCAAAAAAATTTTATTGTAAAAATTACAATTACAAAATGAATGTTTTCATTTTTTGAAAATATTTTAAAGTATACGAAAATGAAAAGGCACATTAAATTGATCAATAAAGACAACACAAGATTTGTATTTCAAATAAATGCTGTTCTTTTGAACATTCCCTTTATCAAAGTATTCTGAAAAAAGTATTAGTCATCAATCAATCAATCAATCAATCAATCAATCAATCAATCATCAATAATGAATGTATTGGTTTAAAGAACAAACATTAAAGCAATACCACTTGTTTGTAAACCACTGCAGTGCAAAACCTCACGATTGAGTCTTGAGAACACACCAGGAGTCTTGAGTAAGTAATTGCAATTCTTGTCAGCACAAACATGCCTCCTTTTTGTGTAAATTAGGCTTATTATAGATTTATTCACAAAACACAGTGCTATTTGCTTGGTGCAATTAACGTCACATTATTAGGAAAGCAGGGGGTAAAATGACTTCCATTGAAAATAAATGTTTGTTTACTTTTTCTATTGATCATTGCAGTTATTCATCAAGTGATGGAGAACAGCGTTATAAACAGGCATATATCCAGATGTGCACTCTTGCAGCATTTTAAAGAGCTGATTCAGGTGATCACAGTGGTGCTGGATTGTGTGCTCTGCTGCATCCTTCGTAATCTAGCACTGCAAGACAGGGAATTGTGCTGTGAAAATTGCATTCGGCACTAATTTTGTGGGCGCGTGTGCGCCGATACCTGATTTGTGTAATTCCTTTAGTGAATCGGGCACAAAAACAACACAGAGAGCAACATTAACAGCACAATCAATGGGCACAATTCATTCTTACTGAATCCCCCCATTGTCTCAGTTCACTAGTGCACTGGACAAGGAGTGAGCCATTTCTAGAGCTGCCCAGTGCACTGAAATACTCATTCCCTATAGCCTTACCTGAAGTGTTATCATGTCTATATGAATGTGTTTTTTTTTAATAATGTTTATTTTACATAAAAAAATGTAGATAGATCAATTGATGATAGTTAAGTAATGTGTTTTGTATATGTGCATAGAGATTGCATGTATGATCTATGCATTTATTTATATATTAAGTGTTATTTTAGTATTATTTCTATACTAATATTGTATTTATTAATATTTTATGGTTTGACTTTAATTTTAGTGTAACTTTGACTAATTTTGTTATGTGTTACTGTTACTGTTATTTTTATTTTATTATTTCTACTTCAACTTTTATTTCAGTTTTAGTCATTTAGGGCTTCAACTTGAAATTATTATTATTATCATTTTTGTTTAATATTGAGTTTAAATTAAATAAAACTATTTAACATGTATACATTTAGCATTTATTTTTAATGTAATATTTTTATTTTTTATTGTAAATTTAAAATATTAATTAAATTTGTCTTTGTATCAACTCATGAAAAATTTGTGTTTTTTGAATAATTTTAGTATTTTAACAATAACAATGATATTTATTAATTTAATATTAAAATACATATGCATGATATGAGAAAATGTAAAAAATCTAAATAGACTATAAATAGAATATAATGAAAACTGTAATAAACTGCATTTTATTTGAATTTTTATCGACTCCAGGTTGTTAATAGTCTTCTGAAAAAGTTTTGGAGGCACTGTACATGATCACAGGAAAACAATGCACACTTGATAAATGGATGCTCAAACCATTTCTGAGTGAGTTTGCATAGAGAATGGAATTGTTCCTGGCCCACAGGAATGTGCTGTCCCAGCATTCCTCGCTGCAGCTGTGCGGTTGCATCACTCTCATGAATGATGTGCTGTGCTTTGAACCTGACTCCATTCAGCGAGCCACACTGTGTCCTGTCAAATGTGAGAGGGATTTGGAGCTCAAAGCGGCCGCTGAAGCGGAGCACAATGAAGGATCCAGGCAGGAGCTCTGTGAGAGCATCTCGCTGCCGAAGACGCTGCAGTGTTTGAAAGATTAACAAGAAAAGCTCCATGTGAATATGAGTATGCCCTTAAAATGTGAACGAAAGTTAAAGGTGCCATATGTAATAAGGCATAAAATACCACAATATATTTGCAGATATTTAGGAAACCTGCTAAGTTAACATATTCGTATCTTCAAAAAACAATGCTACAGCAGTAATTCTGCTGTGAAATGTGCGTTCCATGTCGGAATGTCTGTTTTGCTTTGGTCTGTGTGACTCCACCCACAGCCAATTTACCAACCCGATCTCGAGGCAATTCGTACATATTTTACGAGGTGGCTAATTGATATGAATCCGTACGACCTTACTCATACAAATTCATACGATTTTTGCTAAATTTGACATTTTGCGAGTTGCACAATTTGTATGAATTCATACTGTTGACCCACACTAACCCTGCCCCTAAACCTAGCCGTCACTGGGGTCTAGATAAATCGAACCAAATCGTACATGTGAGGTCGTACGAATTAGCAACCTCATAAAATATGTATGAATTGGTCGTGAAATAGCATTGAATTTACCCAATAGTATTTCAACTCCCCGTGTTGCCAGTTAGCAGATAACACAGTGTATTGTATCCATGACATTTAACAAAAGAACTGGGCCATAGATTAAGAATTCTACCAAAACTCGATTTAAAAATCTCTATGAGCAAAGGCACAACAAAACATGGATAAATCAACTCATCAACTTACAGTATAAGGCTTGTCGCCTTCCATTGTCAATTGTGCTCGTTCCTGTTGCGTATTCTCAATCTGGCAACCCACGTCAGAAAATTAATTATAAAAACTAGACTGCAATACTAATTTCAACCACTAGCTGTCTATATTACATACCACACCTCTAAACATTTCCCTCCAAAACGGTAATGGTAATTGCATTAAATATTCAACAACTTTACTGTGTCGCAACTCAATATGAACCTTCCTCTTCTTGAGAGCTAGGACATGAGTGCTTCATTTTTGTATTCCCTTTGCCGCCCTCCACTCCCCGACCACTCATCTAAGGCTGCTATTAGCTAATCCCCCTAAATCCTGTTTAATGGAACTGTGCCGTTAACAGCTATTTGGGACTAATTTACTGGTTCCCAGATCGCTTGGCACCTTCAAAGCAGTTCCAGTGGTTCTAGCGCCCCAGCTCGAGTGCCCCAAATGCCCCCGGTGCTTGTTTCCCACAACAACCAACAACCCCCCCCACCCCGCCTCCGCCGCCTCCACCAGTGTCCCTTCGTGGCCTTTCACTCCTGTTGGACATGCTTTCTCCGTGCAAGGCTGTTTTTAAAAGCTTACAGCCAGCCAAGGTCAGAAATCTGGAGCAACTCCAAGAGTTTTCTACCATCCCAGTCACAGAGAGACTTTTCTCATTTTAGTTTTATTTTTTTTTTTTTTTGCCCCAAGGCAAATATTCCCAAATTACCCTCTACCACAAGCAACTTGCTGAGTCAAATGCACTTAATGGACAAACAGACGTCTACTTGTGCATGTTCGCACAAAGCCTTGTTTCTGTGTTTTATTTTACCTACCAGGTTGTTTTGTGGTTAGATCTGCATTGCGTAGAACGGTTAGCACGTCTGAATTGAATAAAATCAGTCTAATGCTTGGTCCCAGGAGTGATTTGAAGTTGTTGTGCTCGAGTGTGTATTTAGCTCGACTCTGTGGGAATTGTTGTTATGGCTGCCTTGTTTTGCCACCAGGTTCACTTGGCGACAATGTTTTTTCTGTTCCTAATTAAGGAGTGAATGCAGTACAAAAACACATTGAACTTCGTCATCATAAATTAAGTCTGCCTTTAATGCTTGTGTTCTTGTGGATGATTCATATTAAGAGATAAAAAACATTTAAAGATGTTAAAGTCAACATAAAACAGAACTTGTATATATAGATGTTTGAAAGACAGCTCACACAGAAGTCACTTTTAAGCCAAGCGGTTTTTATGTTGGTTGACGCACAGAATTTTCTGGACCAACTTGAACACAAGTTAAAGGAACTTTTCTGCCCTCATGCACAACTCAAGAATTATGTGGATTCCTGTTGAAATTAATATATATATATATATATTTTCAACTTTACTGTGACATTAGTCAGAAGGGAAAGTTGATTTCTTCATTATGAAGACAGGCATTGGGCCTCATTCATTAATAATTTAATATTGTCTGTTCCTAATTAACGAATGCAGTACAAAAACATAATGAGCTTTGTCATCATCAGTCATGTTTGATTTAATACTCATATTGTTATGTTCATATTAGAGGATGCAACAACCTTTGTAGACATTGAAGCCAATGTCAAACAGAGCTTGCATCCTTGATTTTATCCATCAAGAATTGATTAGATGAGGAAAAGTGGTCTCTATATAACAGATGGTTGTAGGGGTTGAACAATAATACACATGAATATAATTTCAGTGAAATTTCATGAGCAAAAAACTTACGTTGTCAATTGTAAAATTGTGTAGCTATTTAAAAATCAAAACAAAAGTCAGTTTTAAACCAAGCAGCTTTGACCAACTTGAGCATGAAATCTGTGTGAAGAACTTGCGCGAAATTCCAAATTGCACAGATTCCTATGATTTCGCCTGAAATTCTGCTGAGCAACGGTAAATGTGGCTTGTTAACTAATAATGTCATACTTGTTGTACAAAATATATGTCCTCATGCTTAATTCTTTAGGTTTATGAATCCAAATTATTCTAAATGAGGGAATCTTTAGGTAATAATAAAAAATAAAATGCGGCCAAACCATAAGCGTTTCCATATATATTGCATTTGAAAACATTTGTACACAGATTTTATACATGAATGAAACCCCCCCACACACACACACACACACACACAAATGAATGAGCACAGCTTGGTTCCATTTTAATTTAAAGTTGACTCCAAGTTATTTGTGGAGCTATTTCCCGTCAGAAGAATTTAAGGTAATTTATTGGTGGAATTTCACCATGCACATTCTTTCTTGTTCTCCTTTCCACTGTAACCAATCTTCTATTGATTTTAAATGATGTGTAGTCTGAGTTTTCTCTTTTGACTTCGCATCGATCCTACATCCGAAGCATTAATGGCTCTGTAGACCACTGCTGTTTGCTGTTCCTGTCTTTGTGTGATCCAGACAGGATACACGTACTGGCAAAGAAATATCGAATTATTGCAAAGACATTTCCCTGACAGTACCGTCCTTCAGAGTTAGAAATTTGTGCTGTGTAGGTTTAGTTTTTGAGTGCAGCTGAGGTTTCGATGCTGTTTGACTGAGATCTGGAGGTATTGCCACCTTCATTACCATTGCAGTTGTTGGTTTTCTGGCCAGGGGGCAAAAGCCCTGAGCACTCGCAGCAGATGAGCACAAGGCCCTTTTGTAAACACTGCCAATGTCTTGTCAAGGATAGACAGCACACACACACACACACACACACACACACACACACACACGCGTGCGTGCGTATCATGTAAAAAAACAGACTGCAGTCTATTTAAAGTAGTTCAACTACAGTGTTTTAGATGTTGTACTTTTTTATATTAGTGTAATATGCTGAGACATCTATAAGTAACTGTACAGACTAGAACTGGTCCTTCTTCACTTTATGAAGAAGTATAATAAGCATAAAAAACCTATATGTATAGTCTAGTTATCTTTTTTTTGATAAATGCCAGGGGATTTTAATGACACAAAAGTAAATTTGTTGTAATAGTTATTATTTTATACTGTCTCTATAAATATGTCAGTGAATCGTTGATTCAACTAATTCCCTCAAAACACTGATATATTAAATTTGGAACTGCATGCTACTCTAAATGTGAAATATATCTATGCTAATATGTGGTTCCACATTCAGCATCTGTCTTTATGATTCATTTACTGAATCGTTACTTAACTGTTTCTTTCAAAGGTACTGAATCATTCACGATTAAAACACTACTTTGAGATTGCTTTGAGATTATATTAATACTACTACTACTAATTACTTTTTAGCAGGTTTTTTAGACTGTTTTCCCAGACACTCCCTCATCTGGTGTGCAGTGATCCACCCCAAACTCACACCCAAACTTTGTTGAGTCAGTAGCAGAAATTCCTTAATAATGTCATATACAAATCCTGTGTTGATATACAAATGTATGAATACAAATTCTAAAATGTTTATAAAACATAGGTTGAAAATTTGAAGTAGATTTTATTTGATATTAAAACAAAACCCCAAACTCAAGTCATCTGAATGATTAATACTGTCAATCTCTAGCCAACTTCAGGTTCATCAAAGCTTCTTGTCTGCACACTCTAAAACACAATTTATAAAGCGCCCCTATTATGGCTTATGAAAGGTTTATATTTTGGTTTTGGGAGTCCCTAACAACAGGTTGACATGCATGCAAGGTCAAAAAACACTTTCATTTTCTTATAATATGCATTTATTGTTACCTTACCTGCTCAGCGACTCCCAAACGATTCACTCAACGATTCATTTTTCCAAACCCCTCCTTAGCGTTACGCTAATCTTCGGTGATTGGTCGATTGGTCTCATTTTCATTTCATCATGCCTGTAATGCCTGATGAAGCAGCATTTGTGAGCACAGTGCTACTTTTGTGCACAGCGTTACCAGGGAAACTGCTATTTTTACCGCTCCAAAAGCAGCACCTAGTGGCTTAATTTTTTTGCATTTCATTCAGACCAACGCGAAAAGACCAACAAGTGGGTGGGAAATATGCTAATGTTTCATGTTAACTTCAACATGAAATGGCTTGGGATTCGTTTTAAAAGCGACTTGTTTCAAAGATTCAGAGTCGACTCTGTCATTTGAGAGACAATAACTTTATACACAGTGCACTTTCAGGTTTAAAACTTTGCAGGATGTTTTTATTCACTTAGAGCTGTGTTACACACTGCATGAAAGGTTATATTCAAAAATCCATAATAGGGCACTTTAATAAAACTGTGGCTTCCCAAATGTCTACAACCTCCATTTATACTTAACGCCAGTTTTGCTGGAAGTGACGTTTTTGTTCTCTTGAACATATGGCATGGAAATTGCAGATCATAACTTGGATGGAAACGTAGAAATTCCCAACTCAAATCAAGCCAATGCAAATCTACTGCATGATGAGATACTCATCAGTCATTTAATGTTCCTGTTGAGCATGTCAGCATAAAAGACGATGAATAGCTCCTAAACACATCTGATTCGTTTTCACGAGTGAACCGATTGTTTATATTGAGGTTCTTGTTAACATCCATTAAGGGAAATTCTCTGACATACTGAGAATTCTCTGGTGAAGCTGGAAAGGGTCGGCAATTGAGAGAGAAGACAAAGACTCTCATTGTGTGTGTGTGTGAATAGCCTGCGTGGAGTGGTAGCGCCCAAGTACCCAAATCTCTAGAACACACAGTGTCTTTTTAATATGACCCCATTAAACTGCCTTTACTGCTGGTCCCACCTACACAAACAAACCAACTCACAGTTAGGACACAAACATTCACACAGACATGGACGTATATCTATCAAGAAGCCTACCTATAGTACTCTTCTCTTGATGATGCTGTCCTCTGTGTTGCCTCTATGAAACTGTTCATGTGTTCATTCATTTTGGTCTGATTTCACAGGGCTGTGTTTCACAATTCAAAGAATTAAGTCAGTACGAGTCATTACTAGCATTTACCAAGACTTTGTGGAGTGTTTTAAAGAGGCAGCTGACACTGGAGCACTTAAGTATGTTTAAGTAGGTAATCTGTCCTTGTCTTGAAGTAAAGAAGGCCACGAGGGGAAGAAGAATGCTTTCCTTTTTTCCCCAAGATGCTCCTTCCGGGCAATTAAGTAATGGCCATTACAAAGTCTCTTGTATCCCTTAAAACTTCTGAGTGCTGAAAATCACATTTGAAAATGAATGTCACTTAACCCACTAATTGCATACTACAATACTTTAATCAAGGAATGATACCATTTGTGATAATGCATGTTATGTTTTATTCTAAGCCTTTTAGTGTACATCAAAGTCAGCAGTGTTTTTTGAGTATGATGGCAACTTTGCATCAGATTTCCTCTGAGATGAGGCTATTGTTGATTTAATGGAAGAATAGAGATATAACATGAATGTGTTAAAGCAGCTCAGATTTGGGTTGAATTGGATGAGAAATATCCCCAGCTCACACGGAACATTCTCGGAACTCTGGCAAGGTCCTCTTAAAGTTAGGAACATTCTTCCAGTAAAGTTGTTCATTCAAAGTTATCTGGTCTTTAATGTTCTCAAAACATTTACATTACATTTACATTTAGTCATTTAGCAGACGCTTTTATCCAAAGTGACTTACAAATGAGGACAATGGAAGCAATCCAAATCAACAAAAGGGCAATGATTGAAAGCAACATAATAACAGACTATTTATACTTGGTTCGTGGAACCTTTTTACTGAAATGTTTTTTTTTTTTTGAAAGTTCAGAGATCATAAAGTTTTACAGCTTGTTTGGAATGCTAGCACAATGTTCTTATAACATATTTTATTTGTTAGCAGGGTTGAAGGTGCTATTCAGATCTCTGCCTTTGATTAATATGTAAGACAATTATAGCTCAGTGGAAAATTCGAGAGGTATGTAATGAAATTCAAAAAAGTTCTGTTGTGTTAATAATTTACTATGAAAAATCGTAGAAACTGGAGCTCTTCTAATGATCTATTTTTTATTTTGATGACCATTTATTAATGCATTCATCCATTCATCTGTCCATTCATTCATTCAACTATTCATCCATTCATTAATTAATTAATTAATTAATTCATCTGTTTTAATTTATTTTCGGGAACTTGTTTTACTTGTTTAAAACAAGTCATTAAAATATGTCAGTCTTTTACTTTTACATTTACTTATTTATTATACTCTATACTTATTATACTCATTACATTTACTTATTTATTTGTATGTAGTAAATCCTAAAACATCTCCTAAACCTACTAACCATTTTAAAGTGTTTAAATATTCCAATTCACACTTTAATTAGCTAGTAAAATCTTTAACCGTCAATGTAAGAACAAAGTTAATCATTCATAAATGGCTTATTCATAACTTTAAGAAATTTTGAATGTAAAATGTCAGCAATTAACGCTTTAAATGAGAGCATGTCTCTCTTTCTCACCTTCCCCCGAGCTGGAACTGCAGTGTAGAATGTGTGACTGGCTGCGGTCCAGCATTCTCATACTTCACTCAAGCAGTCGAGCTCACACAACAGCTCTTTGTGTGCGCCCCAGATGGATTTTCCCTCACATTGACCGAACCACCTCGTCTCCTCTCACTCAAGAGTGTCCCTTTCAGATCTTTCACTCAAAAAAAACACCAGAGCAGAGCCACACTGGCCCACATTCCCATCCAAGTGCTGCCGAGAACGCCACTCAGACCATCTATACAGAGAAATAACAGTGGACACAGATTTAAATTATCGTATGACATTTTGGGAACACTTTCCATAATGCATTTATATAATGTTTAATGCATTGCTTGGCCTCGTGAATAATTATAACCACATTTATTATTATATTACACATCTGTTCATGGTTACACCTTTAGAAAGTGTATTTTAGGAAATGACATGACTATATGTTTCAGATGTAACAAGGAATCTTCAAATAGTATAATGCATTTTTACATTACAATTATTTATTAAAAATTAGAATGTACATTAAGAACACCTTTATAGATCAAGGCTTTAAGTAAAGTGTTAACAAAAATGATTGTATGCTTATTGTAATTAAAATAAAAAGTCCATAAAATGACAAGTATTAATAGTTGCAAATGTGAGCTCAACACAAACATTTTTGAATTGGACAGAAATAGTGTTAATCCTCCCTTAAACATGTTTTTCTATCCGACTGTACAAAATTGTGTACAATTACATTTGATCATTTGTGTTTAGTAGGTTTCCTCTAAAAACAGATATACACATGGGAGTTGTGTTGATTTTAATTTGTTGTCTTTGATGCATCAATGTTTAAAAATATAAAGGTGACTCATTTTGTTCTCATTTTGTGTACAACTTTTGCCCAATAAAAAATTCTAAATTACGGCTTTGCTGGGATGATATATAAATTAAAAGCTACTGGCTAGTAATGAATGAATGAATGAATGAATATTGCATTCATTAAACAGGAAAACCATCTGTGCTTGCAAACAACATCATATCATGCAATTTTTTTGTCTTTATTTTATAATACAGAAAGAAATGATTCAGAAATGTCAATATAATAAATCTCTGACTAACAACCATAGGTTTTATTGCTGACATTAGTGCTCAAGCTTTATTAGGTTAGAGGTCAGTCTTGAAGAATCAGATCCTTTGTTGTGTGTAAGGTCACATGTTAACCGTCCAATACATAATTCCATCATTGCTTTAATAGCTTTGCGTGCGCTATGCTGGTCATGCATCATTTAACATTATTTGTTTATTGACTGTTTATGTTGTTGAAAGCCATAACAGATGCATTTGCATTTTAGAAGAGCTGCACTTTTATTAATGTAGCAATTACATGTGAAATGAATGGAGAATGCTAATAGATTTATCTCTCTACTTTTGCTGCCTGGGATTAACGTAGCCTTTGATTGTATCAGTGTACAAGAGAAGCACACACACACACACACACACACACACACACACACACACACATTTAGTTATTTATTGAGTACCTCTACATTCAGACTCTTTAAAATGAAGGTGCTTTTAAGAGCATCTGAATAAAGGAAAATGTAAATATAGCGAGGAATACAAGAGTAAAGGCCTGAGCATTAAGAAAATTTTGCTTATTATGCATATAATCAATGGGGGGTGGGATAGTAACTTTCTCTTCTGTAGTATGCTGTGCAACAAATGATGCGTCTATAAGATAACGATTATTATAAAATGGACTCTTGTTGTGAGCAAAAGCAGGCAAGTATTGGACAGACATTTTTGGAGAGGAGATTACTGTATCTTTTTGCACACCCTAAATTCAGGATATGTTTGCAAACATTATTTTATGCAGATCAGTACACAAGCATGGATAGAAATGGCACACAAACACAAAATTCTGAATAGATTCTAAATACAGCGTCTCACCATTTCTGTGATCACACGTTGCTGGATTTCATAAATATTGACTAACATCAAAATGGAGAGCTGGCGTGCATCTCAAAACTATGTTAATGGTCTAGTCAGCTAAAGCTTGTGATACATTCTCAGTTTCTTTATACTGACAAACACAGTCTTTAGATCTGTCCATACTGAGAAGGGTTCTGTGAACGCACTAAACACACTCCTTGACTTTGCATTCACACTCACAAACTTAGGGTGTTACTTTTGGGGCATTATTGGGGCATCTTGGTGTGTTGTGGATTGTTTGTATCTTTATTTGTATTTTTATATTTTATCTTTAAGTTCAAGTCAACTGACATTTGCAATACAGTTGAATGTTCTTTAAATTCAATAGATAGTTGACCTGAAAATTAAACTTCTTTAATTATTTACTCACCTTCAGGTCATTTCAAACTCATATGCTTTAGTTTTTTCCTTTAAGAAAAAGAAATGTAGAAAACCTCCATGTCTTTTACATTCAATAGCTCATAGTGACTGCATAGTGTCAAGCTTCAAAAAAAGGAGAATATAAGCACCATAGAAGTGTTTTAAAGGACTTCTAAAACTTTTAAAATCATACGATACCTTTGAGTTATTGACTGAAATCATTGTGAATATGCATTTCAAATCTTCACCTCAGCTTTTAAATCAAATTATTGACATCTGTGTATGAGGTACTCGAGAACCACTGATGTTTGTGGTTGTTTCAGTTCAACCTGCTCCATAAGCACCATATTTGATTTAGAATTGCAGTGGAGGTGAATATTATTAGTAAATATCAAAAACTTTGGTCTGTTCTTCACACAAAGCTATTGCTTTGACTTGAGGAGACTGTAAATGTTGTGCAAATCTTATAACCCACATTTTTTTATGCTAATTTTGGGGTGAACTGTTCATTTAAAAGACTTTTGTTAGGAAAATGTTTTTTATTATAGTTTTACATTTTTAACTATACAGAGGTTTCATTCATTTTTTTTTTTTCAGACTAACAAAGGAGATGCCCTGGCCAACCGGGTCCAAAACACACTGGGAAATTACGATGAAATGAAGGAACTCCTGACTAGCCATTCCAACCAGAGTCACCTTGTGGGCATTCCTAAGAACTCTGTTCCCCAGACTCCAGTAGAGAAACCCGACCAGCCAGGCTTTTTTCCTGAGGCTCAGCGGAGCCGAACTACTCCCTCCCAACCTGGAAGCCACAGCACATCCATGCCCCCACCCCCTGCCAACACCATACCAGGCTCTAGCGTTGTACATACACATCAAGGAAAAAAGTCTCGCTCTTCAGACTGGTCCCGAGGGGGTCACGATTCAAGTGGTGCCCAGAGCGCTCAAGCGGTCAGCCGGGAGAAGCACTCCAGTCATGAGCAGACCGCTAGTAGACATGATCAGGACCAAGAGGACTCGAGTCCCAATCCTAGCGGACCTACAACTTCGTCACACTCCAACAGGAAGCAGGCACAGTTTGGCAAAGGACCAACCACAGCTGAGCTTGGTCTTGGAAAGTCTCCCACCGAGCAGGACTTGTGCTCCCATGGGTCGAACTCACCAATGGCCTCTACATCCCTGCTCCCTAGCGGCCTCTTGACGCCAACTTTTCCCCAAGGCCTCCACTGCAAGCCCAGCAGCACTGTGCAGCAGAAACCCACTGCCTACGTCAGGCCCATGGATGGTCAAGACCAGGTCCCCAATGACTCCCCAGAGCTAAAACCCCCTGTGGAGCTGGTGGAAGGGTACAACAGTGTGCCATTCGGAGGTCTGCTGGATACCAAAAGCAGCACAGCGGGAACCAAGGGCAAAATTCCTAAGCTGACACTGCCACAATCCGGAGAGGTGAGTGTGACCATTTTTCATCTTAGTCAAAGGGCAGGCTTCCTGCAGATGTTGTAATAATTTGCTCTCGTTTGGATGCAGCGGTAGTTGGACAGGAACAGTTGGCAGATAGGCTTGGCTCTGTTGACTTTCCCCTGGCTAGGTCTGTTTGTATTGAAACCTGGCAGAACGAGGGGTTGACACAATGGAGTGCTTTATTAATAATCAGCTAATGAACCTCAGACTTTCATTTGAACCTACCTACTCTGCAAGGGAGTCTTCTTGTTGGCATGTTTAAAGATCACTTTTTTGTAGCTTGAACAGAGGTAAATTATCCGATTCAATTCAAAATCTAAATTCAATTTTCCGTGTTCAGGTTGCTGAAGTAAGTTGATATTGGCTTTCCTTTGAGTGGAGAAAAATTCTAGATTTAACACTGTTCCGAAGATCACTGTGATTGAACGAAGTAGAACAACATGGGTCAATTTTATGATTATATTTCCAAGTTAATAGCCAATGCTTTGAAATGTTGATGCTTCAGAATCAGAACAATGCTTTTGAGGGAAATAATGCACCTTTTGTTCAGTAAGACATTGTAGGTGTTTTCCCAAACATGCCCCAATTGTATGGTATAAGGTTTGAAGAATGATCAAATTTGTCATCACTGCCTAGACATTTTTTTGGAGGGGGGCTATAATTTATGTGTATAGAAGTATAATTACAATGTACAAATAACTTTCTTTTTTGTAACTTTTGCAAGACAAAAAAAAAGCTGTGAGTTGTGAGCTGCATATATATCTTTCTCTAGAATACAATAGTTCATCGCATTAAAAAGAAGTGTGAATATGTATATATTTGTACTATTTATGGCTTTTATTTTGTTGCCAAATAATTAGTTTATCAGTGCCTAGTCCGTGTAAAAGGTTTGTCAACTAGATACAATCTGATTTCAGTTAGATGACTTGTTCACCTTAACCCTGGGTAGCATCTCAAGAGTCATGTTCCTAAAACACCTCGGAAGACCCTCCATGTCTTGAACATGTAGACACATACACATTTCTTCGCAATGCAGGGGCCCATACGTTCTGAATTAACCCTCCGGAGGTTAAGACACGGTAGCTTTATCACCGCAATGTTACCTTCATCCCTTCTGTGAGGCTGACACTTAGAGTAGAGTTCAGTTGACCTCTCTCGGGTTGTGATACATGAGCTACGCTGAAGCCATTTACAGGCTATCCAGTGCCGTCACTTCCTCTGAATGGCTACCAGTGGGGGATTTTATCCCATGGCATTCTGTAGAGAGAAATTACTGCATTTGAAGGCCCAGCATTGCCCTTTAGGACAGGGAATGCCATCATTTAGGATTTAGCCAATAGGTGGACTTAGATTAAAGATAGTAGATTGTGGCAGGCTAATAGTTCTGTTATTATGCGTCAGGCTCATGTTTGGCTCTATAAAAACCCAGCAGCAACTTATGAATTCCTTCACTTTGAGGTGGTATCTAGTGAGACGTAATTTACCTGTATTTTCAGCGCCGGGGTTTGAAAAATAGCCTCGTATCGATGCCTTGAGCTTGTTTGAGCAGTAGGTTGAAATTCCCATTGCACTTACCTGCGGGCTTAATCCACATAAAGCAAACAAACCAAATAAGATAAGGTGCGGTAAACAAGAGTGGCATATGATTGAACAGGTTGACTCGCTGCTATCCAACCATGGCGAGGCAGCCAGCTGTTCTTCCTCTTTGTTCTATGGGGATCTCGACGGCCATCGGGCTGCAAATTGCACTATTGCCCATTTTGAAGCATATGGTGCGTTCGCAGTACAGTTAAGCATGTGGCAAGACTGAAAACCTGGGGAATTTTAATTGCACTGAGAGTGCCCTCATACCGGTCAACTTGCAGGAAAATGGAGATGGATGTTGTTATAGCAAAGAGAGGCAGACATAGAGAGAAAAGACCCCCCGTAGGGTGGGCCCCAGCTGGGCCTACGCCATCTTTCCCTACCCCTCCTTCTGACAGATGAGTCACTGCCTGAAAGTGAAAAGAGAGAGATGCAAAGGGAAAAATAAATAAATAAATGGAGAAAAAGCAGAGAGTTACAAAAACAGGGCTAGTAGGATTGAAATAGAACGCAAGAGAGCGTGCGCAGAGCCGCTCTTTCAAGATGGCTCTCGGGAGAAAAGAAAACATCTTCAAGGACATTGATTTGATATTTGTTTCCACCCTGCCTTGCGTAGCTTTAGTTTGTTAAAAGTAGTGGATTCTGTAGAAGCAGCTCTCGTGGGATTCACCTGTACTCTGTTGTGCTGGCTACTTATTATTCCGCAGCTCTTCAGGCTTATTTATCCAGGTTTGCTCTGGCTGAGGTGTTGAATTGTGTGAAAGCCTTTCTTGATTGTATATCCTCCCAGGTTTTCTTTGTTGTCACATGAGCGGATGGTATTTTATTGTGCTCAAAAATTGGCAGAATGCTCTTTGATTGCTTGAATCTTTATTTTTTTGAAACAGGAAATATTGTCATTGGTAATGGTGCAACTCACATACAGATCTTTCTAAGCTGGTTCTTTGTGATGATTCAGGCAAAACAAAACTGTGAAGAGGATGACATATTGGAAGCAAAATGATGGAAGAATTGAGAGTTAATGCATCACGTATTCAAAACTGTAGTAATACAAACAGCAGCATTTAACAACATGTTTATACTTCACTAAAAACTAATTCAATTAAAAAATGACTAATTTGTTTTTATCTAGTCCATATCTGAACATGCCAATTTGCTAAACTGCATCAGACTTTTCAATGCGTATTGTCAATAACAGTTTCAAAGTTTATGAATGCAAGGACATTTTCAGTTGAAGTGCCATGCATTGAAGAACTGGTCACAGTTACACGAGTAATCTGTGTTAAGAATGAAAATAGACTCAATTTTGACTCCAAGTTTCCTTAAACATTTTTATTTGAGAACAGTGATACAACTGTACTTAAATATTTATTTCACTGAAAAAAGCAAATCATTAGCCAGTACACTAAAATTAATCAAACATCTCTGCATTAATGGTCAGAGTCATAATAGCTGGCTTAATCGTATTATCTTCAGACTGCCACTGCTGAAAGAGTAACTCCTAAAACTGCCATTCTTTGGCTTGAAAAGTAGAAGCTTGTTCCCCTTGATAGGCATGAAATGTTCCCTTGCGCCACCCCACCACAAAATATTTTGACAGGTTGAGTGCTCAGCAGAGTGATAAGACTGTGCTAAATGGCTTTGGAAGCATTCTGTTATCGCCTGGTGTATTGATTAGTGTCTAGCATTGTGTTGCTTGCTTTGAAGGAGCAGCTTCTTTTTTTATTTCTTTATTTTGTCGGTGTATGAGACATCGACAGACAGATAAGACTATTGATCCATCTAAAAACAGTTATTGCACCCAGTATTACCCAGTCTTTATGTGACTAATAGCTTTATCACTAGCTCCTTGAAGCGCAGATTTGACAAGACAATAATGCCGGTGAAGATATTCTCCTGCTGCATGCTGGGCTATATAAAATTATGCTTCATACATGCTGAGAGAGCATGCTAATATTTTTGTTGGTCTGTTTGTTCTTTTTATTCAGTCATTTCAATGTAGTTTATGATATTGTATGTAAGGTATTACAGTGACAGTTAATTATCTTTTGTAATAAAGTAAATTACTGTACTTATTTTGACATAGAATTACACACAGATAATACCAGCTGTCATGTCAACTAATTTTGAATTTTGTCATATCCAATGGTTTCTGTGGTATTTATTTATTTTTTTTTGGCTTGTGTGACAGCAATATATATATATATATATATATATATATATATATATATATAGCAGTACCTGAAACCAATCTCAGTGGGCAGCAGAGGTGAATGATGTCATTGCGTTGAGGGCTAGAGTCTGGGCCGGGAGTCTGGCAAAGGATTTCTCATCAAACCGCAGTCTCCCTTCTGATTGCTCTTTGTGATCAGATATAATGGAGAAGCCGACATCTGCTGCATATCAATGCGTCCCTGTGTTTTCCGGCCTTGTTGATCCCAGATCAGAGCAGAGTGATTGCACGATCACAGTAAGATCACAGGAAAACCTCAGCTGTTGATAATGTAGCTTTGTACATTAGCGTGTAGTTTGCAAATCCTCATTGGCTTCTGTGAACCTTTGAAGTTAAAGGTGAGGTTTTAATAAACTGCATAATAACTGTTTCCACACAAGTTTCCAGAACTACTCACCTGCCATTGGTTGATCAAACAGATATTCCGCCCTAAGCTCACACCATTGGTTGAGTCAATGTTGCCGGGTCAGGATGATCAAATAAACAGTGCAATGTTTTGAAAGCACAACAGTGTTTACACTTTTCTGGGGAATACAACTATATAAGGCTTACTTAGCCAGCAGTTGGGGTAAAAGTATTTTAACATTTAAATAGTTATAATATTGTCCACATGCATAACTGTTATATCACAAAAAAAATCATAGAAGTACAATTCAATTTAATTTAATAAAAAAAATGCATATCTTTAATAAAACAAAACTGTTTCCATTTACAGCATATAAAGGCAAGTTGGCAGCTAATGTTTCACTCAAAAGGAATTTGACTTATTAAGATTCAACGTGTTAAAAATTAATTGGACCATATAAGGTCTATTCATTCACTGATGACAGCAAGAGGGTTTTTAGCCTGGCGTTCCTCAGTGGCCTCGCAGTGGCGTCTATAAAATAAAGTGACTCGAGCTCTGCCCAGCCAGGCCAGGTTATTAAAACAGTGTTTGCCGTAACAGGCAGAGAAGTCTTTATCTCGCATGGAGCCCGACTCCATCTCACAGGACAGGAAGTCATTTCCAGAAACATTTGATTACACCAGGCTGCCAAGACTCACAAAGCAAGACGCCACTTCCCCCAGAAAGCATCCTCACCCACACTGACTCATCTAGTGCTGGATCGTGTGCGTGGAGCTGTAACGCAGACCACACTGTGGTGTATTATAATGATTAATGGCTGTGCAATCATCTGCATACATATTTCTTGAAATGTATATTTTAGAAGCAGGGATATGTGTTTGAAATCAGATGCATATGGGTAGCTTACTCTAAATATATATGTAGCACTGTATACACACGGCAGCTCTAGTTTTTTGAATATATAGCTTTTGGCACTCTGTCTACAATAAATGGACTTTATAGTTTTGTAAAGTATGTACTACATTCTTAGCTTGTGTGTTGGGTTGATATATATTAAATTGAGAGGTTACATTATATACACTGCATCAAATGTTGGACTGAATAACCATGTCCTCCAGAATCACGGGAGTTGCACTTCTAGTCACAGTACAACAGTCCGGGTCCGCAAGTCTCCATTCATTTTCTCCATAGGGAAATCCATTTTAATCATAATTTATAATCTAATTTATAATGATAATTTATAATCAAATTTATAATTTTGTTTAACATCTAAATCTGTGGTGAAAAACCACAAATGAGCATTACATGATGCTCTACAGATAATTCCACCAATCAAAGAGTTGTTGTTTCTAGAGATATAAGCAAAATTAAAATCCTTATAATTTTTTACTTGATTAATGAATGGCAATGTTCCATTGGATTGTAGTTCTTTCCGTCAAGAACATAAATAGTCTTGTAATTTAGTCTTTTTGGCTGATTTTTTTGTTGTTGTTTTTTTAGGGCTGCATGATAAATCGTATGCGATTGTCATGCGCATCTCGTCAGTAAAGCCGGTTCTGTGATTAGTAGTAAATCTCCATCACATGCTCCATCGAATGCGATTCATCTGCGATTATGAACACGATATTGCTTAGCTTGTCCGTGAAATACATCTCTGTGTATTAAATGCCGCTCCATCTGAAAGCACGTGATGGAGATTTACTACTAATCACAGAACCGGCTTTACTGAAGAGATGTGTATGACAATCATATGCAATTTATCATGCAGTCCTATTTTTTTGTTTTCATTCAAATTAAAACATTTTGATTCACCTCATAGCTGGTTGGCATGGTTCATGACTTATAACAGTTTAACAAAGACCTTTTTTTAGGGTTAGGGTTAACTTTTTTTTAACTGCTTACCCACATTTTTTTAACTTTGCCTCTTTTTTTCTAAACTTTTCACACACATCCAATAATTTAACACACAAAATGCAAAATGCCTCACATCTCTTGCAAAATGAAGCACTGCTTTCAAAATACCACAAATCTATCTCAAAAGCAAACATTTGCAAACACCTTTGCCATAATTGTAATTCCTGTTAGATGTTTGTGTTACATAGAGAATTGTGTGGTGTGTTTTGCAAAAACGGTCTGCCTCTTTTTGGACATCCAATCACAGTCTTCCAGTAAAACACTCCAAATCCTCTCCTCTTTTTAGCTTCTTCAACAATGTGCACACCCATGTTGGTTCCACTTATCCAATTTCATATGGCTCATTTGAATATTTGCTTGTTTAGGAGTTACGCTCGCCAGTCCCAAACACAGCACTTCCCCCAAAGAGGCTAATGAGCTAGGACGAGTGAAGAGACAGCCATCTTTCAGCTGTGCACTGGTGAGGAAACACGGATGCAAGTCTTTGATTTGATTAGCTGTAGAAGATAACCTGCAAACAGTGTGAGTTTAGAAGTCTGAAATAAGTAAACATGGTGTCTGTGGTTCCTTTTGGTGAAATATATAGCGACCGTAAAGAGGATATCCAGTTTGAAGAATGGATGGATGGGTGTATATATACAGTGGTGTAGTGATGCCTGGAGAAGTGGGTATACTCTTAATTTATGCCCCCAATTTTTTTAATGACCCGGCAAAGGATGAACGACCTGTGTCATAAACAGTGACATGTACAACTAGTCCTGAATATTTGGTTCACCCCAAAATGTGCCAGTAATATTTGCACACTGTCACTTAACTTCTGCTGCTTGAGTAAGGATCATTATAAAAATAATATCCACAGAAGAGGTTCAGATTTTGTAATAAATAAGTACAGTTTTTTATAAAAATATGTGCACTAATAACAGAACCTTCATGTCATTTTTCAAAACTCTAGACACAAAACTCAAAACAGTCATTATTTGTAACACAGGCTGTCCAATGTTCAAATTTTTTGCATATTGCATTCATATCTTTAGAGAAGCCTTGCATTTACGGAAGACTTCAAAATGCTAATTTATTATGAAATATCATAGGGACATTACTTTAGATCACCCACACACAAGATTTCACTGTTTAGTTGTTAGAACAATCATTAAATACAGTTGTTCAAAACACAAGATGCAGCTTTTATTGTGGTTCTACACATTTATACAATATTGTAATAGCTAGAGAGAAAAATACAGACACTGGACTAATGAAATATTTCAAAATGATTGATGAAATAATCACTCACAGCAGGTTTTTCATAAAACTTTAAATAAGAAAAAAATAGATAAGAAAAATGATGAGAAAAAACTAGAGTAGGTCTACAGTAAAATGTCAACTGGAGTATTCCTCACTGAACTTCTATCACCCTTTAAAAATACATTTACTGTAGGAAAAATAAATACTGATAACAAGCATATAGAATTTTTTCTCTCCCAACAACATACAATATGTGATTGTCATGCGCATCTCGTCAGTAAAGCAGGTTCTGTTATCTCCTTCATGTGCTTTCAGATGGAGCGGCATTTAATACACAGAGTCGTAGATCACTGACAATCGCAGATTAATCGCATTCGATTATGAACGCGATATTGCGTAGCTTGTCAATGTAAGGGTTTTTATTAATGCCGTTAATATTTTTGTTAATACAGCGTATCGTCAACTAAATGAACATAACATGGTAAAGATTAATGCACTGGAAGTTGAATGTAAGGGAAATAGGCCTATCATTTTGGAATTTCTGTAGTTTAATGTCATTGTTTATGGTTTTGTTAATGATACAATTGTATTTTATTGTTGTAATTAATGTAAGGCATTAACAAGTTAACCTGTTGAATTAATTTTGGAGGCGATGACTAATTGAATATATATATATTAGTAGACTATTGACTAGGTTCAGAGCCTGTCATAGGTGGATCAACTTACTCTGTTGTGTATTTCCAACATTTGCAATATGAACAATAACTTTTTTATTGATTCAATGGATTTATTGCTTTTTAAAGAAACATGTCATGGATTTATTGCGTTTTGGAAAACAATAATCTGTTTTTATAATAATCTTTGACAATCAAAATCTGGATTTGAATATTTAATGTTATTATAACCTAAAGATGCAATGTGAAAGTTTGAAACAGAAAATAGTGGTTTTCATCTTGCCACTTTCTTGGTAAAGAAAACACATTTTTACTCAAATGAATCAAAATGGATTTGTAGCGTTTTGGAACCAAACTCTTCATATATAAATACATATATAAGGTAGTACTTTTAATGCGTTACACTTAGCAATATACTCATTTTTAAAACATCATGCATTTTATAAAGCTGTAGTTGACCCAGCACCCAAATATTACATTTACATTTATGCATTCAGCAGTCATTTTTATCCAAAGCGACTTACAGTGCATTCAGGCTATATATATTGTTTTTATTAGCCAGTTAAACTGTCTGTTCAATATATTGCTCTGTCACTAATTTTAGTGGATACTAATATGGATTTTTCAAAGGCTGATGGTGATATGCCAGATCATCAGCATATCTAGTCAAGACCATTTTGGAGCTTAGGTGAACATTTGCTGATTTGATTTGCTAATTTGACTAAATCACTTTTTGAGCAAATGATGCTAAAAACAATAAAATACTTAGGACATTATTAATAGTTTTCAGAATTTAATCACATAGACATTTTAGCAACATTTAAGGAGTTTTATGATTAGGCTATATTTCAATGCCAGTGAGTGCTATACATTTGCCTTTTTATTAACAGATAAACACTTGTACAAACAGATGCTAATGTGCTACAAGTGGGACTGTTGTTATGAAAAGTAAATTACAAATTTTTCAAAGCACCTCATCAATGTGTTCCTCAAAAGCCCAGAGCATTTGTTCTGCAGTCTATGTCTTTACTCATGAACCACTGCCATCATGCCTGACCAAATATAATGATCCTCAACATCTCAGTGTGTCACTACAAGCACCCTTTGCACTCGCTGCCGGCTCTGAGCTAAAGACTTCTAATATGACTCAAACTGATACAGAAAAGTACTTGGATAGAGGAAATTGTTAAGAAGCACATTTACATAGAGGAATTGATGTAGTTTCAGCAAAACAGGAGTTCATTTGTAGGTGGGCCTGGGGAGAAGTCATCATAGTTGACAACGCTTAGTTGCATCTCAGAATTAGGTCATGCTGCATTCTCATCAATCTATCTCTCTCTCTTGCTTTTCTTCCCAGTCATGCATGATGGGCTGTTCTCATCAGCCTTTGTTTAATATCGCTTCAAAATTAATTTGGGCTCATTAATGGGACTTTGCTGCGAAGGCACTGATATAGTCAGTAATGTGGCTAATAAACATAAAACGATTTGCTCCAGAAGTCTGTTTCAGCAAGCATGAAAGGATATAAATGTGGAAAAGGATAACAATATAGGAAATAAACAATGATGATCTTGCCATCTAGAAGTGATATTAAGTTATCAATATTTATTTACACTTCTATACATTTCAATTCCACGCATGAAAAGGTTCACAGTTACTTTTATGTTTATTCTTTCATTTTAAATAATTCAGATTCTGAAATCTGATTAGATGAGCAATTCCAAAATGCTAATAAATGCACACATGTACATTCTATATCAATGCCTTATATCAAAAAATGGTTAAACAGTTTTCACTTCAAAATTGCTAGTAAAGTTCACAAATAATCACAAAGAAATGGCAAGTAACATTGATTTTAACATGGCATTTTGAAGTTTGAAATAGTATTTTCTTGTAAATAATACTTCAATAATCTAATATGTCTAATAGCTTCAAAACACATTTTACAGTATACTAATGCAATGTGCAGTTACTAATTATATTAGTAACTAGAATTGTTTAGTCTGATTATTATTTGTATTATAGTGTCTTTTTATCATATTGTTTTAGCAGACATATTATAATAATAATAATAATAATAGTTGTAGTAGTAGTAGTAGTAACTAAATCCTTAGCACACACCCTCAAGTGGCTTATAGCTTGAATTCTGACTTGAAAAATGACCCAGTTAGTCCTCTAAAAGCTGTGACATGAACTGTTGAATTTATTTAGCAAAAAGTCAAATAAATATTCTGAAAAAGGACAAACAAGGGGCATGCAGTGATTTGTATGCAGAGACCAGGTCTTCGTGATGATGTGCTGTCCCCTGACGTGTACTGGCTCCTCTCAGCGCCTGTAGTTTGACCTTGAAGATATCGTTTGGCCCAACACTAGCAACTACACTGAAAGCCAGCAGCCTCCTCAGATGGGGAACTAGCGCTCTGTGAGTGCTAGTTAATGAGTTCTATTCAGCTGCTGTACACACTGCTAGCGTCCTCAGAAGATTGAGTCGAGCCGAGCACAACCGTACCCTCAACCAGACGCTAATCAGGCCAGGCTACCGCCGCCACTTCCCCTCACAGACGTGTCACACACGTGCCCAGACGGATTAACAGGAAGATGAGAGAATACGTCCACACTGAAAGATAGAGAGAAAGCGAGAGAAAAAGAGAGAGTGAGTTATTAGGAGGCTTTGCCATCCAAAGTAACAGCTGGTCACATTTGCATAATATCCATCATTTTACTAGGCTTCTTGTCAAATCATGATGAAAAAAAACACGCAATACAAAAACTAGTTAATTAGCAATTCCAAGACCTCACATGCATATGTAGCTTTGCAGCCAAGGCAGATTTTATCCGGTATTTACAAGAATCCATGAACAATATCTGTACCTAAGCATCTGGAGTAATATTTATTTCTGTTATGTGTCAGATTCACAAATGTTTTAATTATTTGTAATGTTAAGCTAGTCCGTTAATGGTATTCATACCATATATTGTATGACATCATATACAATGTAATTTCTCATAATAATGAACTGATTTCAGCGACCTTTGAACTTACATATTAATTGCACAAAAATATGAAGTTTTTGTTGACATAATATGTGTGTGTGTACTGCGTATATTTGTTATGCATCTATTAATACACACACATGCATGTATATATTTAAGAAAAATATGTTATATTTATATATAATATAAATTGTATGAATATAAATATACACAGTATGCACACATATATTATGTCAACAAATACATATACTTTTTTTGGGATGCGATTAATCATGATTAATCGTTTGACAGCACTATGAGAAACCTAATTAGTGGCATTAGAGATGGGACTTGTGATTTTAGTCTTCCAGATAATTAAATTAAATAAATAAATACATAAATAAATATTATTAATTTGTAAAACTTATTTTTACTTATTTTACGTATTTTTATTGTACTGAATAAATGTAAAAAAAATTGTGATATGTCATCCAACATTTGAAGAGTATCATGATGTACATGTTTGCTTATATCGCAAACAGACAAAACACAGATTCTCACCTGAGCTGCATTTTGCATTTAGCCATTGCCAACTGGCATGCAGGTTTTAGTGCAGAGAGTTCTTCTCTGTTTGGATCCCATCAGCCCTTGGCTATTTGCGGTTACATGTTGTGGAAGGTTCTCAATGAAACTGGTTTCTTGAAGGGAAGCAGCAGCAGATTTGCTTATTAAATTAACCCATCTCTGTATGACTGCATCATGGCTGGGAGGTAGAGGGCTGCTGGACCCACGTCATACTTGGATTGGACCCTCATAACAATAACACATGTCTCCTTTCCCTTGCCTCCATTAAACCAGGTTTTGTAGTGTATTTTAGCCACTATAAATAACAGCAGAATGACAAGTCAGCACCATTAGACTGCAGGTTAGAATGGCGTAATTGCATGAAGGCATGGTAAAAACACATCTTCTTGTAGAGGACCCACACTTTCCCCGCACCACAGTTTAAGGTCAGAGCTGCATTATCTCAGCTGCATTTATCTTTGTCGTGTGACACTATAAGCAACAACACCATCATGATGTATGGTGCCTTTCAGGGGTGGATATTTATTGCTGCTGGCCTCATACCAGCCGTCGTAAGGTTTTGTTCCAGATTAGCATATATTTTAAGATAATATGGTTTCTGGTTCCTTGATGTTCAGGGGCTTTAAAACACTAGCAGTATATTGATAATTTAAGCAATAATAATGCATTGCAAAGACATATCCTCAAAACATATCTTATGTATACCTGTTAAATGCTTAGTCAGACCTTTATTTTGTATTTACTTAAGTTTTCTAGCATACACCGGATACACTAAGGTTACATTGAAATCGATTTAAATGCCATTTAGCAAAAAATGAAAATGGACCTAATGCCCTTCCCTGTGGATTATCATGTATTAAGTTGTGTGAGCCTTGAGCCCAGTCGGTTTTATGCCAGTAAAAACCCTGAAACCCCCAATTATTTTTCCCACAACCCCACCAGTCGACCCTCTCCATGTCGTTTTGCTTGTGAAAAAAGCCCCGGTGCTCTAGGCATTACAAAACAATACATGATACTGCCTACTGGTGGGTCTTTAGTCTTTTTAATTTATTTTTGATGCTCAGTGCTGTTGTTGAATATCTGCGGTGCCTTGTAATGAAATACCTGCTGTGCAATTTTGCAAGTGTGTCAAGCAGAGCATGACCAGATATGCAAATTTAATACAGAAGTGGCAAAGGGGAATTTTGAGTATTTTTCACATCTGGGGGCTGTTAAAAGCAGTTTTGAAATCAATGAATACACAATAAAGAGGTGTCCACACTACATAGAAATCCCAGTTTGTCGGATATAAAAAATAGTTTGTTGTCTCGAATCTGTCTTTTTTCACAGAGTGGCCACACACAGCATGCGGTGTAATGGTATAACAAATTGCAGATGAGGAATGGAAATTCGAACGGATGAGTTCCTGTCTGATGGTGTATCGGTCTCGCTCTCTCTTTCTGTCTGGTTCCTCACAGAGAGAAATGGTCATGTGACCAGCACCCCACCAGCCAATCTATCTCTACATATCAAGGTCAGATCCATTTTTCTTGGAGCAACCGCCCCCTGTGGTTCTAGCACATCAATTCGCCCACCTTCGATTTGTTTACCCTTGATTTACCAAAAAAGAGGCTTTCAGCACGGCAAAAACTGTCACCTAGAAATATCCTTCGCCCATATATTGCTCCAAAATATTTGCACCCATTGGTTGACGATAATAACATTGAGTCATCAGGGATGCTCTTCCTGTTACTAAAAATACAAATGCTGAGCTGAATGCTTGAGCAAGCAGACACGCTAGTGCACACATCAGCTCAAAAACGTACACCGCTACCATAGAGACTTATAATAACGACTTTGATGAGGATGCAAAACTCAGTGCATGTTGTACATCACTGTCCGTGGAGGAACTAGGTGCGATTAGAAAGTGCATCAGCAGTGATTCCCAGGTCAGCTTGATGCAGAAGCAGGTGGTTGATGACTCAGGCAAACTGGCTTCTGTTTATTCGAAACAAGAGTCCAGCTTCCCTGTGGCTCAAATGTGATTGATGACACTAATTACCATGATGTCACCACTCATTTCAAAACCTTGATCTCGGAGCATGCGGTTTTGGCTCATCTCCTGTATACACACACCTTTATCCAGGGTCTATGTCACCCGCCTGTCCTCTCTGATGTTCGCTGCTGTGTTTTACAGGCCTTCTCTCCTCACCGTCACGTCTGTCCGTGCTTACTGGCTCCCTCCTCTCTTTTCCCAATACTTTAATTGGAGATTATTAGGCTGGATTTGCATGAGCTAATATGGTCTGCATTTTTCTCTCTAGTCATTATATAACAGCTTTAGATTTCAGCTCAGCATGAGCTGAAGAGTTTTGTTGGAATTTTGGTGCGTAATAGTGGAGAGCAAGTTTTGACTCCCATAAACCTGTTGAGTTTAAACAAAATTATCTTTTTTTTTTATTATTGAAAGCCACAATCTGATTGGCTGGGTTTGTATAGTTCCAGGAAGACATAGTCAGCAGGCTTATGATATGAATTTTCAGATAGATGAAAATATACTCTTCTTAATAGTATTTAAAAAAGGGATCATAAAAGTAAAATAATAAATAAAAAATATAATAATAATCTAGATACAACAGTACTGATATTATAATGGAGAACAAAGGGAAACAATAGAACAAAGAAGAAGAACAAAGAGAATAAGGGAGATAAGGGAATGTCTATTAAAATGTTACACATTTTATAATTGTATGTGTGTGTGTGTGTGTGTGTGTGTGTGTGTGTGTGTGTGTGTGTGTGATTAAGCAAGTAGTAAAATATCAAATGGTGCAACTTCCTGAAAAACTATTGCTAGTATAAAAAAAAAAAAATAGTCATTATATTTGTATACCTTTTACCTATATTTAAACTACGCTTAAAACTAGTGATGGGTCAGTCTTACCTGGGTCTTTAGTCTATGGTTAGCTCACCTCACCTCTTATCTGACATGTCTTCAGGTTTGAGTCGTTCGTTCATCACGTAACACCCCCATACGCTGTAACCTATGCAGTCAGAGCCGGAAAGAGAATTGATTAGTTCACCTTTCGAGTCTTTGGATTTGAGTCGTCTCTTTCCGGCTCTGACTGCATATGTTTAGCTTGTGGGGCTGTCACGTGATGAACGAACGACTCAAACCCGAAGACATGTCAGATATGGGGTGAGGTGAGCTAATCATAGAGTAAAGACCCAGGTAAACAATTAATTCATATTTTCTGTTTCTTATATTATTATAGTTGTGTATTGTTTGTAGTGTGATCAACGTTTGCATAAGTAGTAGATGTGTTAGGGAAGTAACACTTAACATTTTAATTATGTTTTGCTGAAATGAACTAAATGACTCAAAAAAATAGATTTGTTCATTTTTCTGAACGAGACTCAAAGGTCTAAGTCTGTAAAATGATCCGAACTTCCCATCACTATTTAAAATATCATACGTTTTTACTTGGGGGATACGCAATATGACATCTTTACAGACATTAAATTGAGACCTGTTGAAACCTATAAATGTTTTTCAAAACCAACATAAATGCAAAGAGCACAATTCTAAAATCTTGATTTAAACATGATTTTTTTTTTTATATTTAGTTTTTCTTTATAGTTGATACTTGTATACATAACTGACCCAGTAGCAAGACAACAAGATTCATATTCTTGTATTCTTATTCTTATTATTCTTAAGAACTGTAATTTAGGCAAAATTCAGCTCACAATGTTCTCCTAGATTTATATATATATATATATATATGTTGTCTTTTCAACCTTTCTCGGCGACTGCTGCACAATTATGTGAACAGTATCATCGATTTCAGATTTAACCCCCTTCCCACCCCTCGTAAAAGTCTTTCTCTGCAGGAACAGTGCTTAAGTGAGTCTGGTCACCGTACGCTCCCTCAAGTCTGATTGAACTGTTGCATTAGAGGTGATTCAGTGGTGTGAAATACCACATGGCTTATCTGCACACATGCACAGTCAAACACAAACCCACTCTCTGTCAGGTTGTGGCATGGAACAGGTTGCCATGTGGTGAACTGCTGACCTCGTAGCTGGAGCCAGTGCCCCGAGGTGAAGACTTTGTCTGGGGTGGCCTTGTCTCATGCTGTGATGCTGACATATAGGATATTCACAGCCCCTCTTCATGTGAATTTGTCAGAGATACCGTGGTTTAAATGTGTATGCTGCACATGTAAACAAACTAAACAAACCAGAGTAAACACTAATTATTATATATATATATATATATAGGTTTTGATATCTTTACAATAGTAGCTTGTTCACTCTCAACAAGTTCACTATCATGCTTGACTCAATGTATTCTTCTTAACAATATATATATATATATATATATATATATATACATACACAATATGTGTATGAGTATGTGTGTGTTATGGCTTAAATAAAACCTTACGATGAAGAATTCAGCAGTCAGCTTGCATACTGATGTCTTAACTTTTCCAACAAAAGTTTGCTTAGAAATAGAGAATATTTGACTGGATTTTCATTAATATATTTAATGAATTGCATAAATAATAGCACATGCATAGTATGTATAGTTATTATTTCATTATATAATGTAATGTTTCAAAGACAGAACTCCCAATAGTCTTGAAAATGTCATGATAGTAACAACGCAGGCGGTGAAATATATTCTCGTTGTAGTTATATCAAACATTGCTGACTGGCAGAATGGAGTTTAGCTCTCATGGGAGCCTTTGCATAAGACTCAACACAACTGCCTAATATACTGACTTATTTAGGTACATTATATCCACACATTTATCTGTAATGTTAGATGACGTTAATTAACAGAATTAGCATAGCTTGGATCTGCGAGCACGTGTTCGTTTGAGTTACAGCATACTCTCTCAGGCCATGTGTTTTTTTGGCCTGTGTTTATGGAGCTAAGAGGTAATGTGTGGATGTATGGATGTATTCAGCTCTGTAATGATGGTTGGAATATAAAATTACACACTCATCCATTAGCCACGGCGTGTAGCCGCGATGTTACTCGCTGCATGCTGATTAGTACCACACAGCCCGGTCCAGAGATAACAGCGGAATTAAGATCCACATGTAAATTGCATTAGCTAATCAATGAATGCTTGATGAATGCTAGCCTGCCACAAGAAATTGTTTCAAGGTTATTTGTGTTTTTTTTCAGGTAGAAGTGACTCTGTGACTCCTTCTACATTAACAAATGATTGTTTACTGGTTACCCTGGTTAATTAATGATAAAGGATTAAGATGTTCCCTGCTGCATGTTCGCGGTTGGTGTTTGCGACCACCGCAAATCCCACAACACTGCAAACACCGGCTCCAGGGGATCACGGGCGGGGACTTGTTTCTGCCGGAAGGTCAGATCATGTGACATGTCCCTGCAGAGACAGTTGGTACCAAGCATTGGTAGAAAATGACAACTCTGACAGCGGTGGCCCACTGGAACACAAAACCGTTTTCATCGGTAAACAAATCACAACCATTCGTGTCAGAGCCACAGACACACTTTTGACATCTCTCGTGACATCAGTCTGAAAAGCTAAGGATAGTGTCATGGATCATGTAGAGTATCTGTGAAATGCGAGCAAATGCGAGATAACGGGCTTGGACTGGTGACAGACTAGCAGTTTGTGCAAAATATGCCCCGTGTAGCCTACAACCTCACTGTTGGAAAGTGAATTGATGCAGGATTGCAGGATCTCAGGGGTAACATGATTTGAGTCTTGCATCTGTCCACGCGGTTGCCTGGATCCCTCAGGCAGGGCAGAAGCTGGCAGAGTGGGCTAGACTGGGTGGGCAGAGGAAGTTGGGTTGGGTTGGGTTGGCATAGAGGGGATTGGTTTTCACTTCCTCCAGGACTTCTGCTGCTGGCTCGGGAACGCCGATACTCATGGCTGCCATCATTTCGTTTCAGAAGCCGATTATCAACTGGAAGAAACAGAGGCAGAGTTTGAATTTCCATAGATTGTGTTACAGGCTCTGTCATAGACTCATGCCACAGAGCTGCTTGTGTTTCAGGCTGAGTCCTGACCACATTCACACGGCTGTTTTTTCTCATATAAATGCATACTGAATAATTATCATTCAAACAAAACATGCCATGCTCTTGTTTTCTTAGTTTTTCATCTTTTTGGGAAAGCATCTTATTATGATTGCTTGAGAATACATCTGGATCAGATTCAGAATGGTGATTAAAGCACAGATGGAGAAGATAGCTTCCCCTAAACACCCCCAAAAACTTGCACAATCCTAAACAACTTCCTGGATCGCCCTTTCATTCAGTAACATGAGACAGTTTTGATTTATATACTGTTTAAATTTGGTGGTCGCACAATTTTACATGTGCATCTGCTTACACATGCAATTGCTTGTTTCTTCTTCACTTGTTTATGCATACAGAGATTATGTACTATAGCGCCCCCTACCATATAACAGTGAAAACGGGAAACGTGTCATAAATGATGAAAAAATCTGTAAATGGTGGGGAAAGAGTTAAAGTGGCAGACACCAAAATGACAGCGGAAACATAAACTGAATGTTAAAGTCTGTTTGTTATATGGTTAATATAGTTATTGTTATATTTATTTTTATAGCTATCGTTCTTGCTGTGAACTGGCCTTTAGTCCACAAAGCAATAACCTAGCAACCACCAGAACACTATAGCAATGACCTGCTGTAGGAATCGCCTTAAAAATATAGAGCACCTTGGCAACACTTTAGCAACCCCATAGCAAAGCCCTAGGCACAGACCGGTCACATTTTCTTCAGTCTAGTTGTAATCTAATTCTTCAAATACTAATGATTCAAATTAAATTAAGTCTTGTCGTCTGAGCATGTGGATTGATGTCATTCCAAAACTAAATGCTGGATATTAACAGAAATGTCACACAGTAATTTAATCTCTCTCACTTTCAAAGTCTTAAATGTTTAAGAGCCTTCAATATTTAATAATGAATAAGTACACATTGATTATATGGGTGTACATAGACTTTGCAGCTGAAATATGTACTCTTTTGATAAAAGAAATTCACAATTCTCTTTTATATTGTGTAAACAGAGAGCGTGAGTGTGTTGAAATATCAATGGTGACGTCTTGAGTGACGGTGGCTTGTTTTGCTTCGCCAGCACTGGATTAAGCAACAAGTTACAAAAGGAAGGGTCAGGTCAAAGTACTGGCACGACTGAAGGAACCAGACCCAACAATGCCCACCTTTAAGACCACGCACATAATATATACCTCATCGCAGAATCAATTCTACACCAAACACTCCAAGCCACCCTCACGTTAAACCATCTGTGGATGTTGCCGGTTCAGTGAAGCGCCTGAGAAAATGGATATAGTAATAACGAACAAGAAACCTTTGTCCGATCCGTTGGGAATCAATTTGCACCGGAACTAAGTCTCTCTTGGACGCACATAAGAGTGCTTTTTAAATCCGCACAGGAACTCAGATTAGCACATGCTAGCTAGCTACCCAGCTAGCACACCAATGCTTTGTTGTAAAAAAATAAATAGTGATTAACTTTTTATCTTAAATACGTAAAGGTATATATAGTTCACCAAAATTAAAAATGCTGTCAGCATTTACATAATTCCAAAATAGCTTTCTTTCTTCTGTGGATTGTAATGTATATATATGTTAGTGTTGTCAATCGATTAAAAAGGTTAATTGTGTTAATCACAGTAATGGACTGTGATTAATCACGATTAATCACAAATTTTAAATACTAGGATTTACCTGTAAATGTTTTGAAATAAAGAAATGCATGACAAACTAGTTTAAGGAAACTGAATCTTTCACACCTCCGCCAGATATGAGACATAATCCTTAGTAGTCTTTGTTTTTATTCAGCCATTATCAGCTTTTATACTGGCAATAAAACATTTAGCAAGCCACATGAATTAATGAATTATGCACTTATATAGCGCTTTATTGTGTATTGCTGTACACCCAAAGCACTTTACAATCATGTGGGGGTCTCCTCAACCACCACCAGTGTGCAGCATCCACTTGGCTGCCACAGGACAACAACGGCGCCAGTGCGCTCACCACACACCAGCTACAGGTGGAGAGGAGAGAGAGTCATAGAGCCAATTCAGTGTATCAAGTGATCTATAGTGGCTGTTGTCATGTGTATTTATTCTGTGTAAAAGCGTTAACATGTATGCTCTGGCTGAAACTCACATTGTTTGTGATGTTACAACCGCCTCTCTGTTCTTAAGTTGCCAGGTATACATTCCAAGTATAATACACATTATAAAAATTATCTATTTTCAGTTGTATTTGTCTACATACACTTTGGGCGGCCACGGTACATTATAAAATTAGCCCAAAAAACCGCAACCCACGGCTCTGTAATCTTTACCACTACTGTATATTCAAAATAGCCCGCTTGTTGTGCCGCTACCCTGGCACTGGTTCGCTTAACTTAGCTGTAACCTCATCACACAAGCCCCTTCTGTGCTGCGATGACAGCAAGAACATGGGGTCAAACCTTATAATGGGATTAATATCCGTAAAAAACGCATTAACATTTTTAGATTAATCGCATGCGTTAACACGTTAACATTGACACCCCTAATATATATATATATATTTATACAATGGGGCCATTGAATGGGGCTTGAATCTGATTGGCTGACGAACGTTCTGAGGTGTGCAATTATTTTCAGGGAAACGCACGGCGAACGTAGTTCCAGGCAGCTCTCTTGACCGCATTACAGTTCCGTATCACGCCAAATGATTTCTGTTATTTCAAAGGTCTTACAACAGAAAAATAACCAAAACCCACAACGAGACTGGCCAAACAAATAAATACATTAAACAAAATTATAAAACCGACAGATCTTGTCCATGTTTTTGCCACAAAATTAAATTGTATTATGTACGGAAAGCACATAGCCTACTCTCTCTCTCCCGCTCTCGGTCTCTCCTTCACAGACACACACATAGTTTGCACACACCTTAACATAAGTCCTAATGTAGTTAGCACTACTATAAAGATTTTATCAGTAACATAGTTTAAGAACTTTAAAACTACATGACTTCTCACAAGCTAGGTAGCAACAACGGCGCTGTTTGTGAAGAAAATGAACTTAAAGTCTCACTATAGACATAGCTGCCGATCACTGACTCACAGAGGTAACATTAATCTCTCTCTCTCTGTCTCATAACTTAGTTATTAATTGTATTAACTACATTAATCTGCTATCAATGGCTCAAGCCTTCGTTACGATTTAAAATTACATTTTGGAATTAGCAAGGGAGGCGTTGGATGAGATGCGGAAGAAATAATCCTACTCATAATAGCGATTGAAGTAGAAAAAACGCCTGCGCACTATAGACTGTACACGTAATATGCGTGCATATGACGTCACTGATTTCCCAAATTTAAATTCTCAAAGAGTTTACAATAACTGTGTCGGTTTCAAAATCTTGCACTTATAATTTAACAAAAACTAGCAGGAAACCAATTTTCCAAAATTAGCATTTTCAGGCCCCCAAAACACTGTTGGTCAAGGACCAAAAGGCATGAAACGTTTTCTGTTTTTAGTTGAAAACTCTGTTCTGTAAACACCCCCAAAAACTAGATTTGGCTTTGGCAAATAATTCATTGTTTTAAGTTTTGGTTTCCTGAGCATTTTTTTAAAACTGTACTGCAGTGTAACCTAATTGCAACCAAAATGCAATGTTGTAAAAAATATTTTGTTCTTGCAGGCTAGCTATGCATCTGAAATAAGTGTCGTCCGCATAAATGAAACTTATATAACTATATGCACATTTCTCATCCTTTATTGGATGTGCCATTTTGAGTACAATTGGTACAAAACCGTAAATGGTGAGGCCAGGCGATTCCGATAAATTGAGATGGGAATGTGCTGTAATATTGATGGAGGGGAAAGGCCGCACGGCAGCCGAAACAAGAGAAGACATCGTACGGCGGGAAGGTGACTTAGCGGTTGATGAGGTGACGCTTGACCCTGAGGGCCAGCGACGGCAAGCAGCTCACTGAACCCAGGAAAGTTTATCCAAGCAGATCAATGCTACTTAATATCAGTGAGGCCGGCCACATCCACTGCTGAGGCTAAGCTCTAGTTTACTCCCACTCTGACAGATACAGATGGTGTCAGTTACTGCCAGAAAGAAAAGAAGATGAAAAAGCAAGGACCTCCAGGTCCTTAGAAGACGAGAGATGCTGCAGACAGACGTGCGGGAAAACAGTTCGGCGCTCTCTGTCAATTACGCTTTATTCTCTGGCTTGTAGCGGGGCGGCACGGAGGGGAAGGCAATTAATTATTATTGTGGGTTCTCCATTCTGATCTTGGAGATTGTATCTGATGCACATTTCCTCCGCCACAATTACGGAGGCTGCTAACTATTGACATTTAGGAGGTTGCTGATTTGAATTATCAGAGACGTTAGTAATTTGGGGTGCTAAATGGGTTTTGATTTCTACACACAACGCAGGCGGGCGGGATGACGAAAGTAAAATTAGGCGCTAATTTGAAGCTGGAGATGTAAATCAGGACGATGTAGTAGGAGCTGATAAACAGAGTGCAATAAAGACATGGTGGAGAGTTGCGGTGGGGGGTTACCCAATTCCCTGTTGTTCCAACACACAAAACAAACAAGACTTTTTAAACATCATTGCAAGCTGCAACCACTGTATAAATTAAAGGGAAGTCCTCGTCAGTCAGAATGTTGATTGCTTATCAAATAAAAAGGTGAGCTTTCCTGTGTTTTCTAGACACTGTGACACTTGCAAGGTATGAAGTAACCTAAAAATTATTATTTGACAACCGACTTGTAATCCAGTTATGTTGAATAATTTAACATTAAAAAAAAAATTGCCCTTTATAATGGAAAAATAACTATTGTTTTAAAACTATTTGTTATAAAAAACATTATACGCGTAGTGTAAATTGTAACTGAATATTAAGCAATAACAGAGTCATTTTATGGCATATATAATGAAAATACTGTATGTATACATATATTTGCAAATATTATTTTTTCATTTAGAATAAAATAATTACATTGATCAAACAGACTGCTAGTGATATTATTTGTTTTATATAAAAAGAACAAAGCCAGGTTGTGATGACATAAATATGATACAGTATTTAAATGCTAAACATACTTAAGAATCTGAAAAAGTACAGTAAAGTACTTTGAATATATATTAATATATAGCCTATTACATAATATCACATTATAATTTCATTAAATACTACTAAAATTAGCACAGTAATAGTACAGTAAATGATACTTTGAATGTTAAAGAAGTGTTGTCCTCATTTTTAAACATTGCTAACAGACCAACGATTCTTACAGAACATTCAGTCATTTATTTATACAGTTAACTACTGGACAAAGATAAAACATGTCCAATGTCCAAATCATCTTTTCTTTTTTTTTTTTTTCAGTTACACCATGTCAATAAATCAACAAATACTGCAAAGACCCAATACATCATATAGCCTATTTATTTATCAAAACAGTAAATTATCTTGTTAAATTATTTGTGCAAAGCCTAATTAATATTTATAAACTAATCCTGAGAGAGATTAGCAGATTCCCTGGCTCCAGAGCCATATCAGTGGAAAAGCCATATAAGAGCATTTACACTTCAGCATGCATGAGTGTGTGTCCGTGAACATGACAATTGGCCTGTGTTTTCACACACATACACACACTTGACAGTGTGGCATGTGCCCAGTGTGTGTTAGGTGATACGACTGATGGAGAACCGATAATCCCTCTGAGCCGCAGAGCATACATCCTAGAGTTTCATTAGCCCACTGTGCCCGTCAGAGCGACACACACACACACACACACACACACACACACACACTCACTCAGAGCCTGTGATCCCTAAAGAGAGGGAAAGATTTGAAGGGGAGTGAAAGCAGGGGTCAGCATTTTTAATATGGGAACAATTACAGACTCCTGCTGAACAGATGGTATTATTCATGCAGTTAAACATGACACAGACATTTACATCATTTCCAGTGACAAGCTCACAGGTAGATATATGGAAGTCCATTATAATGCCATGTGCTTACACTGAGATTGTGATTGCTAATGACAACGTATTATGGTGCAGCTTACTTGAAAAATAAACCTGAGCCGCATATGTTAAATGTCAAGAGTGTTTGAAAAACGAGAGGAACAGAAAGAAACAAAGGGAGAAAAAATGACTCCAGTATGACCTGCAGGCTATGGACGCTGTTTGTAACAGTTTCATGTTTAATGTAATTAGTCATAATGCTTTAAACTGCCGGTGAAAAATTGTCCTTATTGTTTAATTTCTGAGTCATGTTTTAGTCCAAATACTAGTTGCATGTCTAAAGGATTCTTTCAAGTTGACTTTCTAAATCAGGGTTAACGTTTAGTCCTCTTTTACATCACAGTACTTGCTATCATCCGATAACAAACTAATTATTTAGTAAATTTGACTAATGTGCTTAATGTGGTATTGATTTTATTTTATATAATATTAATAATAATACTAATACTACTACCACTACTACTAATAACAATAAGAAGAATAATGCAGGGAAATTAATAAATAATAGGAATATTGTGAATTATTATTATTAGTAGTAGTAGTAGTAGTAGTAGTGGTAGTAGTCATATTATTATATTTGTTTTATTTAACATGTGATTGTTCCATAAAAGCTGCATTGTGGTGACATAATTAAGCTAAACTTACTTAAATGCTAAATATACTTTACTATCAATGTGTGTGTATGTATGTATTTAGCTGTAGTGCTTTAAATGCTAATGCTAAAGGTATGCTAATTAATTAGCAGTTTAGCTAATTGTGAAGGCAAATTGTCTTATGTAAATGCCCCTAAGAAACATGGATAATTTAGGTGCAAGATATTTATAAAACGCTTCTCCAAGACTTTTGATTTTGAAAATAAGTAGTTTTGTGCATTGTTTTTGTCTTGTTTCCAGCGACAGGTCAATGTTTATGTTCTCTCTAAATACAAAAATGGAAAAAGCAGCAGTTTATTGGTATTAGTAAATCTAGTAACATATACTCTTGAACCGAGATAAAATTACTTATTTTGAAATATATTTCTTAAGTGTTTCATGGTTTAAGTATAAACATCAAAACAATTGGTTAAATTGAAAATAGGCCTATATTATAACAGCTTTCCATATTTGCAGTTTGCTACTTGAATAGATGTATCTTGTTTTAAGGATAATGCATATTTTACTGAAAAACAAGACAATAATGTTTGTTTCAGTACAAACGCTCTGGCTTCAATCGCATTAGTGTGTCTTGTCTGGTTATGACACTGTGTAACACCAATGAAATAATGAAATCTGCTCATGTACATGATCTTTAGCATCCCTGTGCGAGTGTGCGTTGCTTTTTAGATGCGGCAGTTTGTTGCCTCAGTGCAATCAGGAACGCTGTTACACAATGCATTGACCTCATTATCTCGTTTAGTCAATCATATCATTAGAAGAAATGAAAAAAGTTGCCTGTGAACTCAAAGGCAAATATAAAATAAATGCAGCCGCAACCTCTAATGGCAAAATGGTCAGCGACTGCTGTATAAATCAGAGCATAATTACAGTCGTACCCGGCTCAGTGCATTTGCATAAATTCTCATAAGAGGGCAATGTTATGTTGTACCAACAAAATAAATAAAGAAGACAAACAAAAGAGATAATCTGGCCAGCATGCCAAATATGTCCCCGGTGAATAGCTCTGAATTCATCAAAAGCGTGTTATTGGCCTGGCTGTAATGTTGGTGGCCATTTTATGTGCCTGAGTAGACAAAGAAGAGCAGAAAAGAGATGTGAAAAGGGGGTTCCTAATGGATTCTGCACAGAGCGAGGAGAGACGGGAGGGGGTTTGTGTCACAGTATGCACAGAGCTGTCTTTTTTCCCACCAGCCTTTGCCCATCAGTGGAGCCCGGGTCGCTGTGGAAATGTCATGACAGGCATATGCTGTTGGACAGTTTGTGCGCCCAATCACAGCGCTGTCACCCACGGCGATGAAGGGGAGGGCTCCGCGGTGTCCGTTTGAAAAATGGCTCCTGCCATCTCCAGCATTTACACATTTCTCTCCTTGAACTATGCTTGATGCCTGTTCTGCGGTCGGAGCGTGAGAACAAAGATGAAAAGGGAGGGAAAGGATTTGATGTAAAATATTAGGGCTTTAAATCGATGACAAATTTTAACAAGTCGATTTATTCGTTGTATTTTTCAACCGTGCCAATATTGACCAAAATGTTCTTGATTGCAAAATCCTACATATGGAAATTTACAGAAACACAGATATGCATTTATTTTATAGTTGTCACACTGAAGTTTTGTTATTTATTTCATCATTTTTTTGTAATATAATGTAATTATATTGGGCAAGTTAATGTGCTATTATCATGTTAACACATTTGTTGATTAATGCCTACAAATTATTTGAGCATTCGTTAATGCAGTATGTTTTATTAGTATGAAAGTTCGTTTCTCGCTGGCTCTGAATTCACATACAGACAAGCCATTGGTCACAGGAGGGGGGGATGTTGATCAGTACTGTCTTGGGATGGGTGTCATCACGCGTCTCATCAACCAATGAGAGTATTTGGGGTGGGCCTAAGACTGCAGCGGCGCTCAAATGAAGCGCTCACGGCTTCATACGTGGGAAAAAGGAAGTTTCTGTTATTGTCTGTTTTTCATAATCCAAACAAATCATGATGCATAAAATAAAACCTTACCTACATTATTTCTTACATATTCTGTTATGTTGAATAATGGAAGTTAAATGTATTGTGAATGTCTTATGATATTGTTGTGAAGATAATAATAAATAATAATATTAATAATAATAATTATTATTCTTCTTAAATCATCAGCTGATGTTTTCTCTTCATTTTCAATGTCACGTATGTTGAACACTTATTTATTTTTCTGCACTCCAATTCTAACCAATTCTTAAAACCAATTCTATACACCCGTTAATGGAAAAGTTTCTATAAAATAAATATTGTGCATTTACCCTAAACTGACAGTGCTCCACCTGTCTGCTTCATGTGAATAAGAAAGTTACCCTTTGCTTTAACCAAACACATCGATGTCACACATTACAGAGGAGGCTAATGTTTCAGCTAGCTGTATTCTATTGCAATTATATGGTTCAGTGGCGTGATTATAGTTCTTCAATCTCACTCTGTGAAGTTTTGGTTAGCTGGCTCCCTCGTAATTTGCCGTGTGGGCATTATGGGCCAGTCTTGTGGAAAAGGGATGATAAATTGAGCTGGCAGGAGCTCATAGATTTATTAAATTTCTATCAAACCCTGTAACAAAAAAGGGGGGAAAAAATTGGCGGCGGCTAAGAGCGGGCTTAGATTTTTTAATCAAAATTCATGAGTCCTGGATTCGTGGTTGAGCAGTCCCGGGGAAGACTTGAATCGAAGACTGATTAAAGAAAATAAAAGGCTTATTTGAAGTAATTTTTCAATGACGCCTTTTAATTGGATGTTAAATCAAATGCTTATCTGCCATGCAGCAGATAACAAGCTATATGGTGAAGTGCTAGTGTCACTTCTACTGTAAAAGATACTATAGTAGAGCGGTTGCCATCGCACCTTTTACATTCACACGTCTACACATTCTTCACCAGACGCAACGCTTCACATTGAGAGGTAAAAACTCACGTTTTGGATTTGTAATCAGTCCCTTGTGATCACACAGAAGAAGACATGAGGTGTGTACTAGTGTACAAATGAACTATTGTACTACTGTACCATTCTCATTGCATTTAAGCTGTAAATGCCATGTGACTAATTACTAATTGGTTCCTGATCCCCTCCCCTAACAAAAATAAAAAAATACAAATAAATAATTGTGACTATTCTGAACTGTTCTGTCACAGGGACATGGGAAGAAAATCAGCGGCAGCGTTCAAGTCCTCCTGGGATGTTCATATTTATGAGTTGACAAATCGTAATTACGATGTCGGGTGCATTCAAGTTACTTTGGTCGGAACAAGATGGCGATTTCACTTTTTCTTTTTGAACACAAAAGAATACATTTATGATAATATGACATAAACATAAACTTTCACTCGATTAAATCTTGGGACCTTGTATCGAGATTATATGGTAAATTAATTTTGAAGAATGTTGGTAACCAAACAGTTGATGGTAGCCATTGACGTTCATAGTACGGGTGGGGGGGGGGGTGGTTTTGTTACCAACATTCTCAAAATCAATTTAACTTGCATCCTTGCTAAATAACATTATTGATTTTGTTTTAAAGACTTTTGAACGGTAGCACAAAACCCACAACCCACCTTGAAATCTGTCTCTTTGGGGTTCTTTTTCACAACTCGAGGCCTTCCTAACACACTTCTCTAACTCTATCCCAAGCACGGAGCTGTGTGAGAGGCAATTACAGCTGATACAATAAACACCAGCCCTCACAAGGGCAGGAAAGGGCTCCCTCGCCAGCGTCAAGTACACCAGGGTCTCATGTAGGGCATTAAAGCCACGGCATCAGCGCTGAGCCAAACTAGATTTGCTACAGTAATAATATTTAAGCGCAGCTCTCAGACCAGTGGCTTAGTAACTACTAAATTACGATTCCGCTGAGGATGGCGGCTCTCTTGTTTGGAGATACTCTCTCTCGCTGTCGGCTGCTTTATGGAAGTGTAGTGGCAGGGCAACTTAGAAATGGAGCCCTGCATTGTACAGTGTCAGATATTTTATAGTGATGCCTCATAAAAAGAGGAGAGTCGTCAGCGTTTAGCTGCCACACCTCTTCAGCCACAGGCGTCACACTGGGGTTTGTCCTGTATGCTGTGGATTAGTTTTATGAAACACGCCTTTATGAAACAAGTTTTGCGAGTGTAATTTTGGTGTATGTATATATATATATGTATGTTTTATATCTATCTGCATTAAGCCCTGTTGATTCTGTTCTACGTTATACTTTGCAACCAATAAGGCAGATGAGAAACAGTGTATGAATCTTCTAGCTGTGTTTAAGCACGTTTAGATGCTGTAGATATTGTCTGATCTGTGTTTGTTTTTAACTCAGACTCTTTACTGGCTTTATAGTGAAAACCCTGAAGTGTAGTGGTTACAGAGAAACAATACACTGTAATTAATAGGTTTTTGGAGTTAGAATAGGTTCAAGGTTCAAGGTTCTTTTATTCGTCACATACTCAATTATACAGGATATAATCAGTAGTGAAATGTAAATCAGGACATGTCCGCTCAATGGACTGTGCAAAAAAATGAAACATAACACAAGAGATTATATATAAATAAAGGTAAAAATAAAATAAAAATAAGAAGAAAAAATAAGGAATAAAATGTGCAATAAAATAAAATGTGCAATACAGTATACTGTGGACTTAATAAATAATAATATAAACAGGGATGTGCAAGAAGAATGTGCAAACAGGTTGTGCCGGGTATACACACATAGCAGCAGTATGGATGGTGGAGAATAGTGAAGGTTTTACAGTTTCTTAAATTGAGTCATGTAAATGTTATGAGACTGAGTTTGAGTTTAGGAGCCGGATGGCCTGAGGGAAGAAGCTCCTCCTCAGTCTCTCAGTTAGAATAGTAGAGAGTTTCAGTCTTTCTACTTAAAATGCAACTTTTCATTTACGAGTTCAAGTCCTCCTGGGACGTTCGTACTAATGAGTTGACAAATCGTAATTACGATGTCAGGTGCGTTCAAGTCACTTTGGTCGGAACAAGATGGCGATTTAACTTTTCTACATACAATTCAATGATTTATATTTACAAAATGATGAATAAAGAATGCGCATCATTGAGTTTTTTTTCTGGTTTTATTCAATTTGTAAAGGTGATGTAAACGGAGTCATTATATATTCTATGGTAATTATACACAAATATTATATTTTGTATATGTAACAGTGTTTTATTGTACATTACAAAAAATAATATTTGTATTAATTTCAACAAATTTACTGTCAATACAGACGCTGCATATCTATAGTTTCTGGCTGCATCCATTGTATCTGACACGTTTTTCACTGACACGCCCTCTACTCGAAAACTCTGGGCTTAAAGAAAACGTCATGTTTTCCACTCGTAATTACGACTTTGTGGTGGTGTTCATGTGCGTTCAATTCATAAATATGATATGATCTTTCCGACATGACTTGAATGCACCATTAGTGTTACTTGTCTTTTATTTGTACTTGTTTCTGAAATGTACTAGTAATTGAGGGGAAAGTGTTGTTGATTTTAGTATAGGGAGCCTCATCAAACTCCCAAGGGTGCCATAAGTTGTAGCCGTGTGATATCGCTCCATATCAGCACGGTTGTGATTACCTACAGTTTACCTATGTACTTATGTTCAACCAATGTATAGCCAGCTGCAAATTTGAAGTCTAAACAAGCACATTCTCACCTAAAAAAAAACTTTTAAAAGTACATTCCGTGACACAAAACAGTATAATTTTTTTAATGATAGTTTATTATACACCTGCCTCCCGTGTTAATACTTGTGGAATAACACACAGCTTGAAATACCTCTCAGCCAATCAGATTTGAGGACCAGAAATAACTGTTGTATAAAAGAAGATATATTAAATCTGGATATAAGATGTAGCCTAATTGTAAAAGTCAGATTTCCATATCTTGGAATGCAATGTAAATTATTTAATTAATAATACAAAAATAAAAAAGTATTCCATGTCCATTTTTTACTAATATATTTTTTTTCTGTTTTTCAAGCTCTGAAATATTTTATCAGGTATAAATTGTGAGCATCCTTTATGCTTATCCAGTAAATCTTGAACAAATAGAAAGGTAATGGAGCCTTTGAGTATTGTTGTGGACAATGAGGGGCCATTGAGTTAGTGTTTTTTCTGTGTAGATAGATACACATTGTATCAGTCAAACATGCCAAATCTCATATAGCATTAAGCATTCATATTGCATGCTATCATACACAGAATGCCTTATGAACCATTGATTTTAGCCATGACTAGATCTATGTGGAATCTACACCCACAGAATTCTTCAGAAATTCACCCAAATTTCCACAGCTGCCATTCACCCAGCCTTACTCATTTCCCATCCCAAACGTGTTCATCTATAAACTATTATAGCTATTTTGATCATGCTTTTAGCTACCAGTAAGAGTGCAGTATTAAAAAGATCTGTATTTTAATCATTGCCTTTGACATCTCCAGCAAGCATTTCAGTAGCTGTTCTGTATGTTGTTGATCTTCATGTTGGTGTTGTGAATGTGTGGCTCTCGCTCTCACATCTCAATGATGTCCATGTCTCTGCCATTTATCAGCTCTCAAAATGTCAATAAGTCAAAGTCGCATCTAGGATCATTTATGTTCCTTTGTATATTTCTAAAGGCGAGACGCTGCATGTGAATAGGGTAAAAATTAGGGTAAACAGCTAATAGTTATCGCCTTACTTGCCCAGCTGATTGGTTACATTTATAATTGCAAAAAATGTATTACAAGTTTTTTAAAATGTTATGTTTAGATATGCAAATGAGTCATTCTTTAATGAAATGTGTGCTAATTTGCATACATTTTTTTTACAAAAATCTAAACACTGGATGATGTCAGTTTAAAAAATTCTTGTTTAATTAAATTTTTGTATTTAATTTAATTTTGGGTATCTCATTTTTGTCATTACATAATTCTGAAAATGCTAAGAACAGACAGAAAACACTATATTTTCAAAATGTTGGTGGGATTACAATGCTTTATATAATCAAGCAAATTAAATATGAGCAAATATTTCTGTAAAAACATTCAGTATTTAGACAAAAATGTCAAGTTTGGTGTTTGTAAGTGCTACTGAAGTGGAGATGAATAGTTTAGTGTAGGAGAAAAAAATCATTTTGAGAAAACAACCTCTACAAATATGTATTTTAATTGAAATCTATTGACACAAATGGATAAAGTGCTATAAAAGAAACACTTATTTTAAGTGTTTTCTTTCCACTAGTATGAAAAAACACTTGAAAACCAAAAAGCCCAAAATCTCAAACTTGACAGGTGCATGAAAAACAATGTTTTGTCTGCAGTGTCTCCCCTTAAGAGACGGCTTCTCTTTTCATGCTTACTTTGCATTTAAAAGGTATTTAACTTAAACTCTATAACAACTTACAAATATAAGCGATAATGGAAAGTTCAACCAGAAGGTTAGCATTGGCTCACCTTGGCCTTTTCAGAAGAAACTTGAGCAAAGACATGCACATCTAAAAAGTTTTTTTTTATTAGGTAGAATTTCACGATCCGGTGACATTTCATATAATAGGCTAAATGTTTCTCTGTTGCCACCAGAAAGTGCCCTTTCTCTGTCTTGGAAGCTGAAAGTCAGAGTGGTACTTTAGGACCGGGCCAGTCAAAGGTCAAGTGCTGAGCAGTGGATTCCGTGAGGCAGAGCTTCTGATCATTGATTTATGACGCGCTGACACTGTTTTGTGCTGAAGTTCGAGACGGTCCTGTTTGTTCCAGCAGCACAATGCTTCTCTCGGCGGGGGCTTATCTCTGCCCTGCCTCCGTATGGCAGCCTGCCACGCTGTTGTTGAGTTTCTCAAAAAAATGTGATTCTCTAATCCTGCACATTATTGCTTTTTCAATATGAGTATCCTGGCCAGAAATTAAGCTTGAGTGAGAGTTGATTCACCGGTCAGTGTTTGTGCGTGCTGTTACAATACTAAATATGCACTGCCAAAAGTTTGGCGTTATTACGATTTTAAATGTTTCGCAATGAAGTGCCTTATGCTCATCAAGGTTTATTTTTTTCAGTCAAAAATACAATAAAAACTAATCTGAAATATTATTACAATTAAAATAACTGTTTTTTTCATATATTTGTAAATAAAAAAATGTATGATACAAAGCTGAGTTTTCAGCATCATTACTCTAGTCTTCAGTGTCACATGATCTTCAGAAATCATTATATTATGCTTGATTTGCTGCTTGAGAAACATTTCTGATTATTATCAACGTTTAAACGTGTTGTGCAACCTAATGTTTTTTTGTGGAAACCGTGACACTTTTGGGATAGTTTTGTAACACTTTATTTTAAGGTGTTTTTAACTATTATAATAACAATAATTAATGCATAATTACATGCAAGTAACCCTTAGCCAAACCCTAATCCTAACCCTAACTATATATTAAGTGCATGTAGTTAAATAATATTACTCAGTACTTAAATATATAATTATACTGTAACAGGAACACGTTAAAATAAATTGTAACCGATTGTTTGAATAGAAAGTTCAAAAACAGGATGTAGTTTAATTGTTTTGTAACAATATTACATATTTATCATGTCAATATTATGTTACATACAGTGGTGTAGTCTACGTGATACGCAGGTATACGCCGTATACCCACTAGGGAAGGACAAGGATTTGCGTATACCCACTTAAAAAAGCATGCGGATACGTAACAACATCGTTTTGTGACAGACCTTTCACAAGTTCATTCATAAATTCACCCAGTCTGTGTTGAAGCACCGTCTTTCTGATAATAACGCCGATTTCTGTTGACGATTATTGCTAAGCTTTAATTAACTAATAAATGAGATATGAAACGAACTACCCCCTTTCAGTGTTTTCATAAGCAGCCTGTCCCTGAAGCTGCTGGGGGGGTGCTTGAGCACCTGCCCCTTTGCCCAAAGTGCCCTTTTGTCAAGGCAATTTTATTTTTATTTTTTTATTAAACACCCTTCTGTGAAGGCCTGCCCAATCTAACTATTAGTAAAATTAATGATTAATAATTTAGCCGTAAATAAAATCAACCACATGATAACCTTTCACCTGACGACCTCATCCGAACGATCCCTCGCGTTTAGGCACCACATCAATATCGTCCGCGCTACGGTTGCAGCTTAAGTATGTGGGGTTCTCAGCGGAGTGGTATGCTTGTTTACTTATCATTATTATTATTTTACAAGAACAACGTGAAGAGAACATGCATTGCACAGCTTTTGTTTAAATCGCTGTGTTTAGCCAGCAGCAAACAACGTTATACACAGCAGCAGCACCATAAACAGAAGGTGCATGTGTTCACTTCGTTCGTGCTATTTGAGGGAGAAAAGTTTCATGGGGTGGAAGGGTCTGGTATTTTAATGTCATTTGACTAAAATCTATTCATACTTTTACTTTTATTGTTACAGTATTTACAGCATCCGCATCAATACGCGTATCAGCAAGGAATGCGTCACTATACATTGCTGTTATGATATTTTGTGCACAGCCCTATTTAAAGCCTTGTTTCATGTGCCCCTTTTATATTTTGAGCACCTGCCTCCAAAGGTCTCTGCACGGCCCTGGCTGATACTATCCTACGCGGTACAGAAAACGAGGCCGATGCTATCGTAATGTTAACTGGTAAACATGCGCCATTCCCCCTTTGCGTGGTAGAGTATACGTTGTCATTAACTTAACGGCATATAAGAACAATGAGTTATTTCAATAAACAAAAGTTAATATTTAGTGATATACATTGTCTGACTATAACAGTATTGCATGACTTTGCTCTATTTCGTCAACTAAAATAGTTTCAAATAAACTCACAACTGAGCCGCTGCACATCTCCATTCAAACACAGCGTTGTTTCGTTTATGAATGAATCTGCATTTAAATGAATCTAGTGAGTCAATGCAATTACTCATTCATAAAGATAGTCACTGCCTGAGTTCCAATGTGCATACTATCCATCATTTAATTAATGATTCAGTGATAAAATCAGTAATTGCCGCCACCTATCGGCAGTCTTAGTTTCATTTTTAAAGTATAATTTCAGTTATTTAAATAATTGAATATTTCTATATTAAAATTTGTATATTTAAAACATTAATCTCAACATGAATGTATGAAGATAAACGCACACATGCCACCTCTGAGCCTCATTAAATCTTTGTAAATACCTACAAGCCACTTTCGTATTCTTCTGTGCCTCTTCTGTAGTGCAAATGTATTTAATTAATAATGCTTTTATTTGATCTGTAACCTATTCCTCTTATTGCATTGTTTTAATTAGAAATGTTGAAAAAAATCTTATTAAAATCCACTTTTGAAATTTGACATGAAAGGTAACACTTCAAATAAAGTTAGATTAAAATTTCCTTGTAAATCACTTTGAGGAGTGGGTAATGGAAGGCACATTTTGTTATTGAGGAGAAGGTGCTCCTGATTTTTTTTTACTGTGACCCAAATTATTATTTTTAATTAGCAGCACAAGTGCTCCTAAAATAGTAGTAAGCGTAGAGCCTTGTTTAGCGAGTGTGGTGGTATGAGAGGCTGTTCTGGTACGGATGAGGCTGGGAAGGAAAAAAAATCACAGTATACTCACTACAAAAAACTAGACTACACCACTGGTTACATATACGTCAGTGGCAGTCGTGGCCTAATGGATCGAGCGTCAGGCTTGTAACCCGAGGTTCTGGGTTCGAATCTCGGGTCTGGCAGGAATTGTCGGTGGGGGGGAGGTGAATAACGGGCGTTCTCTCCACCTTCAATACCACGACTGAGGTGAGACCCTTGAGCAAGGCACCGAACCCCATCTGCTCCCGGATGCTGCAGCATTGGCTGCCCACTGCTCCAGGTGTGTGTGTGTTCACGGTGTGTGTGTGTGTGCACTTGGATGGGTTAAATGCAGAGAACAAATTCTGAGTATGGGTCATCATACTTGGCCACATGTCAATTTTTCTTTTTTCTTTTTTTCTTTTTTTACTGTCACTTTTGAGTTAATGCATTCAATTTAGTGTGTCCTTGCTAAACAAAAGTATTAAATCAATCAATCAATCAATCAATTATTTTTCTGACCCCAAACTTTTAAACAGTTTCAGTTCAACTTCAAAAGAACATAATTTATTTGAAATATAAATAATTTGGGTAACACTTAATATAGGGACCAATTCTCACTATTAAGTTGCTTAATAGGATGCTTATTATTATTAACATATTGGTACTTACAAAGCACTTTTTTCTGCATGACCATATATTCTACCTTACTAAATAATAAGCAAAAATGTGGGAGTATATTGATGCAAAAGTTGTAGTTAATGGTTTGTTAATAGAGAAAACTGGACCTTAAAATAAAGTGTTGTAAAGTTAATGTAATGTGTAAATTTTAGTTATGGTTGTGAATTAGTCTAAATGTATTTATCATGCATCCCTTTGAAATCAAACATATGATATTGCCATTGCTAGTAACATTCTCTACTTCAAAACCAAGCATGCATGAGCAAATATGGCACATTTGAAATTCATGAACTTCTGGGGGGCTCCTGTGCCAGCTGAGCAACTGCCATTAGGATTAATTGAAATCCTAGCGGCTACTTTTCTCTAGGTATCGTAGACTTCTTTGTCTCAAACTTACAGCTCATGGTTCCTGTAGATGTGTGTAACAGGAAGGCTTAGATATCAGACTGTAGTCCACAGTATGAATAAATGAGGACTCGGTGATGTGGAGCACGATGTGTGTGTCTCGTAACCCACTCGCTCTCAGATGAATATTAATGGGCCTGAGGAGCCATCAGTAAGGAGAGACAAGGCAACCGACAAATCATCTCAAGGAAATGCCCCAAGAGACAAGAGCAGCCTTTACACACACACACACACACTCACTCTCTCTCTCTCACACACACACACACACACACACACACACACACACACACACACACACACACTGGAGAGAGACTGGGTGCAAATGAGCACTCTGTGTGTGCGATGGTCTCTCTGTATGTGTGTGTGTGTGTGTGTGTGTGTGTGTGTGTGTGCTTAGGTGGTTTTACATACAGGTGTGTTCATAGTGGAATGTGTGTTTGTTTGGCATGATGAAGCTGTGTGTTTGTGTGTGTGTGGTGTAGGGCTGTGGCGATAACCGCATTACCGCTTCACCGCGGTAATGAGATGCCACCGCGGTGTTGAGGTCATCACCGTCATCACCGCACTGTTTTTCGCGATCCGACCAAATTTCTTGCAACGGAATAAAACACGGTAACGGTCGGTAACTCTGGTGTAATTTGAAGCGAGTGGGCGGTCTAACAATATCCCGTTCCGACATCCTTTCAGAACAGCATATCTGTGTGTTTTACTCCCTCTTACGCTCACGCGCTGCACGCACGCACCAGTGCTTTTGTGTCATGTGTTTTATTGCGCACAGTGCGCAGCATGTGCATAACGGCACCCTGACAGAACAGGCGATCTGCATGTGCATATAGGCGAACAAGGCAGTCGCCTCGGCAGCAACACGGTCAGGGGCAAAGGGACAGATATTTGTAGTTTATCTTTTGGGCATTCGTTATCACTGCTTAGTTATTCTACATCTAAATTAACTTTGCTTTATAATAATGCCGCTCCGCGCCGCCCCAACTGGCGTCATCAAAGGCTACTCTACATGCAAAACATTATAATGTTCATTCATAAATGTCATCAAATCGAATAAAACTATCCAGACATGAATTCCTTTTGCTGCTGGTGCTGTCTGATGAGTTTTAAAGCCAGACAGCGCTTCTGAAAGGTAACGATTATAGCCTAATGTATGTGTGTGAGAGAAAGCGCGGTGGAGATAACACAAGTGTAATATTATATATTAAATAGGCTTATGTACACCCAAACCCGTGTTTTGCTGTGTTTTAGCCAAGTGGAATACTCAATATTTAGCGTTTATCATATACAGTGTTTAATTGGTGTAATAAAGCGGGGTGACCGATCCGGCATTAGAGGATGGAGAGGTAAGAGATCATTCGCGCAATCACTCCGTTGACCCACTTAAGTGATTACCAGCTTGCATTAGTTGCTTTTATTGTGTGCATATACTCTAAAAATCACGGTTATTTTATTAAAAAAAAATTGTAATGTTTGGGTAGTTTTGTGTAACCCATATCCTATATGACAGTCCAGAGTCTGCGTTTGCTTTGAGTGCACGCAGATATTTTGCCTTCTCTTGGTGAAATTAGTTCTCAGTGCCACTTACTTTATTTTTGTCAAATATAGGTTTGTTTCATGTAATCTATAAAACAGTAAACTATTTTATTTTATGCAAAGCAAACCAAGTCACCTAAACGAGCCACATCAGGTTTTTTTGCGACTATGAAATGTTTTATTTTACTTCTAAAATGCTTGTTAAACGAATTTAAAAATAAGAAATATTGTATACATGTTTAAACGGAAATATTTTGTATTAAGAACTGTATTTGACAAAAATAAAGGCATTAAGACAAGAAAGAATAAAAACAATGACAAGCTCAAACAAAATGAAACCAACAGCAACTAAATAAAATAATCAAATTAATAATTTTCTAATCAGCATGCTTTAATTTAGTTAATCAGCATGCTTTTACTTTAATTCGCTAGTGGTTTTCAATAAGTTTAAATTAAAATGTCTTTGGTCTGTGCTCTGGAAGTGTTCTGTTAATTCTTCTAAACTTGAATTACTAAAACTCAAATTAAAACCGAAACTAACCTGTATAGGGTAGAAAACTTCACAAAATAAAAACTAAAAAAAATACATAAAAAAAATTATACTTTTTTTAGCAAAAAAAAATTTGAAAGCAATATTAAAATAAAAACGAATTTAAAAATGCAAAACTACAATAACCCTGACACAAATGTATTTATCTGGAGGAAGAGGATCCACCAGATGAGATGATCGGAGTTCAGAAGCGCTGATCCAGACCGGGTTTGTTCAGATTAAGCCCTGACTGCTAATAGCACATGCCCGTGCTTGCTTTTATTTTAATGTAGTTGTTAATAAACAAATTATCCAATCTTTCACATGCATCTTTAAAATCGTATTTGAGTGAAGTGGGGCGATGCGGCAGGGTTTTGCCTAAAGCCCGTCGATGAGTGACAGAGCAGAATAAAGATGAAGCACAGTGTGGATGCTGAAAATGGTCAGTTTACGAAGAAACCCATGACAGGCAAGTCTGACTCGGGACATTCTTCTCAGGGAAGTTCAATTGTTTCATGAAAAAGAGATTTAATTTTCCAAAGCCAACGGTTTTGTTCATATTTTACATATAAATTTAAATGACAGATGTCTTTTTTTTTTTGCGACACTTTTCCGTGTTGACAGCAAAAGGTTAAACAAATTTAGTATTTTGACAAGACGAATAAAAATAACAAACATGCTATTTTTACATTTTTGTACAAACTGGCCTACATTATTATAATAATTTTTTTTCTCTCTGCGACACTTATTATTACGTTGACAACAAAATGAAAACTAATTTGATTCTGGACAAGACGAATAAAATAAATAGCCTACAATAAAATAATTTTGTGCAGACTACATTTTATTTGTTATCTCTCTCTTTCAGTAGAGGAAATGTAATTGTGAGATTCTGGAAAGCGAGATATATTTCGCGGGAAGCAGTTGGGTCAGGAAGAAGAAAAACATATTTTATTTTGCACTTTAAAAGGTTGTTATTATAAATGTAGCCTAACGAATAGTCAAATAATATTAATTACATCCTAATTTGCTGTTACAACCTATCCGTTTCAACAAACACATTTTGCAACAAGTTGCGTTTGAACAAGTGCGTTTATATCCACGGAGTCTTACCCGAAAAACAATGTCCAAAGAAATATGAATCGAAGTTTAGCACAAATCTCCAGAACAAAGCATGGGGCATGTTGAGCTCGCTTGTTGTTTCTGCAGCTTGCTCAGGTTGTTATTATTTTAATAATTTGTTGTACAAAGAATGGGTTGCAAAGGATGACAAAGACTGTTCCATAATTCCTATTAAACTCAGAAGATATTGAAAAAAAAAAGTTATAGAGATAAATATTATTTTGTTATTATTGTTAATTTAATTTGCTGTTTTAAGAATAAAGACGACGACTTTATTATTGTTCATTTACAAGCTGCATGCGTTCTTGATCAAGTCATTCAGGGCTCTACTCATTCTTCCCACTGGTCGCAACTTTCTCTTTTTGATGCAACATTATGATAAAAGTTCATCAGCATGCATTGATTAATCTAGTTTATAGCTATATGGTAAGGAAAGTGTTCAACATTCAACCCGTTCTTTTCATCAGTGTTATTTGTGTCGCCTTCTCTGGTTTAAGAAGCAGTCTTTTGCTTTAGTTTGAAAACCAAATCCTCCATTGCTCAGTCTGCTGCGTGCACCTTCGCGCTCGTGCTGATGCAGTAAGTGTAGCTGAAAGTACATCTCTTCACGTGATCAGTGAAATCTGACTCCTGCTACAATGTGCTGTGGCTCTGCAGCGCGCAGACGCTTTGGAGCAGCAGACCATGCACTTGCACAAGTGCGACCACGTCAATTTTTACTGGGGTCGTGCGATTAACCGCCAAACCGCGATATTTGTTGCTGCATCACCGCGGTAAGGAAAAATCCAATACCGTCACAGCCCTAGTGTGGTGCTAAAAGCCTGTATGCTTCATTCAGTACTGTGCAGTGCAGATATAGGCTCATGTTGTTTAGTTGGCAAAATGTTGTTTTGGGTGAGCACACAATTTATTTTGTTTGTGGATTCCATTTATATGAATGCAGGGAGGGAACAGAAATCTATTTTTGTGTTATGTATTTTTTACATTTTGGGTTTTATAACCCAGACCTACACATTATGAATAAATGAGGATCTCAGTCATGTCACTGCACAATTCAATTCAATTCAATAAAATACAATTAAAATAATAAAACGAAAAAAAAAAAATATTTATTTATTTCAAATGCTTGGAGTCAGTGAGATTTAACAAACAAAACAAATCTCTGCAAGGATGAATTAAATTGGTCAAAATTGTATAATTTAATTAATAAATGTTTCAGTGACAGTAAATACTTTTACATTGTTGCAAAAATTACACTTTATTTTTGATTTTGAAATCATCCAACATTCCTGAATTTAAAAAAGTATCACAGCTTTCAGAAAAATATTAATTAACTTTAACATTAAGAATTGTGTCTTAAACACTTCTCTAGAATATGTGTATGATTTCTGAAGGATCATGTGTCATGTGACTGATTTATTTAAAATAATTCATATTTTAAAATAATACACTATTTCTGTTTTTGATAACATAATAATAATAATAATAATAATTATTATTATTATTTGCATTGACATATGTTGAGCTATATTTATAGACACATTCAAAACAGTAGTTTGTAATTGTTCTGAACGTTTTTCCATTTTTGATTTTCTGTTTTCTTCTGGAAATATTACAATTATTGTCTTTCCGAAAAACATGTGCTGAGTATTAACACCTCATTTAAAGGTTACACAGCTCCTCTCCTCTTAAAGTCCTTAAAATCATTTAATTTATTTCTCTCTCCCTCGCTCCCTCGAGCTCTCAAAGTGATGAAACGCAGATGGGGCTTCGGACGAAAGTTGCATACTGCGCATAAACAGCATATTTAATTAGACCATAGACATGCTCTAAATCAAATTACTCTCCGACTGACAGGAACACTTACATTAACATCATTCCCGAGCAGAGCCACAGCCAAAATTTAAATTAGTAACAGATAATTAGGATAAGAGCGGGAACTTAGGTTGACGTGCTAGTGCGTAATTGGAATGCAAGCGAAACATACTGCTTTAGCTAATTAGCTGTAGCAGGAGGAAACGCTCAGAGGTCAAGCTAGTGAGAGACCCTTCAAATAAAAGCGGAAGGCTGCAGAAGAGCTATTGTGAGGCTGTGAAAGAAAGAGGTTCCCAGAGAGCAAAGCCCAAAGAGTGGCCTTCTGAATCACCTTCCAGACCGAGGATTTCAGGAGATCTGTTTGTGCCGGAAAGGAAAACACAAACGGCAGGACACGTCTAAATGCACTCAGCTGTTAATTACTGTACTGTATGTGTGAGAGAAACTACACTTTATTCCATTGTCCACCTTTGACTTTGTAACTAAATGTCAACAAAATCTCTTTAAATTACAACTAAATGTCAACTAACTTTCATTATATTATTAGTAGACTGTTAGGGTTATGGTTAGTAGTTGCAAAATTACTTTTAGACAGTAAAATGTCTATTGGGGTCCATCAAAGTAAAGTGTTAGCTGATATTAAGCAGACAATCTACTATTACTCTAATGACCAGTGGTCAACATCAGCATGTTAGAATAAAGCACATTACCACATGAGGTGAATGCTGAGAGAAGGTTATTGAATCACTTGCAGTTTCATTTGGTTGACAGTAGTGGCACATAAATTAAACACTTCACCTTTTATGATTCAATTAACTATTATTTTATTGCTTTTAGGGAAGGAAGCACCTCCCCCTGAAATGCCAATCCGTTTAGTCATATTACATTTTTTTTTCAAAACTGGAACTGGTTCTTACTCATAATCCAAGTTGTGTCATGGTATTACATCTAACTCAATCACCACTTTGTGATAACATCTCAGCACTTGTGTGTAATAGTATGATTACTGGAATATGTGTTTTTCTTTGTCATTCCCCAAAGGCACTCGTGATTCATTTACACGGCTATACTGTAGTAAAGCGGTAAGCGTGTTTGTTTATATGGAGAGTTATGTGAAATAGAACTGGCACCAAGGACGGCAGAAAAGTGACGTGTGTGAAACTGATGTAGCTATGCAACGTTTGCACAAGGGGTTATCTAGACACCATATGGTGAGACTGCAGGACTCTGCCACTTTCACATCTGTCATGTGTGGACCTTGATTCGGTCTGTTGGGAGCAGAGCTGACCAGGTGTTTTCAGGGCCAGGACTTCCTGGGAAAATGTGCCAACACTGCCAACGCTACACGAGCAAACATGCCTGAGCACCATGAAATCACAGTAAAGCAGAAAACAGCATCTCACGTCTGCATGGAGCAAAACACACACTTCACTCATCGCTCTTTGAAAATGAGTCATTATAGAACAATTGGATTTTGCAATATAATTGTGAAAAGTTCATTAACCTTCCTCAATAGTCCTTCAGTGAGGGCATTTTTACAACGCTGGATGTCTTCCAAGTGACTGCTGGATACAAACATAATGCCGATGGGACTGATCCAAACAAAGGCCTTTGGCAGCTGAGGGCAAACAAGAGTTTGTTTTTTTCTGAAACACTGAACTGATTCTTAGGTCCTTGATCACAATGTCTTCAGCTATTATTACTTCATGGTTTATTACTCTGTATTAATGGAGGAATAGAAAATAATGCCAATGAATATTTTGACAACTGAAGCTGAACATTAAAAGACTTCTCATACAGTGTGAAACAATTCAGTGCTTGAATTTAATGCTGAGTGGTTTAGCAACAGACACCCAATCATAAATTGAACAATGCTGGCCTCATTAAATATGCATATGCTTTGTGCTGTCACAGACGCGTTCACACAGTGTGTTTAGTTTCAGCACCTGGGGAAATGGTAAATGTCTCTCGCTCTCTCTTTTTTGGAGACCTTGCTAGTCCAGTAACGAATTTCATTATGACTAATTTTCCTGTCATGATGGAATGTCTTACTATGCCTACACATACTGTATGTGTGTGTGTGTGTGTATGTGTGTGTGTGTACGTGCGTGCGTGTGTGTTCTTTTATTAAAACAATGAGTTATAACACTTTAGTATAGGGACCAATTCTCACTATTAACTAGGCCTAGTTGCTTATTAGCATGACTGTTATTAACAGATAGGCTGTGTATTAGTATTTATAAAGCACATATTCTGCATAACCATATTCTACATCCCTAACCCCAATACCTGAACTTAACAACTACCTTACTAACTAATAATAAGCAGCAACTTAGGATTTTCTTTTAGGCAAAATTAATATTTAATTGTTCGTAAATAGTGAGAATTGGACTTTAAAATAAAGTGTGACCTAATAATCTAAGTTAAATGGTTAAATTAAATCTATAAATGTATGTATTTATGTATGCTAGGGATGGGACGATACACCTACCTCCCGATTCGATACGATCACGATACTTGGGTGCCGATACGATAAGTATTGCATTTTTTTTTAAGAATTTCGATTCTAAGTATTGCAATTCGATATTGCTGTGTTGCGATTTTATTTTTTAATTTTTTTACTCTTAAAACAAAAGAAACATTTGAAAAATACACTTAATATACAGACTGTCACAATAAAAATAAAAAAGTAATTTTTAAAATTTTATTTCAGTTTTCAGTAAACATAAACATAAATATGTATATATATAATTTGTCAAAAAAACAAACAAAGCAAATTTATTTAAAAAAAATAAGTTAGGACTGTTAAGAATATGATTAAAACTGAATAAACAGCCTATAAGGCTATATATATAGCAGTCCCAAACTAGTTTTTGTTAATACAATTAAGTTGATTTGAGCCACCACAGTCAATTAAACATATACAAAATGACACAAAGTGAAAAAATTTTTGGGGTTATGGAAACAAGTTACCATGGTGAATATACAAAACTATCATGAACTGTTAATGAAACATGGAAACTGCTCCTGAATAGAATGAATATCATACCTTCCTTCCTAGCTAACACACGCAGTACAGTTATGTGATTTGTTGGTACTGTACTTTTATTTCACGTGTTGCATGATCGTAGATTAAACACTTCTCTTATAGAAAACTACAGACCTATCTCTCTCCTTCCATTCATAGCGAAAACGCTCGAATGATTTGTTTTCAACCAGGTCTCATTGTTTCTTTCACAGAACAACAAACAGGACGCTAACCAGTCAGGTTTCAGGAGTGGCCATTCAACTGAGACCGCACTTCTTTCAATCACTGAAGCCCCTACCAATTGCAAAAGCCGATACCAAATCATCAGTCCTCATTCTGCTGGATCTATCTGCTGCTTTTGACACTGTCAATCATCAGATGCTCCTGTCCACCCTCTCATCACTGGGATTCCACTTCGCTGGTTTGAATCCTATCTCACTGGTAGGTCTTTCGAGATGGCCTGGGGAGGGGAGGTATCCAAAGCACATCAATTGGTCACTGGGGTTCCTCAGGGGTCAGTTCTTGGACCCCTCCTCTTCTGCACATACACTACATCACTGGCTCCCATCATACAGGCACATGGCTTCTCCTACCATTTCTATGCTGATGACACACAGCTGTATCTCTCATTTCGACCAGATGATCCAACGGTAGCTGCACGGATCTCAGGCTGCCTGGCGGACATCTCTGCATGGATGAAAGAACATCACCTACAGCTCAACCTGGCAAAGACTGAGCTTCTTGTCTTTCCTGCCACTCTGACTTTACAGCATGATTTCTCCATCCAGCTAGGTCCTTCTACAATTACCCCATCATGCTCAGTCAGAAATCTTGGTGTGATCTTTGATGAACAGCTGACCTTCAAAGACCACATTGCAAAGACTGCTCGATCTTGCAGGTTTATCAGAAATATCAGGCCCTTTCTGACAGAGCATGCTGCACAACTTCTTGTCCAGGCCCTTGTCATTTCTAGACTGGACTACTGCAATGCTCTTCTGGCTGGACTTCCATCAAACACAATCAAACCTCTACAAATGATTCAGAATGCACCGGCACGACTGGTCTTCAACGAGCCCAAAAGAGCAGGTTTTTTTTGTAGATTATGTCGTTTCTTTGGCCGTACACTCCGCAACCATTTTTTCATCAGTTGAGAAACACTGATACTCACCGATACAACACATCGCCATCTGCTGAAATAAAAGAGGTAACTTTCCTCCGCCTCGTTTAAGCAAGAACTAAAATAAAGCAACGCATTAAATATAAATTCATATAGATTCTGGTATATTAAAAAATCGATTTTAAAATTGTAAATAAAAAATTTGTGATAGGTGAAACGATTGTTTGTCCCATCCCTAATGAATGCATGTATGCCTTTTTATGTTTGTTTGTTTTGTTTGTTTAAAATAAACTATCCCAATTACTTTGACTTAAGTGAAATAAACTATCACCATTTTGGTGAAAGAAAGAAAGAAAGAAAGAAAGAAAGAAAGAAAGAAAGAAAGAAAGAAAGAAAAGATAATCAAATGGAAAATAATAAATTAAGGAAACAGATTACAAAAATATATTAAAAATATTAAATATACCAAAATATTATAACAATATTTTAAAATATGTTTAAAATATATATATATATATATATTTTTTTTTGCTGTTTTCATTATAAAAAAAACTGTTGATTGTGATGTCACTTTTACTTTTTGGATAAATAGTCTGTGTAAATATTACTATAAGGATAAGGATGTGACCCATACTCTGAATTTATGCTCTGCATTTAACCCATCCAAGTGCACACACACACACAGCAGTGAGATGTGAACACACACACACACAAATGTCCAGAAATATTTTTCAACAGCAGGGAGCTATTTCTCGACATAAACCCCAGCTCTCATTATACGGTGATTTGAAGACACAATCGTTTTTGCTGACTAATCCAAGAGCTCAGATGAACTGGTCAGATAATTCATTTTAAAAACATTATTCCTTCATTTATCAGCTGCTGTCAGGTCTGGGGTTTTGTAGGTCAGTGTGTAAATGCTTGAATCAGCAACTGCATGTTAAATATGACTTGTTGGTCTAGCGGTAATGTTTTGGCTTTGATAATGAGGTCATCTGGGGTCTCATTCATCCGGGCCAGAATCGCAGCAGTACATCACTAGCTCTCTCTGATTATAGAAGTGACGGGAACGAAACTGATCAGAGTAAAACAGGCGACACATTACACCTACTATTTCCAATGTAAATCGAATCCATGCACTTTTGAAAGGCTAATCGGTTACATTCAACCATCAATTGCATTTGATACTATTAGAAACTTCTTGGTTTCAAGCCAGAAGTGATTTATTCCAGCCACTTTACTGGCTAGCAAAGGTAGATTTAGTGGAGATGATGTGCTTTAATTCCTCTCATTCACTTGCCTTATTTTCTCTCCCCTCCCTCCTGTGGTCTCTACCTCCCTCATTTGTTAGAGCCAGGCCTGGAGCTTATTAATTTGCACAGGAGGGGACTGGCTAGAGCGCTAACAGTGTTTGCTGGAGGGCATGGTGGGTAGCAGGCTGAATAATTTGCGAGCTCAGATTAATAATCTCAGTCCCGGCGGGATTATGCGGCTCCCTCTCCAGTGACATTCCGGACCGGGCCTCCTTTATGCCTGGGTGGTCATATTTGAAGAGTGTCCTGGGGATCCGTTCTTATCCTCTTCTTCTTCTCCTGCCTGTGCAAGCATCTGAGGGATGTTGTGATCTGCATGGTAATTAGGTGTCTTTGTTGCACAGAGGCGGTGGGAAAGGTGTTTTTGTGTGCCAGGACCAGCAGTCCAAGATACTCCAGCCGTCTGGAGCAGGACTGGGATCCATTCAGAGCTCAGTCACATGTATTCAGTGTTTATAAACTCCAGTTAGGTTTTTGAATTTCAATTGATACGAATTCTAGATGTAGAATAAAATGAAAATCAAATGCTGCTGTAAATTAGTGATAATACATTTCGTTTTCAACTACACATTACCCATGAACATAAACTCAACATATAAAGTTTTTCTAATAATTATATTAATTGTTATTAGCTTATTGTTGTTAATGATTAACTACTACTACTACTACCACTACTAATAATAATATCAATGCTAATACTAATACAAATGTTATTACTAATAATCTCATAATTATTTTTTTAATAATACACAGATTATTATTGTTATTATTATTAACTCAACATATAGGGACATTTAAAAAATTCTTTATTAACAATAATATTAGCTACTAAACATATGTATACTCATCATTCAATGTATTATAATTATTATTAGTAGTAGTATTATTAACTCAACGTATAGGGTACTTAAAAATACATTATTAACAATAATATTAGGTACTAAACATATGTATACTCATCATTATATTTAGTATTATTATGATTATTCACTCAACATATAGAGCAATTAGGGTAAGATAAAAAAATGCATTATTACTTATATAAAATATAATAAATACGTTTTTGAAATGCCACCTATAGAAATGTGTATCAACTTTATAGACCATCTATCCCTATATACTTAATAATAATCTGAATTAAATGTATAATAATCATAATCATGAGGGTTTGAAATTACATCAATATTTGATTAACTATTTAATAAATGTCACGTGAGCAAATATTAGCATGGTTGTGATTTATTGCTCAAATTCAGTATACCAGCACAGCTACAAATGTGTTTTTACAAAATTATTATTTAGTTATCATAAATACATAATAAAAGTTAATACTGTATTATAAACAAGATAATATACATGTTACAGATGTTTTACACTATATTTATTTATACGAGATGATTCATCAAATAGCATACTATCGTTATCATCTCAGTGCATGTAATACTATGATAGCATGTAATCTGCTAACCTACGGCAGCTCGGGCGCCCGTTCCAGCGTTATGGTGATGGGTCCCAAGGGTCACGGCGGAGAGCGGTCCCTGAGGCCGGCTGCGGTGCACACACGCCTTCCCCAGGTCTCGGAGCTGATGTTTAGCCTCATGGCTAGTGTCAGGCTAAGCACTGGTGGCAGGGGATTGTGCGACGCTCAGTGGGAGGATGACAAACTGTCAACACACGTTAACATCCTGACTGCCGCCGCATCGGCTACTTCCCAGCGCACGAGATCCAGTCAGGCCTGCTGAAGAGAGCAGCGGAGGCACACACACGCACACACACACACACACACACACACACACAGACACACACATGCACATGCACACACACACACACACACACACACACACACACACACACACACACACACACACACACAGACAGACACATGCACATGCACACACACACACACACACACAGCACACACACACACACACACACACACACAAATACGCACTCAAAACGCCACAGTGAGTTCACACAAAAACCACAAAACAGCCCAGAGCAACATATCTGCAAGTTTATGGATGTGCTCTGAAAGCTTTCTTGAGCAAAGAAAAAAAAGATCTGATGCCAGTGTACTAGGTTTTCTTGGATCAGAAATAGCTTCCATCTGAATATCAAGGCTGTTTTATTTATGTATTTATTTATTTGAATTTTTTTATTAGATGGCACTCTTATTGTACATAACCAAAGTTTATTTCATGTGTCTTGGAGTTTTCTAAGACTAGCAGCGCTACATTTTAAGTATTAAACTTTGGCATCTAACTTTTGTGCTACAGATGTGAATAAAACCTCAAATCCTGTGTTTTTGATAAAGTTATGGCTTTCTATTCCAGGGGTTTTCAAACTGGGCTTCAGGGACCACCAAAGTGCCTCAAGGGGGACTAAATTAAATTTAGAAAGAAACAACAAAATACTTTCCTTTTTTCTTTTTTGACTGTCAAAGTTAACGTTAGAATTTGCTAGAACTTATAATATTAAATGTTAAAGATAATATTTTAAACACATTTACTGTTTCATTCTACTTTCTAATGCGCAAGATTAATCACAGTTATTATATTCTTTGGAGAGCCAAGATTAGCAGTAAGAAATTATGCCAAAACTGCATTTATTATTGTTAAAAATAAATACATAAATAAAATAAAAAAATCTAAATGTTTATACATCTAACTTGTTGTTTTTAGTGGGTAGAAAAAGATACGAATTATCTAAAAAGATACTTGAAACAAATGTTTTCTGGTAATATTTCAGTAATTTGCTTCATTTTAGCACAATGACAATATAAAATCAAATTATTAGATTTGAGAAAGTGTCCCTACATTTAGTAAACTTAGCATTTTCAACATACGCTCAATACATTTAATTAGAATGCTTAAACTCTATAGGCTACTACAGATTTCAAAGGAATTCAGTATCAACAAAATTAAATTTCACTGTTCACAAGTTGCCGCTGAATTATTTATTTATTTTATTCTCAAAAGTGGAAAAAATAAATTTACTCTGCAATTAAAATGTATTTGTTTTTAGTGTGCTGTGGCTTTGTTTGTAACTATTTTCATTGGAAAAACAGGTCAAAAACAACATTGTGTTTAAAATGTAGCCCACAATATCACATTTTGTTTTCTAAACTGCTGTGAACACCCCCTAAAAAGGGTCTTTTAATGCCCCTGTTTGCATCACATAACCAGCTCTGTATGTATAGACATAGTATGACATAGAAAAGTTGCTTGGTAGCTCACCTGGTATGCAGAGCAATACTGTTGCAATACTGTATGCTAAAAAAGAAATAAATCAAAAGTTAAACAACTTTAGGGCTTCATAGCACCAGCAACTACTCACAACACTGTATCCTTCTAGCAGTGAGTTTTGTGCAAGCAAGCAGTACTTCGTTCTGTTAAGAAAATCAAAAAATCAAGTATCTGATAAGAGATTGGATGTTTAAGGAACTGTCCTTCTGTCACTCATATTCAGCAGAAGCGGTATGACGTGGTTTGCTGCTCTCTTGGCAGTTGCTCAATGGAAGACAAACTTGTGAAATGAGAGTGACATCCTTTTCCTGTTAGAGTTAAGAATTGGGTGAGAAGTGTGTTTACTTTGAATCGTGGTCACTTACCAATCCACCTTGACTGAAATCGCAAACGAGGTGTGAAAACAGGTTAGATGTGTGAAAACCAGCCCTCGGAATATACGATACTGGAAACAGACACGTGTCTTCCAGCCAGGCACTGACGAGTGGATGGGAATCTTGACAAATAAATACAAATAATAATAAAAATAGCCAATTAAGAACGTTGAGTCTAATAAACTGCCTGATAATGGAACTGCTTGTGAAAAGCATATTTGGCAAAGGCCATGAGAAATTGAAGCAAAGCTGGAGAATTGCTGGAACAAGCACATTACGGAGTCAGTCAGCACCAGCATAGTCTCTGCATTTCTCTTTTCATTTTATTGAAGTAAAAAGGAATTTATAAAGAAAAGAATAAAAAGCACTTAAATAAATGTAATAGCAGGGACATGTATTGGAGTTGACAGGACTGAATGCAGCAGGAAGCAGGGGCTTGCCTTTTAAGACAAGCTGATTTTTTGCCACATTGCATGCTTCATTCATTGACATGATTCTCAAAGGATTTGCTCATGGAGATGTGGTTTTTCTTTGCAAGGCATCTGTTGCCGATGACTAAATGTTGTTGCGGGTGCTTTTCCAGGTTTTTGAATTCGGTTTGACCTCTTCCATGTAAATGTATCTCATATTTGAATGTAGATGGACCTTCTCAAGGCTTCGATTATGTATATACAAAGTGCATCTCAATAAATTAGAATGTCGTGGAAAAGTTCATTTATTTCAGTAATTCAACTCAAATTGTGAAACTCGTGTATTAAATAAATTAAATGCACACAAACTTAAGTAGTTTAAGCCTTTTATTATTTTAATTGTGATGATTTTGGCTCACATTTAAGAAAAACCCACCAATTCACTATCTCAACAAATTAAAATACTTCCTAAGACCAATAAAAATTAATAAATTAGTGAATTGGCCTTCTGAAAGTATGTTAATTTACTGTATATGTACTCAATACTTGGTAGGGGCTCCTTTTGCTTTAATTACTGCCTCAATTCGGCGTGGCATGGAGGTGATCAGTTTGTGGCACTGCTGAGGTGGTATGGAAGCCCAGGTTTCTTTGACAGTGGCCTTCAGCTCATCTGCATTTTTTGGTCTCTTGTTTCTCATTTTCCTCTTGACAATACACCATAGATTCTCTATAGGGTTCAGATCTGGTGAGTTTGCTGGCCAGTCAAGCACACCAACACCATGGTCATTTAACCAACTTTTGGTGCTTTTGGCGTGTGGGCAGGTGCCAAATCCTGCTGGAAAATGAAATCAGCATCTTTAAAAAGCTGGTCAGCAGAAGGAAGCATGAAGTGCTCCAAAATTTCTTGGTAAACGGGTGCAGTGACGTTGGTTTTCAAAAAACACAATGGACCAACACCAGCAGATGACATTGCCCCCCAAATCATCACAGACTGTGGAAACTTAACACTGGACTTCAAGCAACTTGAGGCTATGAGCTTCTCCACCCTTCCTCCAGACTCTAGGACCTTGGTATCCAAAGGAAATACAAAACTTGCTCTCATCTGAAAAGAGGACTTTGGACCACTGGGCAACAGTCCAGTTCTTCTTCTCCTTAGCACAGGTAAGACGCCTCTGACGACAACAAATTCCTTGACACGTCTGTGTGTGGTGCTCTTGATGCCTTGACCCCAGCCTCAGTCCATTCCTTGTGAAGTTCACCCAAATTCTTGAATCGATTTTGCTTTACAATTCCTCATAAGGCTGCGGTTCTCTCGGTTGGTTGTGCATCTTTTTCTTCCACACTTTTCCTTCCACTCAACTTTCTGTTAACATGCTTGGATACAGCACTCTGTGAACAGCCAGCTTCTTTGGCAATGAATGTTTGTGGCTTACCCTCCTTGTGAAGGGTGTCAATGATTGTCTTCTGGACAACTGTCAGATCAGCAGTCTTCCCCATGATTGTGTAGCCTAGTGAACCAAACTGAGACCATTTTGAAGGCTCAGGAAACCTTTGCAGGTGTTTTGAGTTGATTAGCTGATTGGCATGTCACCATATTCTAATTTGTTGAGATAGTGAATTGGTGGGTTTTTGTTAAATGTGAGCCAAAATCATCACAATTAAAAGAACCAAAGACTTAAACTACTTCAGTCTGTGTGCATTGAATGTATTTAATACACAAGTTTCACAATTGAGTTGAATTACTAAAATAAATGAACTTTTCCAATTTTTCTAATTTATTGAGATGCACCTGTATTAGGGGTGGGCGATATGACAAATTTTATATCACGATATAGTGATTTTCTTTTTCTTTTAAAAAGGTTTTTATTATATTAAAATATTTAATACCATATAATTTGCATAATCCTTGTCACCAATGTCAATATCAAACTAATACAACCCTAAAGAGAGAGAGAAAAACTCAACCTCACTGAAGATAATAAACAGTCAGTGATGAAATAAGGATAATAAACTAATTGCAATAGGACAAATAGGACAAAAAATACAATAAATAAGAAACACTACATACATTGTGTTAATTAATTAGTCTTCACTGTGTTAATTATAGCTATCTATCTATGATATATATAATTAACACATGTATTATGTATATATTCTATACATATTATAATATATCATTATTATTGTTATTTTTTATTTATTTTCATTAAAGTTACAAAAGTGATTTAGTCAAGAGCAGTGAGAGATTTTGTGTGCTGTGATTAGCATGAATGGCAGACAGAACGAATATTGGAACGCTTCCCCTTTAAGACCGAAGTCCGGATCTAATACACTGTTACATTGCGTTTTCTCTTTCTGCCGTTTACTCGCTCTTAAGACCTAAATCGCTGTGTTTGAGGATACTTGCAAAGACGGGGATTCTGGTGCATATGAGTGTGTTTATGTAATTGTTCAAAGTCGGCAAAAAAGAAAAGGCGCGCTCCTTCTCACACAGAAAGAGACGGCACACGCATATAGGTTTGTTGTTTGAGTTTCAACGGGTTAAAATCGGTTGTTTTAAAACTGCAGTGCTTAAAAACGCGTGACCATGCTGACGTTACAGATGTAGTCCATCATTTAGGAACGAGCTCCTGGTTGTGTCCTGGCTGGTCGTTCTGTCTCTCCTTCACGCCCCGTGGTGGGCGGCGTGTAAAGATCGCAGTCACTCAAATGATGAAAAGGTATTACCGGAAACAATGTATTTTGCGACACCACGATATAAACGATAGAACATAATATGAAACGATATACTTTTTATTTTGTCCATCCGATATATATCGTCATATCGCACAGCCCTAACCTGTATATATATATATATATATATATATATATATATATATATATATATATATATATATATATATATATATATATATATATATATATATATATATATACTTTTTTTTGTTTTTTTTGGTTGCTCTTCGTTGGTTGTACCACATGACTTTGATGTAAACAAAACTTTTTTTCAGTTATTAAGTAATGTAACTATTTATTTATTTTAAAGTCTGTCAAACTACTGTACTTACAAATAATATTTTCTTTCCTAATTAATGTATTATTTTAATGAGGCTTTTTCTTCATTTTTAGTGCAGGGCAGCTGTTCAGGGCACACTGGCATTTACAAAAAATAAAATAAATACAACAAACAAACAAAAACACTTCTAAAGATATGACAATGAACTTTAATTCAGAAATTATAAACATGCTCATCATAGATTATGTATATTTAAGTCACTGTATGAATAACATTTTTTATGTATTTTTTAAGAAAATAAAAGATTAAAAGTCAGACAATCAAGAAAGAAAGAAAGCATCACCCGCCCCCCGTCCCACCTCAAATCCTCGGATGACTTATCAGTCGACATGACCAAAATATACATCTCAACGTATTCAGCAGTGTCAGCCCTGCATCTGCGAGGCGTATATCGAAGAATTTCGATCTAAGAGTGTTTTTGTTATTGTTCAATCATTCAAACGTTGCTGTTATTGAATGTCACACCTTGTATCTTGCTTTTTAAATACAGTGCATATAGCAGCACTGAATAGCAGATGTTAAGATGTCTACAAAAGGGAGACGCTGTTGAGAGATGTGTTGAATATTGAATGGGTTTCTCGAGGCTGTGTCTTCTAGCAGTAGGGGCCCTTGAAGAAACTTGAAAGAGATTGCGTTACATTATCCAAGTGTAGAACTGGTTTTGTCAACACATCTAGAGGCTACCCCTCGTGGCCTAGCCTGTGTGAAGGTGCCTCCTTAACAACTACATTTTGGTCTGGTCACACTAAATCATGTATGATAGGACGGGTTGGAGCGAGGGCGAGAAGCCAGAGAGCGCGAACCGGCTTTCTTTTTCTCTCTCGCTGTCTGTCTTCTCAGCTCAAAGACTCCATTACACATGACAGATCAAAGACTCTGACAGGCTTTCAGAGACACACATCTCCATTTGCGTGGCAAACACAATTTTACCCCCTTCGTGTTTTATGTATTTTTTGCCTGATGCTCCCTTGCAGTCATTTTCTTCTGCTACGTTGACACAGCCGCAGAATACGGTTGTCTGTCCGTTTTTTTAGAGCTAAATGTGGTTGTGTTCACAAACAGTTTAGTTATGAACAAGAGTCAAAACCAAATTCTCTGATGTCACTTAAAAAAAATATGTTAATCGAGATTTAATAGATAAACTCAACTAGACTCAAAAACAGTTTTGTTTTGTTTTGTCTTGTGTTTTGTTATGTGTTTTTGTTTTGTCTTGCCTTGTGCTTCCTTATGTTTTTGCTTTGCCTTGTCTTGTGTGTGTGTGTGTGTGTCTTGTCTTATGCTGTCTTGTGTGTGTGTGTGTGTGTGTGTGTCTTGTTTATTTGTTTGTTTGTTTGTTTGTTTGTTTTATTTTTGTTCTGTCTTGTCTTATGCTGTCTTGTGTTGTGTTTTTTGTGTAATTTGTCTTGTTTTTTCTTTGTTTTTGTTTTGTCTTGTGTTTTCTTTTTATGAGTGTGTTTTTGTTTTGTCTTTTGTTTGGTTTTGCGTTTAATGTTGTGGAAGTTGCCTTTTTAGATATTTAGAAAATAAAATTGGATTCCCTTTGTTTGTATGGATGGAACAATTGGTAAATACAATGAATTCAATGATTCTACTTCTGATTCCAATGAATGATTCGGACTCCTTAACGTGTGTGTGTGTGTGTGTGTGTGTGTGTGTGTTTGTCTGCTATTCTTTACATTGAGGACCAAATGTCCCCACAAGCATAGTAATACGAGTACATTTTGACCTTGTGGGGAAATTTTTTGGTTTCCATGAGGAAAACAGCTTATAAATCATATAAAATCAGCATGTGTTTGTTTATGTATTTATGTATTTGTACTTGTTTGAACTGGTACATTGACTGTGTGAAGATAGCCTTTGAGACGGAGGGTGCTTTCAGAGCAAGGTTTGGTTCTCATGGTTGTTGTGGATTTAATATTCCATTATGCATGTCTCGGGAGCTCTTTTCCTGGCTGCCCTATGGTCTTTTGGATTTACATATTGGACACTGGCCATTGCTTTTTTATTTGGCACATCTCCATTTGGCCTCTACCAATCTGCTCTATTCTGCATAGACATGTTCACCCAAGTTGATTTGTTTCTCAGAATTTTTCTGTTGCTTCTTCTCGTATGACACTTCATCTCTCATCTCATCTGCCCAATCGTCCATATCGAGATATGAGTATTTTCACATTGATGCGCATGCCACCACCCTCAGCTCCGTGTGCCTTTTCCATGTCATCCATCATCTGCCTTTCCTTGTTTATTCCTCAATCCACTGTCAGGCGTTTAGAAGGACTCGGCCTGTCTTTCAGCCTCTCTCAATTCACTTTTCAAATCTGCCTATTTACTCCCAAAGCCACTCTTCCACATCTTAAACGCTATTTGAGCTCAGCAGAGTGCTTCAGAGCAGTTCCCCACGTCAATACCAGGCTTTTTCCCCCCTCCCCCCTTTAAGAAAAAGACTAATACATCTTATCTGCTGCTGATGCACAGACGCTCTCTGAACAGCTCTTTTTGAGAAAAAATGCGCTCCTGACCCAGTAATTGTCACCGCGCTATTCCCTGGATCCTCTGATAATTCAAAGGAATAGGTTTGCTCTCTCACTGAAAAGATTCCGCACTCGTGCAGAACAACGTGACTGACACCTCCTCCGTTCTCCACAGCCGTGCCATAAAAAGAGATTTGCAGAAATTAGTGACACTTCCAGTGATCTCTGTATCTGCCAATTAAAAAGTTATTTTTTTCCTGTAGGAAGACAGAAAGACATCATGCTAAATTTGTCCTGGAAGAAAAGACACACTGGAGTGATTCACTGTGATTAAAGCTGGCAACTCCGACTAAATCACTCGTTTTTTCACACTTTTCTTTGTTCCGTATGCGTGAGAATCGCTTTAAAAACATGGGTTTGAAAGAGAAGTAGCTGCATCCAATTTTCACATTTAAATATATTCAGACAAACCATCTTGTACTTTCATACGCACATTTAATATGCATCCTTCTCAGTCTCGAGATGGAAAACTTTACAAATTAACACAATTTGTTAATTAAGAATGTCAGCTGCTGCACATTAAAAAAATATGATTAAAATCCATGATAAATATGAAAATTATGATACAAATGTTCAGATTCCATTATTCGGAATAATTGAGATTAATAGAAAAGATCGAACAAAAATGCATTTCTTTAATCATTACATTTTTCATATTATTCATTTCATAGCGGTAGCATTTTATAATGCTGAATGTACAAAAATATTTCAGGTTAAAAATGTAATAATTAAAAAGCATACCTTGTTGTATATTAATGCACATAATTATTAAGATTGTCTCAACTTAAAATTTTAAGTCAAGCACAAACACTTTTTTAATTTGGAACAACTCATTATTAATTATCCCAGTGTTGAATTTTAAGTTGTGATTCAGCATTAAGTTGCTAACTAATAGAAGCAGTCATGATTTACAGTATAATATAATATAATACAGATATTTTGTATATTATATATTTTATTATATTTCAGTGTTTTGTATTGGAATATGTTATTGATGTAAAATGTCAAATAAAAATGTATAAATATGTTTATGCAAACACCAACAGACAATAAAAATGTTAATTCTTTTGTTTTTTTTCAAATGACTTTTTTTCAAATTGGAGGCACTGCTTTTTGGCTTTGCAATATTTGACTTACCACAAATCTTAACCCAAGAAGCCATTTTGATTCACAATGGGATATTGCCAGTTGCACGGAAATCATTTGAAAACCCATTCAATCGCATTGTATCTGCAAGTACTGAGAGGTTCCCTGCTGAAACGTGGAAATAAGATCTCAGCTGGACGGTCCCTTTTTCCCGTCATTTCCCTGAATATGGCGGGATATGAGATGTACGGGTGACTCTCTGTGTTTCTCTATGGACCTCTAAATATACACATTACATGATTATAAAAGCAATTCACCCTCCACCAAAGGCTCTCGCAAACACTTTTAACGTCCAGCCTCCAATTCTCTTGCTCACGCACATTACATTTTACTGTAACTTTTGCAAGCTTTCCAATTTACTCTATTTTGGAGGAATTTCTATAAGAGCGAGTGTAACGTTCAGCCATACTTGAACAAAAAATGAGACTTTCTCTGGCATAAACAATTTAGAAGCGGGAAAGAGTCCTCCTTTCATATCACTGACATTTTCTGTCAGGCCAGCGGCAATAAGAGTGAGCTTTGCATTCAGAGCGCAGCACAAAGCACCTCTTAGTGTCACGAATAGAATGGAAATGGGGTTCAGCACAGGTAACGGAGAAATGAACTCCCGTGTCAGAGGAATGGGCTCTCTACACCACACTCTTAATATCAGAGCGGAGCAGGACAATGGCAGAGCAACATCTGATTAGAGTGGCTGAGCTCCAACAGTCCGTTTCTATGGGAACAGGATATTATGTGCCGGCCCTGAGCAAACACGAAGTTTATGTCTGAGAGCTGTGTTTACAATGGTCTGTGTGACTCTGCTGGCCAGGGCGGCATCTTTAGGGATGTTGGGTGTCTGGTGTTTTATTTTTTTTTTAAAGGTTGTATCAGTTTTTTGGGGAGTTTGTAGTAGTGTTGTGATGATACCAAAGCTTTAATAGCCAGTGCCAATACCAGTAAAATTCCACAGTTCTCGCTAGCATTGCAAACATATATATTTTTATTTAATTGTTTTAACTTTCATAAAGCGTTCAGAATCTGTAAATGAATTGATGCTTTATAAAACAGTCAATACTTAATGTGTTTAATCTAAAACTACATTGTGTCTGATCATCAATTTCTCATTAATGGGTGAATGAAAGTTTGTTTGAAAGTTATAAGAAAATATAATTGTTTTAATGGAATTGAATTACATTCTTAAGAATTTATAACGCATGATTGCTCAAAAACAGTCCACATTTCCGAAACCTACATTATCAATTCCAGCAAAACAACATAAATATTACTCTAAAAACGTATCAAATAAAATAAACGGTTTTGTGGTTGGTTGGTTGTTGTTTGTTTGTTTGTTTTGTGCATAAACTTTTACTTTTTGCAAAAAAAAAATCACAGTGCAATGTTTCGTCAATAGGTGAACAAATTCCTGTTTATCAGAGATATGTGAGAGATGGGGATAACAGCTAAATATATTTTGCAAAAGTTTTGTAACCCCTAATAGTACTCCAAAAAACCCAGGTCCAAGCACCTTTTTTGTTTGTGGTTATATGTTTTTTAATGGTTATACAGTATATACATATATGTATATATATAAACGTCAACATTTTCCTACTACTCAGTATTTCCGGTATTACTAGAGAAAAGGCTATTATTAAGTTTTTAAAGTGTAAATATCCACTTGGTATTGAAATAACTTTAATTTAGACAGCTCTAGTTTATAGTGTAATGAATATATATTCTGATGCTAAAGCGTCACTGTTATCACTACTTCTATTGATCGCTAGTTAATAATCTTTTATAGAGTTGGTAGAGTTACAGTTTAGCCCAGGATGCCCCTCTGAACATGACTGGGATGTTTCTGGGTTACTTGTACATCTCATTCACACAGACACGTTGTGGCTCGGTCCTCACATGTGTTTGAGTTTCTCCTCAGATCAGCTGATCTGTACAGTGTGAGTGCACCTCATGCGATGCCTGCAGTCGCTCACGTCACATCCAGACAGACAGCCAGAGGGAAATAACGTCACCCTCAGTGTCCTCAAATATATTCTACACAGGACATGACCACAGTAACTCTCTAAGACTGCGTTTAATTAATCAAATATACAGAAAAAGTAAAATAATGAAATATTATTACAATTTAAAATAATTGTTTCCCCTACTGAATATAAAGCTGAATTATCAGCATCATTACTCCAGTCTTCAGTGACACATGATCCTTCAGAAATCAATCTAATATTCTGATTGAAGTTATTTTTGTTGCTCAGTTTTTAATAATGGTTCATATCATTATCAGTGTTAAAAACGTTCATTATCTTTGATTAATTTAATGCATCCTTGCTGAATATTTTTGTCTACATCAAACTTTTGAATGGTAGTGTAGAGATATTTAATGAGAAAGAGATATTTAATGTGTGTGTGTGTGTCCATGATATTTCTGGCCAGTGTGAGAGAATGTAAAGTAGATGTTATTCAGATTATTGTCTGTAAATCGCTACGTTCAAACTAGATTTGGATGTGCTTAGAGCTTTATGTGTCCAATCTGTATTCACATGTCTTCATGTCAAAAAAAATTAAATACATCTTCAAAGATGAACTAGTTAATTCTAGAGAAGATCTAACATCTATGATTTACTGTGCAAATGAATTGATGCTTTATAAAACAGTCAATACTTAATGTGTTTAATCTAAAACTACATTGTGTCTCAATTAAAAAGATCATCAATTTCTCATTAATGGGTGAATGAAAGTTTGTATGAAAGTTATAAGTTGAAAGTTATAAGAAAATATAATTGTTTTAATGGAATTTAATTACATTCTTAAGAATTTATAACGCATGATTGCTCAAAAACAGTCCACATTTCTGAAACCTACATTATCAATTCCAGCAAAACAACATAAATATTACTCTAAAAAGCTATTAAAATAAAATAAACGGTTTTGTGGTTGGTTGGTTGGTTGTTTGTTTGTTTGTTTTGTGCATAAACTTTTACTTTTGCAAAAATCACAGTGCAATGTTTCAACAATAGGTGAACAAATTCCTGTTTATGAGAGATGGGGATAACTGCTAAATATATTTTGCAAAGTTTTGTAACCCCTAATAGTACTTCCAAGCACCTTTTTGTTTGTGGTTAAATGTTATACAGTATATACATATATGTATATAAACGTCAACATTTTCCTACTACTCAGTATTTCCGGTATACTAGAGAAAAGGCTATTATTAAGTTTTTAAAGTGTAAATATCCACTTGGTATTGAAATAACTTTAATTTAGACAGCACTAGTTTATAGTGTAATGAACCTATATATTTCTGATGCTAAAGCATCACTGTTATCACTACTTCTATTGATCGCTATTTAATAATCTTTTATAGAGTTGGTAGAGTTACAGTTTAGCCCAGGATGCCCCTCTGAACATGACTGGGATGTTTCTGGGTTACTTGTACATCTCATTCACACAGACACGTTGTGGCTCGGTCCTCACATGTGTTTGAGTTTCTCCTCAGATCAGCTGATCTGTACAGTGTGAGTGCACCTCATGCGATACCTGCAGTCGCTCACGTCACATCCAGACAGACAGCCAGAGGGAAATAACGTCACCCTCAGTGTCCTCAAATATATTCTACACAGGACATGAACACAATAACTCTCTAAGGCTGCGTTTATTTAATCAAATATACAGAAAAAGTAATATAATGAAATATTATTACTATTGAAAATAATTGTTTCCCCTACTTAATATAAAGCTGAATTATCAGCATCATTACTCCAGTCTTCAGTGACACATGATCCTTCAGAAATCAATCTAATATTCTGATTGAAGTTATTTATGTTGCTCAGTTTTTAATAATGGTTCATATCATTTTCAGTGTTAAAAACGTTCATTATCTTTGATAATCTTTTGTAACTTTTTACTCATCTTTAATTTACCTTTTGATTAATTTAATGCATCCTTGATGAATGTTTTTTTCTACATTAAACTTTTGAATGGTAGTGTTGAGATTTTTGATGAGAGAGTTAGTTAAAGTTATTAAACTGTCAACATATTTATAGCTAGCTGCCCTAATAATAACATATAAGTTTAATGTCACAGACATCTGAATAAACTCTCATAGCTCTTGCATTTGCATATACAGGAGGGACTGCGCTCATGCAATGCTGTGGCCAAGCATTTGTGTGTGTGCGTGTGTGTGTGTGTGTGCGTGCGCGTGTGTGTGAGTGTGTGTGTGTGTGTGCATATGCGTGTGTGTGTGTGTGTGTGTGTGTGTGTGTTCATGATATTTCTGGCCAGTGTGAGAGAATGTAAAGTAGATGTTATTCAGATTATTGTCTGGACATGAATATGTAAACCTCTGCGTTCAAATTAGATTTGGATGTGCTTAGAGCTTTATGTGTCCAATCTGTATTCACATGTCTTCATGTCAAAAAAAATAAAAATACATCTTCAAAGATGAACTAGTTAATTCTAGAGAAGATCTAACATCTATGATTTACTGTGCAATGATTTTGCAATTATAATCACTCGTTTGGTCTCTTATGTTGTGCCAATTACACTCTATTAGTCAACAGGGGCCTTGCTAGCCCTTAATTAGTATTCTCAGCTTCTGTCTGTCAAGTGTCGGAGAATCATTGTGGTTACATGCTTACTCGCTGACATTTCTGTGCCTTATGATGCTCAGATGCAAGCTGGTGATTATCCAATTCCCAGCCTGCGTTTGAGAAGCGTTGGTGTGAGAACCGTGAGCCTCCATTATCCAAGAGCATCCTCTTCTGAGACACTCCATTATGATGTCATCTCACAACTAATCAATCTCCAGAGGTGTGCTGTGGGACTTTGGTTTGAGAATTCAAGCTCTGGCAGGACGCATGTCTCTCTGTTCCAAACCCCAACGAGCTGCTGCCTTCAAAGACACCTTGTTTAGGACAAACACCAGACTGAACCCGATCACTCCCATTATACCAGCTCATTGAGCCCACATATATGATGCACTAATACAATTATTTAGCCGCTATATTTCCTCTTGTCTATTTAAAATAAAACATTTAAATGGGTCATATGACATTGCTAAAAATAAAATAATATTGTGTATTTGGTTTAATGAAATGTGTTTATGCAGTTTAAGGTTCAAATTCACATTATTTTCCACATACTGTACATTATTATTGATCCTCTATGCTCCACCTTTCTGAAACGCGTACATTTTTACAAAGCTCATCTTTCTGAGAAGCGAGGCGTGCTCTGATTGGCCAGCTATCCAGTGCGTTGTGATTGGCCGAATACCTCAATCAAACATGAGATGGAAATGTTATGCCCCTTACCGTATTGTGATGCGTGTCCCGGTGCAACGACACAAAAACAATAAAACCCATTATAAACGATGGGACATAATTACTTTTGTTGCATTTGTTGCATCCAGTCAGGACATAATTACTGATTATAATGACTTATACTGTCTTTTAACATTACCATGTCTGCATTTGTGATCGGAGAAACAACAAACAACAAGCACTACGCTACACTGCTCAAAACTCGTGTTTGAATAATCAGTGGCAAATTCTTTAAATAAGAAAACGTACTTACAGGCTGCGAGTCAGAAGCGCCAGACTGTCCTTGCGATGCTATAATTGCCCCACTTTATAGAAACAGTCTTTGTGCACGCCAGCATTGTAGGCTACTCTTACTCATATATATATATAAATACACATGTGCAATAAATGTAACTTAATTAAATAATTTATTAAATAATCAATTTTATTTTATTTATATTTTATTACAAATAATTATTAAAACCCCTGTTTAAATACAAATGTATAGTAAAGACATGTATTATTTTATTTTATTAATATTTAATTAAACATAATACAAAATAATTATTTTTTTCATTAAATACATTGTTTAAATGCAAATGTATATTAAAACATGTATTATTTGAATGTATGTATTTGGTTTTATTAATATTTAATTACAATATTTTTTTATGAAATACATTTTAATACAAATGTATATTAAATACATGTATTATTTTATTTTTATTTGTATATATATATATATATATGTATATACATTATTTAAGTCAGCAATGTCAAGTTGTGTCAATTGTGTGTCGAGTCACCTAAGCACATGCAAATAATGCAATTTGTGTGGCATAAGGACTTGCTGTTCAGATCAGTTGCGTATGAGTTTCCATTTTATTTACAAGCTGCCTTCGTTAGAGAGTATGAAGACAGCATGGCAGTGCGCTAGGCTTTTCTAAAAGTTGTAGGTGACCTTTAATTATATGTTCTCACAAAAGTGAATAATTTACAATCATGTTTTTTGGTTTTAGTCTTTTGTTACAGCTTTTCTTCTTTATCTCTCTCTCTTGCTTTCACACTTTCTTTGTAACCTTTTTAATGAGAGATTTCTTATCCATTTCTCCACAGGTCAGCCTGCCCAACGACTCCAATTGTGTGGAGGAAATTCTGCGGGTGAGTTGGATCGACTCTCTTTCTCTCAGCACGCTAATTATGCCTGGTCACCTGCTCAGCGCCGTTTTACACACATAATGGCACTTCACTGTCATGAGAATAAGGGTTCGTTTTTAAAGAGAAGCCCCATCACATTAGTACTGATAGCCCTATTGTTCCAGAATTTGTTCATTCAGACTGAGAGCAGGGAAAAGAAACCCGTCATGTTTCACGTTCTTTTAAATGAAACCCTCACAATGTTTATTGTCTTAATAGCTTTCAAAATCATGATATTTCATTTGTTTCCAGCTGCATCTGATTGTTTACGTTCTTGTAGTACGCCATTTTTATAATTGGCCTAGAATGTCTTTATGATCTATAAATGTGTCATTCATGCAAGTTCTTCATACTCGAGTGCGTATTTTATACATTAAGAGATGACGTGTGTAATGAAGCATTCTGAAAATATCCTTTATATACATTCTAAAATTCTAATGCAATCTTGTACATTTTTTATAAATAGCTGTACCCAGTTACTTAAATAATACAAATACATCATTCTTATTCATACTCATTACTTTAAAGAGTATAATACATTATAGAACATGTCTCTATCTATCTATCTATCTATCTATCTATCTATCTATCTATCTATCTATCTATCTATCTATCTATCTATCTATCTATCTATCTATCTATCTATCTATCTATCTATCTATCTATCTGCTCATAATAAGATGCAATTTAGAAAGACAACATGTGCCACTGATATCAGTGTCAGTGTGGCGTAGTCAACTGACTCTGTTCGCACATCTTGTATTCTGTCAGTGAGGCCAGAGGCAGAACATGTTGCCAGGGCAACCCCGAGTACATCTGTCTGCTGAAGTGCATGGTGGGATTGCTCAGAGGAACCGCTGTAGTCCCTCACACTTGAACGGTGCTGATGTTGACTCACATGTGACTCATGAATGAGGACGTGTTGTGCTTCAGTCTCTAAGGATTCAATCCACATTCTGCCGTATTCATGAAGTGGGAAATTACACTGAAGAATCCTAGTGAGGTCATAATGAATCATTGCTAGCTAATAGAGTGGAATCAAAATAACATTTTGAACAAGTTTTTTTTTTCTGATGAGAACTTTTGGTCACACTTATTTTAAGGTCCAATTCTCGCTATTAACTAACAATTAACGTTATAAGCACTAATAAACAGCTAACATGTTTATAATCAGCATGCTAATAAGCAACTAGTTAACATTTATATTTCCCCCCCCCTTTACGAAAGTGTTACCGAACTTTTGTAACCTAGTAAACTAAAGTTCATGTTCCTGTGGCTCAGTGGTTAGAGCATTGTGTTAGCAGTGCAAAAGGTTGTGGGTTCGATTCCCAGAGAACACACATACTCACAAAAAAGACATGTATAGTGTGAATGCACTGTAAGTCGCTTTGGATAAAAGCGTCTGCAAAATGCATAAATGTAAATGTACAAAACAATAGTCCGGTGGCATTGAATGGTTCTGATATAAAGCTATCTATACTTAGGAAAGTTATTGCCCTATGTTTGATTTTAGCTAATATTTTTCACATTACATTTAGTTTAAAATAAATAACTAAAACTGAAAAAATAGATAATTATTAAAAGTGACAAAAACACAGAACAAGATTACAAAAAAAATATGATAACACTTTATTTTAGGGTCTCTTAACTGCTTATTAGCATGCATATTACTAGAATGTTAGCCATTTATTAGTAGTAATTAAGTGCATATTAATGCCTTATTCTACATCTCTAATCCCACCCAATACCTAAACTTAACAACTACCTTACTGACTATCATTAGGCAGCAAATTAGGAATTCATTGAGGCAAAAGTCATAGTTAATAGTGAATAAGTGTTCCCTATTCTAAAGTGTTGCCACATTTTTACTAAAACAAAAATAAAAATGGTTGGAGAAACAGAAACACTTTAGTATAGGGACCAATTCTCACTATTAACTAGTTGATTATTAGCATGCCTATTATTAACATATTGGCTGTTTATTAGTACTTATAAAGCACATTTTCTGCATGACCATATTCTACATCCCTAATCATACACAATACCTGAACTTAACATCCAATTATTAATAAGCAGAACATTTAGAGTTTATTAAGGCAAAAGTCGTAGTTAATGGTTCGTTAATTGCAAGAATCTGACCTTAAAATAGTTCAATTCAACATATTAATACAACTATAATAGTATCTAAGTGATTCTAAAACACTGTACAATGTATTCATTGGAATTAGAATTCAAATGTCACTTGACATAAATGACTTCATGAGCTTCTTCAGTTTATACACTGTAAAAGAATACCTTGCCAGGTGACCTAACATTCGTTTAATGCATTATGATCTAATTGAACTATTTTTATTTTAAAAAGGAGAGGGGATTGATGCAACAGAATACTGCTGTCAACATCTAAATATTACTTGTCAAAGAGCTAGGAATGGGCCAGGATGGTCGACTCGTCGATTAGGGAGGTTGAGAATGTATTTATTCAGGTTTAGCTTTAATATTTTTGGGCAGGAGCAGCGGCACTTTAAAGGTAATGAATTCAGAGAGGAGGGTGGGATGTTATCATGCTGAGAGCGTGTGCTGCTTCAGTGTGCTGTAGACTGTCAGCACGGGAAACTCTCAGAGAAGTCACATCTCCAAATCCAGCTTCTTTAAAACAGCACCCCTGCAGCCATCAAAGCACTGCCTTTTTCAACCCAACGCATTCAACAATACATTTCAAGACAGTTTGTATGAGACTTTAAATAACCTGCCATGAGCAATGTTCCTCTTATTATGCATAACAAAAGTCTGTGTTTCTGTTTGAGCTGTGACAGATTTGGCAACAATAGATTACAGGTATTTAGCCAAAATATTTGTTGAATATATGTAATTTACTCAATTATCGGGCATAGCAGTTTACACTGCTTGTTTTAATGTAAATATGTGCACACATGTAGAAATATATGTTTTTTTATTCAGTCTTGTGTTTTAAGACAACATACAAACTTTAAAGCAGTTAAAATATAGTCCAGTTTTTAAGAATGCATATTGAGACCTATACTCTTCTCTTTAAAAAAATCCATCTAGAGATGATAAAAAAAATATATATATACATATATACAGAGCTGGATAGTAACTGATTACATGTAATCAGATTCCAAATATGAAGTACTTGTAATTAGAGTAAGTTATATTTAAAAATACTCGTAATCAGACTACAGTTACTTTTTATGGATTACATGATTACATATTAATCAGATAATAGCAATAAATGAGTCATAATTAATTTATTCTCCCTAATTTCTCTTTTTCATCTTTTAGATTTTCCTTTATAAAATAGCCTACCGATTATATACATATTATATATGCATAAAGTCCAGTTTTGTGGATAATTCACACGAAGATCAGTCATTATTAGTCAGGTGGCGACAGCATTTGACCACTGAATTTACAAAAATCATTTCAGGTTTAAGAAGGGTTTCTACATTGCAGCAACTACTGATGAACACATGCATTTTTATTTGAATTATTACTCTGTAGGTTTTTTAACCACGTGTTATTGATTATAACTAATTAAAATGCACATATTCACTTGTAATGCAGACATTCCAAAACTTTGAATCATAAAAACTTTATTCACCAAATATATGTGCTTTAAGTACCCCTGAGATTTAAAAATAAATATTACAATAATTAAGTATCACATTTGCATTTTTCTTTGATGTTGATTAATGATCACATGGTATGCAAATAAATAAATATATTTAATCTTTTTAGTAAGGTTTTTTTAAACAAAGACTATAGAAATACAAAGATTGTTCACTCATATACTTATAATTGGGAGAAAAAGTAACACACAATATGGAGGAATAGTCCCACCTTCTAAATGAAAGAACCATATTTCCCATAGAAACCTGACTAGACCAACCGATGCACATGTGCTGTGTAAACACATTATTACTCCGCATGCACATTAGCTGCTCTAGCCTGAAAAATACGTTTTAAATGCTATTTGAGCATAAGAAACAACATTCATGGGGAAATTAATTTCATTTTTTTTTTGCTGATTTGACGTGTAATTTAATTGTGAGTTCAGCGAGCAGTTTTTGAGATGTCAGGATTCCTCCATTCATTAAGATAGCTCTTATACGAGCTGCCGGAGGCATTCAAATATGGCCACTGAGTGAAGAGACTTTGAGAGTTTGTTTTAAAATTATTCATTTTCATTAAATGTTTTTATGATTAAATTAATTGTCAGCTTTTCATTAAACTCACAACACCTCTGCAGTTCCTTTACGATCCCTAGTTTGGGAAACCTTAGTGTAATATAATGTGTAATGCACTTAATCTTATAAATTACATTGAATGGAACAAGTTTTCTTACTCTTTGCATTTGTTACATCATTATGGTACAAGATAATGCTATTTAAATCAATGTGATAAACGACTTAAATCAAAAGTGTGCATCGGTTACAAGTTGGCATTTGTATCGCGATGCATCGTTTCTAACACATTTGCATTGGTAAAAAACGATTTATTTATATATAATTATAGTGGATGCGATACACTTTTATTGTTTATAAAGTGACCAATAATCTGTGACCAATATTTTATATATAGATTGATTTCTCCGCGTTCTCTCATCACTGCTGCGCGTGAATATGACGAATCACAACAACACTAAAGAGACCTGAGGAAAAAATAACCGAGTTGAAATAACCGAACAAATCAATCGGACTAAAGCGGTTACATAAACGACAATGTAAGTTCACACAATCTAACTAAGAGGATCCACAGTTGAGCAAGTGATGTAATGCTGAATATCTCCAAATCTCTTCAGATTAAGAACTATTCCTTTAAGCATAATTTAAACACTTTTTGAAGCCACCGTATCATTGCAAACGAAGATAAAGGACCATCAAATTCAAGGGTAAAGGAAAATACATACCTCATATTTAGTATGTAATACGAATGTAGCAGTTTACTAACATTTTTAAGTAGACTACAGGTTGTTGGAACACAATATTTCCCATCTAAACACAGATATGTGTGGGATGTATAGCTGAGCTGTCCGAGAAGCGTAAGAGTAAACAGTCTCTGATCCGGCCTGCTCGTGTTTGGATAACCTTGTTTGGCTCCAGGAGCAACGCTCCGTTGCTTTTAATAAATTTCATTTGCAACTCAAAGCTTCCACCGCCATGCCTCGCCCCCACTGAAGCTCGGAGAAATGAATGGATTTTGTGTGCATTTTTCTGGAATGCAATAACACAGGTTTTCTTGGGAGAGACTGAGAGTGTGTCGGAGATTTCACAGTATTCCTGCGTGTGATGTCATTAGGCAAGATGGCAGTTCACGTGAAAGAAAGTTTAATAAACACGCTCTCTTCTGAGGGATTATCTGTGATTGCTTGCCATCGTCATTTTCGGTGTCGCTTCTGATAATTGAACAAGATGTTTGTATATGTACTTCTGCTTTTAGAATACCTTCATCACTTTTCCCACCGGATGCGTGTTAATAATTGACACAATGATGTGGCTTGTGTCATTTAATTTCATAAAGCTGCTCGTTGCTCTCTTCGCTTCTGCATCTCTGATTATGTTTAGCCTTGAATTTGAATCTTTACTCAGACGTTGCTGATTCATTTTGAACAACATGCACACAATCTGTCAATCTCTCTATCTGTCTGTGTAATTACCATAACTATTGTTGTGTTATTGCTGTAGGAGATGACCCACTCCTGGCCTCCACCTCTCACTGCCATCCACACACCAGGCAAAGCTGAACAAACCAAGTTTCCCATCCCTTCAAAGGTGGGCTGCTTCTCTTTCTTTCTCCCTCTGTGCCTTTGAACTAGTTACTAAATGGACTTAATCAACATTACAGCGCATTAGTCAACATTACTGAATTAATACAGAGTATCATGACATAAAATGCTATTGCTAGTTATAGGGCTTGCAAAGCAAGCAGTTGATATTCTTCAGAATTGTTCTGGCTTTGTTTAAAAACCTAGTGAGCTGTCTAGCCTCCTTTCTAATTAAACCTGATTCGAAACACTTTACATAGGCAGCAACTCCACACATACAAATGGTGCTTCTCACAAGAGAAAGCTTTAGTGTCATTTTGTGTTAGCTAACAAAATCTATCGGTAACACTTTAGGTATCTTAACTAGTCGCTTATTAGCATGTATATTACTAGGTTATTATCCATTTATTAGTAGTAATTATGCACATATTAATGCCTCATTCTACATGACCTTATTCTACATCCCTAATCCCACCCAATACCTAAACTTAATAACTCCCTTACTAACTATTAATAACAGCAAATTAGGAATTTATTGAGGGAAAAGTTGTAGTTAATAGTGAATAAATGTTCCTATTCTAAAGTGTTACCTATCTATCAATAAAAATACACAAGATACACAAAATATAGAGTAAAATAGTCACGTACTAATTAGTTTGAAAAACTGTAATTAATACTTCTCACTATTGAATTAGAGTATATATATTAAAGTGCTCCTGTTTGGGGTTATGAAAGGTTCACATTTTGGTTTTGGGAGTGCCCAACAACAGGTTGACATGCATGCAAGGTCAAAAATACTTTCATTGTCTTATAATACGCATTTATGTTTACCTTATTTGCTCAACGACTCCCAAACTATTCACTCAAAGATGCATTTTCCCCTCCTTTGCGTGACGCTAAACTGTGGTGATTGATCCGATTGGTCAATTTCATTTAAAGCAGCGTTTGTGAGATCAGTGCTGCTTTATGTACAGCCGTGGGAAAAGCTATTTTTAACACTCCAAAAGCGACACCTAGTGGCAAAGAATGAATTTGCATTTTCATTCAGACCAACGCGAAAATTGACTCATGGTGAAATTTTCCCAGGTCTGCACATGCAACAATTGGGCAGGCAATATGCTAATATTTCATGTTGACGTCAACATGAAACGGCTTGGGATTCGTTTTAAAAACGACATGTTTAAATGATTCAGACTCGACTCTGTCTTTTGAGAGACAATGACTTTATAGACTTTTGAATACATGGATAACATTTAGCCAGTAACACTTTATTTTAAGGCTTCCTCGTTACACATGTTACATGTACTTACTATTTTAATAAAAACAAATTATGCATAAATACATCCAAGTAACCCTTAGCCAAACCCTAATCCTAACCAGATACCATAGTATTACTCAGTAATTAAATGTATAATTACACTGTAACAAGGACTACATAATGTATAGTTTGATCCTTTAGCTGTATCAATCATGTTTTGTTTTCCTCATTTAATACTCTAGCTTTAATAATGTATTAATTTTATTTTTTTGTTCTCTATGCCCTCACGCACTCTTTATATTCTGGGGAATTCTGGTAAAAGTCTAAAAACCAAAGTTGTTCTTGATTTTTCTGAGCAGACTTTGGGCTCTTGTCATAACGTCTGTTTATCAGTCTTCTCCGGATGTCATTTGACAGACATCCTGAGATAAGAAATGTCATTAGCATGATGTCAAAATGTATTTACCTCTCAGCTGCTTTGAGGCAACGCATGACCCATGTTACTTCTGATAGTTATGTAACTCTGTGTAGCCAGTTATTTTGCTGTCTATTAGGAAGCAGGTTAAACGGTTTAATCACATTTACAGTATGCTTCAAAAATAAGTTTTAGAACAAATGTTTTAAATTGAAATAACAAGCTTGTTAAAAACCATTGTTCTGGACTTTCCACTCAAGTTCCCATCAAATCCCATGATGCTCTTTTCTCTGCTGTGGTGTCCACTATTTGTCTCTTAATATGACATGGTCTGAATCTCATGAGTTGGCTTGGATGACATGCTAATAATACGCTGACTCTTTAAATCCATCTGTAATGGTGGCATCAGCAGGCGCAGACGTCTCTCCTCCGCACACACTCGAGTGTGATTTCTGTGCCTGCTCTAATTGTATTAGTGTAAAATCAATTAAAGCTATCAGCAGAACTATTTCCCATCTGTAGCTGATCTATGTGAGTTAATGCACAGAATCTAGCATTTTTTATTTGTATTTATTTTTTGCAGTCAGATGTTGTATTTATGTTGGATTATGTATTTTTTTGTAATGTTGACTTTCAATATATATTTTTGTATTATTGTTTTGCAGGATTCCCAGCATGTGACCTCAGGACTCAATGGGAGTAAGGAATATTTTGCTTCTTCATGTCACATTTTAGCTCATGCCAAATTCAACATCAAGCAGTACTAATAAAAAGCAATACAATTCTGATTTCCAATCAAAGAATATCATGGAATGCTGTATTATTGACACTTTGTATTCTGTGCCAGATTGCTGGTATTTGGATGTGTGCTGTCAAACCTGTTCTCTAATATTTCCATGAAATTATTTTCACAGAACGCTGCAATGTTTCCAATAACAAGACTGCAACCAAGTCGATACCACAGAAGTCGTGAGTATTCATTTGATGAATTATTTGAGGTAGTACCCCTGGGTGGAAAGAGAGAGAGAGAGAGAGAGAGAGAGAGAGAGAGAGAGAGAGAGAGAGCGAGAGATGTTCATAGCCGTTGCTTTGTTCCATGTAAAACATTTCCCTGTGAGACACGTCTGGTCAATTCCCAGCTGAGGGAAAAAGGCAGTCTTCACCAACAAACATTACAATTGGTGGTCCTTCACTTTAACCCTTTCCTAGACTTCCTCTGACATATTTAACAACACTTTATTCAGTGTCTACGATATGGTGTTGACTGAAGGACACAAGTTATATACTACTTAACAGAGTGTGTCACATTTTCATCATATTTTTATGCATTTTTGTTGTGCAATATAATTTCTCCATGGTATTTTGTTCAGGCATCTTAAGAGGAACATTATAAATTGCATGATTTATGTTCACAGAAAAACACTTATGGTAAGTAAAACTGTAATGCTTAAAGGAACTTTGATCATCAAACAAAGAGTTTGGAGATTAATCAAATAATTAATGAATGAATAATGAATACTTATTTTTACATACAATTAACCAACATTGCTAATACAGTGATTATTTTAATGTTGTTGTGGATTTTTTTTCAGAGTTTCCAGCTCTGCAGAAATATTAGGTATTTTGTCTGGTTTTCAGAAATATCCTAAAAACTAAATTAAATTACTTGAGAAGGAAAATTCCATCATAACTTATCCATATAAGTTTATGTTGCTTTGTTAATTACCATAACTCTATATCCCCTGTTTATTTAGGAGTTTACTGAGGTTTATAATTTAAGCAAAACATATAATACACATTAAATTAAAAAATATGTTTTCTTTGTTCCACATTTTTCCTTTGTATTAGTCGATATTTATAACATTGACTCCTTGACACTAGATTTCCTATTTTAATCCCACTCTTTTCTCTGACATTTCTTCTAGTATTATGTTTAGCATTTAGAAACATATAACAGCCTGATGCAAAAGCGTGTGCTTTCTCTTTTTATGTCTACTTTGTTGATAGCAGAACTAAGAAGAAGTGTATGGGAACCTGTTTGCTATGATTTTTAAGTATATTTCATATAGTTGCATTTGTTTCTCATTAGCGGCCAGATTTAGGATAGTTAATGGGAATATTTTCTATGAAAAGCAAAGATGTATTGAACTTTAGTGGTGACGAAATTTGTTAGAACCTCTTCAAAAGCATGTTTCTAAACAGCTAGGACAAAGTCAAACAAATGAAAGTATGGCAGAGAGTGTGTGTGTCAGTTTGCAGAGGCAGCGATGGGGTGATACTGCAAACAATAGCTGGAGGAATGCTGCATTGTTTACTCGTGGAAGCCACTTAAAGGCTGCAGTTATCTGCGGATCTGGCCTCAGTCTCTGATATGTCATTTTCTCTTCATTCTTGAGACCCAGAGCAAGCCTTGAGCGCCGCTCTTTGTGTTTACTGCATGCCGTTCACATAGCCCACTGTCTTGTTACACTGCTCCATTATTCCTTTGCTGCAGCTCAGAATAACTCTGCCTGTATTCCTCTCAATTATGTGCCAGATATTTGAAAGGTCTTAAATGATTTAACCAGTCCAAATGTTTAGGGATGCAGCCCTCGGGGTAAGAACATTTATGTCAATACTGGCTTTGTCCTTGAGAGCTGAGTCCATGAACTTAGGCTGAATGTTTGAATTGTAGTGAAGGCAGAAATGAATATCAGGAAATATCGTGCTGACAGAAATGTTATATGATATTGCAGTCTTTGCATTGCTGAATTTCAAAGGGGGGTGACGAATGCGAGAACTGGTCTGTTGACTGTGTGCCATAGGTCTAAACACGAAATGCAACACAATCACGAATGAGAATTTTTTTCAGTCAAGTCAAAAAAAATTAATTGACAGTACTTAAACCTAAAAATGATTAGTTGAGTCGTTCACTCACCCCTATATCTTTCCAAATCCGTATGAGTTGATTTATTCTGCTGAACACAGAAGTAGATATTTTGAAGAGTGTGGGTAACTAAATAGTTGCTGGTCCCTATTGACATCCATAATATTTCATAATATTGAGGTCTATGGGGACCAGCAACTGTTGACTTCCATAGAATGTTGGTAACCAAACAGTTGTTGGTCCCCATTGACTTGCATAGTATTTCATACTACTGTATACGGGTCAATGGGTACCAGCAACTGTTGTTGGTCCATCTTGACTTTCTTAGTATTTCAGGTCAATGGGGACAATCAACTTTTTGGTTACCAACATTCGATGGAACAAAATTGGGACCATCAACTGTTCATATCCATAGAGTGTTGGTAACTAAACAGTTGCTGGTTCCTATTGACTTCCATAAATTTGCATACTACAGAGGTCAATAGGGATTTGAAACTGTTCGGTTACTAACATTCTTCAAAATAGCTTATTTTGTGTTCAGCAGAAGAAAGAAACTGCCCCTTTAAATTACATCCACTTATGGATCCACAAGTGAGTTTTATAATATTGTTGAATTGCTTCTAGATTGTGACATTATGTAACACTTTTCAGTAAGTGTTGTTAACTCTTCAAGTCCCTTAACCTCGGGCAGTAATGTTTCTCACTCTACTACACAGATACCTCAAGACTAACATGGAGGATTCAGATATGCCATCTTATAAACCTTTAGTATTTCATATTTCTCCCCTTGAGACCATTCATCCATTAGTGTGGATAGTACAGAGGCTTTAGTATTTTATAGTTTACCGTGGTGAGGGACCAGCAACTGTTGACTTTTCATGTTGTTAACCTCCTTGCAGTGTCGGTGATTGTTGTTGAATTGCTTCTAGATTGTGACATTATGTAACACTTTTCAGTAAGTGTTGTTAACTCTTCAAGTCCCTTAACCTCGGGCAGTAATGTTCTGGAGGATTCAGATATGCCATCTTATAAACCTTTAGCACTTGAATTTCTCCCACTTGAGCCACAATCATCCATTAGGTGGATAGTACAGAGGCTTTAATTTGAAGTTTACCGTGGTGAGGAGTCGTAAAACGGCACTTTTCCTCGGCAGATCGGCCATTTTGTAACCTCCTTGCGAGTGTCGGTGATCAGTGGTGTAATTTACTCGGAGCCTGATATTAGTCACACTCAACTGGCGCTTTTCCCACCGTCTGTGCGAGCACACCAGAGGATATGGGCTAGTGTCAAAAACAGACAGGGCCGCAAGCCAAGGATAGCCTCTACTGGTAGATAAGAAATTCTCAGGGATGTCGCTCTGCTCTCACACTCTGCTTGAGGATATTATTATGGTGTTATGTTCTACTATGGAATATTGGATTTATGTCAATTTATGTGTTTTATTTTGACCAGCATCTTCCCTTAAGGCAAACACACTACAGGCAAAGCCAATGTTTTTCATGCACTTGTCAATTTTAAGATTTTTGGCTATTTTGCTTTCATAACTTGACTTATTTTAGACTAGTCGAAAGAAAATACACATTTAAGTGTTTATCTTATTACACTTTATGTATTTGCTCTTTAGATTTAAATTACAATACATATCTTTAAAGGAATATACTTATATATAGCTATAACATTCACTTGATATTCTACACACACACACACACACACACCAACAAGAATATTCATAACCAAACTGATGCTGGTAGCCATTTACTACTACATTTATTACTAAAAATAACTAGTATTTTAACCAGTCAATGACTTTCGTCAACTGTTCAGTTACCAACATTCTTAAAAATATCTTCTTTTGTGCTCAACAGAAACGAACACAGCTTTGGAACAAGTGGTCACCCTCTGATAACAAAATGTTCATTTTGGGTGAATTGTCTCTTTAATACCAGAGACGGTGCAGTGAGACATGTATTTAGAGAGAGTTTTCATTCAGCTGATTGTCATACAGTACACAAAGCCTGTCTGATTACTCCTTCATTAAATAGGCACATTATACAGCATTCATCTCACATGAAGTCAACTCAGGGAGTCATCAAACTGTAATTGATTAGGCTTAATTAGTCATCAGAAGGAAGGGCAGAGGAGAGCGGTAAGTGCTCTCTTCATGATGGAAATGGTTGCGGATGGTCTTCAGCTTTTGTTTCTAATGATGCCAAGATGCTCTGAACTGCTGCAGCCTCAAAGTCAGAGGTTGATCAGACAGCCTTTGCCAGCATCCAGATCTATATTAAAGACTAAGAGCACTGTGGCAAACATTCTTAGACAAGGAAGAGGATTAACTCATTTTAAACCATTCCATTGGAGAGAAAATTACAAGATATCATTAATATACCACCCTTCAAATGTTTGTGGTCAGTAACTGTGTTTTATTGAGCAAGATACATTACCAACTGACCAAAAGTGGTAATAAGGGCAATACAATAACTCAAGTGGCAATAAGATCTCCAATAAATGCTGCTCTTTTGAACTTTATATTCATCAATGAATCCTGATACAACAATGTATCATGATACTATCATAAAAAATATGAACAGCACAAATGTTTCCATCATTGATAATAATAAGAACTGTTTCTTGAGCTGTAAATCAGCATATTAAAATAATATATAAATATGATGATTTCTGAAGGATCATGATACACTGAAGACTGGAGTAATACAGAAATTACAGGAATAAATTATATGTTATAATATATTCAAATAGAAAACAATTTGTTTAAATTGTACTAATAATTCACAATATTGCTGTTTTGTATTTTTTATCAAATAAATCCAGTATAAGAACATTAAAAACATACAAAAAAATTGACCTCACAGTTTTGAACAGCAGTGTATATACTAGAGATCGACCGATATATCGGTGTACCGATATTTTTCCCGATATTTAAGCATTTTACCATTATCGGATATCGGTTTTGAAAAAAACTAATATATATATATATATATATATATTTGTATTTGTCACATGCACAATTATACAGAGCATAACCAGCAGTGCAATTTAGTTCTCTGTATTTGACCAATCCAAGTGCACACACACTTGGAGCAGTGGACACACACACACACACACACACACACACACACTTGGAGCAGTGGACACACACACACACACACACACACACACTTGGAGCAGTGGACACACACACACACACACACACACACACACGGGGCAGTGGACACTGTTCACTCAGGAGAAGCTCCAGCACGACCACCGCATGTAACTTTGAACAAGATTCACTCGTTTGAAACACGCTGAATTATATTAACATTTACTATAGAACCATTATTTCGCCAATAAACATCTAAATAAATACATCTCTATCGAAATTCATTATTTATCTTCACCTCAAGCGATCACAGTTTGAGTATAGTTCTGTGTAAATAGATAAACTGTGCTGTCAGCCGTTTTCATAATTTAGAATGACAAAAACATTTGAATATTCTGATAAAGCATACCAGTTAAGAAATGCAAAAATACGATGTTTTGTTTGTTATAGCTTATTTCAATATTCCAGAGAATATTATTCAGTGAATGAACATTATCCAGTGAATTATTATTCACTCTTTAGTCTATTAAACAGCGTTTAAACCTAAAACTGTAGTTTAAAATGAAGTTGATATGACTTCTGTCCTTTATTTTCTCCATTTGAAAACATTAGACATTCTTTTGCTTATTGTTAATATCAGTGTTGCTGATGATGCTTTTTATAAATAAAATGTTTTTATTGTTGTAATTTTAAGATTAAATTTTACATGAAAATGTTAATTTTCAACAGGTTTTGTTGTTGTTAAGATGACTGAAAGGATCACTCTGTTATTTATTTACTTCATAACAGTAAATAAATATCGGTTCTGCATATCGGTTATCGGGTACATAAACGTACAAATAATCGGTATCGGTTATAAAAAATCTATATCGGTCGATCACTAGTATATACAGTATATTTTTGGCATCATAAAAAGTTAAATAGAATAGAATAGAATAGAATATACCATCATGCTCAGATTCTGTAATCCAGATCAAACATTTATTATTCCTTCTTTCAAGACCAAGTTATCTCAACTTCTGTATCCACATTAAATGTACAACATCTCATTTGTCGATTTTGGTTTTTAGATTTGTGTCTGTTTTTATTCCACAAACTTCTGACACAAAGTCGCAATTTAAATAAAACATAACTAAGCATAAATAACCTTCTGAGCTAATTAAGAATCAATAATTCATAATTAATAATTGTCAATACAGTGTTCCTCTGGGATGACCGCACAGTGAAAAGACATCTATTATTATTGATGATGTGACATGGTTAACAGGTTTGAACGAAGCATTGTAAGCATTTTATTTTTCTTCCTCCATATAAAACACTCCTGATATCTTCATGTCCAAGCATACATTTGAATTCACAGCATGCAAGGGTTTTCTTTTATCCCTTTTAGACTGCACTTCTGAAAGACTATGACACTCCCTCAGCGGTGAAGATAAACACAGACAACAGAATCCCTGCTCTTGAGGAGAAAAGAGAGGGAACCCAGATACGAGGTGGGGGGAGGTGCTTTTTCATCACAAACATTAACATAGACTCTTGATGTGACACTCCAGTCAGCTCTGAATCTGAGTCGGAAGTGGCTCCGGGCCAAGGTAAATAACCCGCTGGACAGAGTGAGACAGAACAGGGGAGGTTGTGTGAGGATGAATGGGACAGGCTTGAGGTGGAGCACTCGTCCATCAGGGGCTCCTTAATCAAAGTGTTCCTAGGGTGGAGGACAGGAGGAGAGGGTGTTGCCTTTGCACTTCCCACTGCTGTGTGCATTTCCACCCCAACAGTGTGTTTTTTTATGTTTAATCTCAGCTTGTTTCACTCTGTGCGTTCAGTCCAACAGTGAGGACTGTTTTAGTAAATATTTGTGAATCATACCAACAATTCGTACATATTTTACGAGGTGGCTAATTCGTAAGAGCTCACGCGTAAAAATTCATATGCTTTTTGCCAAATCGTACATATTTTACGAGTTGCCAATTCGTATGAATTTGACGAATGAACTACAGCTTACCCTAAACCTACCCATCACTGGGGTTTAGACAAATCATACAAAAACGTACGAGTGAAGTCGTACGAATTAGCCACCTTATAAAATATGTACAAATTGGTCGTGAGATAGCGTTGGTAATTCCTGTCATTAATTCTGAGTCATCTGTGCAGTAATTATTAGTTGTATTATTTTCATACAATACTTTTACCTTGGTTGCAGGTTTAGAAAAAGACAAAAAAAAATGTTTTTTATCAACTCTGTTTAATAATGTATGGGGATTTATTTACGTGAAAACTCTAGAAAACAGCATTTATTTATTTAAACCTTGTGTTTATTTATGGAAAAAAAACTACATTTATTTATTTGTTTTGTTTTGCTTTGTTTATTTATGCCCATACCACCTGACAGATATCACTAAAATAGGTGTCTTGAGAAATATAAAAAAGTTGAAAGTGTAAATGGACAAAACAAAAAACAATTGGAGGCATGGCCTTTACTTTTTTAGCCAATCAGACATATTCTCTGTCTGTCAGTATTTAGGTTTATTGTCAAGATTGGGTTGACACTGTGTTTGGAGGATTAGATGTTTGGAGGATGAGGATTGGCTACATCTTTGCAAAACACAGAAATCAAAATGTTTACATAGACGTTTTATTTATTATTTTCCCATAAGCAGCCTTTACAAAAAGTACTGTGTCAGTGCACTGATAGTAACATATAGTAAAACCATGGTACTAGTTGTTTACTATGGTACTAAATGACTAATCATTCATAGCATGGTATTTAGATAGTACACTGGAATACTACAAAGAATACTATAGCACTATTGTCCGTGTTATAAACCATGATTGTGTCTGGATGCCTTTGTTAACAATGGTATTAATTACCATAGTACTTTTTGTAAGTGTGGCCTGACGCGGATGTATGTAGCAGTTGGGTAGCAGTAGCAGCGTTTGGGACCTTGTCTCTTGAGTTGCTTTCGAGACATGCGTGGTGTTGACAGAACTGGAGCGCTTCTGAGTCTCAGGGCAGTGCCGGCGTGCTCTCGTCTTCCCAGAAAAAAACACAATGTGTTTATTTACTGCCGAGCAAGACCAAGTGCATTTTCATGTACCTGCCTGTGATTGAAACGGTGACTCTGTGTGGATTTTTTTTAATAAGGCCTGGATTCATTTCCAAAGGGGCTACAGTAAATAGCTTTACCAGGAGCAGGTTCCTCAGGGACCCTCAGGAAGTGATGGAAACGTTCTTTTATCAGGCCTCGGAAGGAAACGCAAATATGCCGGAGCATGTGTGAATGTCAAGAAGAAATCCCCCTTTTTGTGCTTCACCCTCAGCGTATTAACAGTTTCTCACTTTAAATAAGGTGCCATGCCGTAAAGCTAACAGATAGGGGTCATTGTTCGTGTAAGGGGAGAGATTTTGTTTATTGTTCTATTAAGAAATATACTGCCCTCAAACTCAATATAAATCCTCTCATAAACTTACATTTATTGCCTTCTGTTAGCAATATTCATACATATATGCTCTTAGCTCTGCCAGAGCATAACCCCGCTCCCTATTCACCTCCAAATATTAATTCCAGTTTGCGAATGTTGACACGTAGTACGAGGGTGACAGTCGTCCACCCTGTCGTTACCCACACACACGATTCCTCCCAGAGTGCCTCCGCTCTTCCCCCTACATCTGGTCGCCTGGCAGCTCGCTGGAGAAAAGGCTTCTATTGTGGAGCTGTCAAAGCGCTAAGCTAAGTGGGCTAAGGGAAAGCTCTCCTTAACAAAGGAGCCTGTCACCATCAAATAACAACAAGAAGAGAGAACCCAGAGGGACACTCTTAAATGGCAATTTGGCACCTACGGTGGTCGCTGTAAAAAAAATAATAACTAGAGACATCGAATAATAGTAGTTATGGGGAGGGAGGAGGGTGTGGAGAAAAACTCGGGGAGTGAGGGGTTATTATAGAGGTGTGTGACTCTGTAAAAAGGGCAAAGTCTGGAGCAGGAAAACTGGATCAGTACACTGTCTTTAAGTGACAAGCTGTCCTGATGAATGAAGCCATGGTGTCAAGAAGAAGGTCAGGGCACGGATTTGTTTCTGCACCAGTCAAAGGTGTAGGAATACTTCTGTCTGTTTTTGGATGGCATATGCATAGACTGTTTTCTGATTGTCTGATTTGTCACAAACAAATCAATATGCATAATATATTCACCAGAAAATGCAAGTTCCCATGATGCTAAAATAAGTGCTTTAGAAGAAGACATTGTTGCTGGATTTGCAAAAGTTTCCTGGCAATGAATCTTCGAAAGAATTGATAGCAAGAATGAATCGTTATTGAGGTAGTTGTTAAGTTTAGTTATTGGGTAGGATTAAGAGATCTAAAATATGGTCATGCAGAATAAGGTATTAATATGTGCTTTATTATTACCAATAAGCGATATGCTAGTAATATGTATGCTAATAAGCAACTGATTAGTTGTGAGAATTGGTCCTTAATATAAATTGTTACTAATTAATCTTGACCAATTCTGATATAATGAAAAACAACTGCAAGGGTTTGTCATCAAATAGATAATCTAGTTTGAGGCCATCCAAAAATCTGAACAATTCCTGTTTGACCTTAACTAGACATGGAAAAGAAGCTCTAGGACAGCATTCATGATTGAACCTTCAGAAAAGATTATGTGAAACAAACACACCTAGTTGGTTGGCATGGTTCATTGAAGCAGACTTACATGAGTGAAAATAAAAGACATCTGAAGAGTGAAAGTTGGTCTGGTGGACTGATGAATCTATATATTTACCAATATTGGTCCAACCCATGTTGGAAAGAAGCAAAATTGTGATGCGTGGACTGTTTAACAGCTCACAGACAGCATGGCCATTACTGTCCATTTCACAAACATCATCATCCACCAATATCTGGGGTGTCCAAAGTCAGAGAGAGCCAGAGTCCTGCAGAATTTGGCTCCCAAAACATTTGCCTGGAAGTTTTTAGTAATCCTGAAGCTCTTGATTATCAGTGGTGCATTTCCCAGAAGTAACTGGTCGCAAGTTCCATCGTTACCAATACAGTTCAGTGGAATTAACAACCAAAGTTAGCAAACAATGCTTTTGGGAAACGCACCCCAGGTTGTGTTTAATTAGGCATTAGAGCTAAACTCTACAGGGCAGCGGCTCTCCAAGGAGTTGGACTGACGACCACTGATCAAGATAATGAACACTTGGTAATTCCATGTCCTTTAGCAAGATGATGACCCCCAGCACCTCAATATTGAAATTAGCAAACATCTTTGTGACTGTTATATTTAGTCAAGGCCGGATTTCTCAGAAATACTTTTATTCTACTTAAAACCCAAGACATCCTTGAAATTTCTTGAGCTCTGCCTACAATAACAGTAAAGGCACAATAGATTTACATTGTTATTCTCAGGGAGATCTTTACTGCCACTGTCAGTGTCTTGTTGTTGCTCCCTTGTATCTAGACCTCAATCATTTTAAATGATTGTTAAATGTACTTTACACAAAGTTGGAATTGAATTGAACATTGCTACAAGGCTTTTGTGATCATAATTGGCATTTCTGTCAATGCACTTGAATCCCCCTAGAATTTCACATTATTCATCCATTTGCCTATCAGGTAGCTGGCAGGCAGCTATGGAGACAAGTAGCAGGTGCCTCACAATTTGCAGGATCCCTCTGTGCAACACGCCGCATTTTAGTAATGACCAGCGAGTGTTCCACTCTCACAATTAGGGGAGCATAGCTGGCATACAGCCCAGAGCTGGCCCATGAGACCCCAGAGTCCAGAACCCAGCAGTGATGTGGCACAAGTCTGCTACTGAAAACTACATGACCCGCTCTCTACTGAATGGCTGCTCTGTCCTCCAAAACATCTGTCTGCTCTGCCCGAATATCATTGAAGCCGAGAAAGACACACCAATCTGATCTTGCTCTGAAATTGCACCTTAAGAGTTTGAATCGCCTTTTCCCAGCACTGTAAAACAATGGAACGAACTATCTACTTAAAAAAATTATGGTAGCAATATTACAGATACAATTTTGAGTATTTTTTAAGGCTTGATATTGTTTACAGAATCTATCTAAATGAATCACGTAAAATATCCTAAATTAATTAATCTATGACACAATGAATGTAATATAATTAGTGAAATGTGCTCATTTATTTTAAGTTGATTCTCAAAAGTCTGTGATTTTGAGTGAGGCCTGTTTGTATTTCACTGAGTTATTTTGTACTTTTAAAAGACTTTATAGGCTACAGCCTAACAGCTCAAGTAGAAAAATACTTGAGGAATACTGGTAATATTGATAAATACTCTAACAAGGCTTAATGCCTTAGAGGAGTAGTATCCATAACTATAAGCTCGGGTCAGCTCGCCCCAAGCATGGGGGTCAGGATAGCCTAGCGGTCTAAGGCACTGCGTTCAGGTTGCAGTCTCCCCTAAAGGCAGTCGCGGCCTAATGGATAGAGTGTTAGACTTGTAACCCGAGGCTGTGGGTTCGAATCTTGGGTCCAGCAGGAATTGTCGGTGGGGGGAGTGAATAATGAGCATTCCCTCCACCTTCAATACCACGACTGAGGTGAGTCCCTTGAGCAAGGCCCCGAACCCCCATCTGCTCCCTGGGCACCGCAGCATAAATGGCTGCCCACCTCTCCGGTGTGTGTTTGTTCACTACTCACTTCTCTGTGTGTACACTTGGATGGGTTAAATGCAGAGCACAAATTCCAAGTATGGGTCACCACACGTCACGTCCTTTCCTTTCCAAATGCAAACAAAACACATTTTTAGATAGCCGTGTAAAACTATTTACTCCACGAACATGGAAAACAGCGATAACGGTATTTGGCGACCTGGTTTCTGCAGTGTTTGGTTCTTTCCTCAGCCTTGGTGATATGTAACACTGCAAGTTTTCATAGGAGATTTTAATGCTCTTTCAATCGCATAAATTGTTTACATTCCTTCTCCTTTATCACAAAACTTTTATTGATGTTTGTAAATGCCACGAATAAAGACGTCTCTATCAACCGCTTTAGAGTTCCTGCTGCTGGTTCAAATGCAAGGAAAATGGCCAGAGGAAGAAATTGGTTCTCTAAGAACCACTCTGATGGCTAGTTCCTAGAACTAACTTCCTAGAATTACACGGTGCAAAAGCACCTCATCCTAAACTTTGAGCATGCACTTTTTTGATTAACTTTAAGCTCCAGTGGTTAATTAGTAACGTACTGTGGAAATGTGCACATATGCGAACAGATTCTTTATGTGGGGGAAAAAATCAGAAAGAAGGAGAATTCTGTACTTGGCTGAAATGTACACCAGAATTCTGGAACAGATTTGGTTAATATAATTTTGGGTCCTTCAAATCCATTGAAGCTGCACAGTAATGAGTGGTGACACTGAGAAAAAGCACACCAGCTTTTGTTTCACTTTTCACATGCTAACAGTTAGAAAGTGTAAAGGTTTTCTTTTGGGTATTTGTTTTTCTTGGCCTTGGTTTTACTTTGATAACCTGATTTTCATTTACACTAATTCCTAAGCTCTCTGATGTGTTTTAGGCAATTCAAGTTATTTGAGTGAGAACACATTGTTGAGAATATTGAGTCACAATTGGGCTTTGGGACCAATTCTCACAATTAACTAGTTGCTTATTAACATGCCTATTATTATCATATTGTCTGTTTATTAGTACTTATAAAGCACATTTTCTGCATGACCATAGTCCTCATCCCTAATCCTAATCAATACCTGAACTTAACAACTACCTTACTAACTATTAATAAGCAGCAAATTAGGAGATCATTGAGGCAAAAGCCATAGTTCATGGTTTGTTAATGGTGAGAAGTCGACCTTAAAATAAAGTGTGACCGAATATTTTAACTAGTTTCTATACTGCAGAGTCACCTACCTCTGTGCTCTTATACAGTATGTACTGGGGCAACAAAATCAATGCAGGCAAAGACGAAATAAACAATAACCTGTTTCAAGCTCCTGAACAGCAACTTGTATCTACTCCATGGGGCTGTTACTGTGCATGTTTAGCAACAGGTTTCCATGTGCTAAACCTCAAGAGTTTTTGAGGTTTTTCCTCAAGCTGCTGTCAACTCTATTTGAACCGAGTCTTTAGCCATTATATCTGTTTATCTTGTGCCCTAATTCCTTTTCCTCCAATAAAACATATCATATACTGTATATGTATGTTATACAAATAAACCCTGGAACAGTGGATAGGAAAAGTAATAGCAAGGCAATATAAGTAGTTTATTACATAATGGGTTATCTTTTAATCTACCTCCTGCTTCTGGACAGATTTACTGTACATTAGGATGACGCCGTCAACACACAATGTCTGAGAACAACATGTTACAGCACGTACATCCCGTGTGAGTCAACTTATCTGATAGTTGTCTTGCCTAGACTCATACAGTAGGGGTGAAAGATGACTTGACAGATCTAAACATCATTGAAGCTTAATGGAAAGTTCTGGAGTTCCCACCTCCCTCATTTTCCAATGAAAGAAAGAAATCTTTATTTTCCTTGTGGTGTTCCCATTTGACATTTAACCAGGGTGAAGTCAAATGCCTTTGGTGTTAACCAGAAACCACCACACCTAACATCATTGAAGTTTACTGGAATGTTCTGGAGTTCACAGTATTGCTGAAAAAAACTAGAACAAACTAGAAACTTGTCCCCGATGTGGTTTTCCCATATTCCTAGAGTTACCAGGATGAAGTCACACCCCTTCCATCTTAAAGGGACAGTTGACTCAAAAATAAAATATGTAAAGAAACATTTACACACCCCCATGTTGTTAGAAACCTGTATGACTTTCTTTCTTCTATTGAACACAAACGAATCTCTTTTGAAGAATGTTAGTAACAAATCCATTGATGGTAGCCATTAACAGCTTCTCTTTCTTTTCAAGAGTATGAAAGACAATGCAGCAGCAACTATTTTTTAACCATATGAGGGTGAATAAATGGTGACAGAAATTAGTTTTGTTAGAAATTAGTAACACTTTAGTTTTGGGACCAATTATCACTATTAACTGGTTTGCTTATTATTTTTGGCTGTTTAAATTTAATGTATTGTATGCATATTAGAGCCCTTAATACTATACCCATAGCTAAACATAACAACTTCCTTACTAATTATTAATAAGCAGAAAATTATGAGTTTGTTGAGGCAAATGTCATTGTGTGTAGTCATTTAATAATGAGAATTGGTCCCCAAACTAAAATCATTTTTGGGTGTACTATTCCTTTAATCACAATTGCCCAGATCATTATTAAAGGTAATCGGAAAGTCTGTGAAGTGTTCATTTAAGTTTTCTTCTTGAAAAACAGTGAAAGTTTTTACAGTGTTGACAGTAAAATATAATTTGCCCTTTTCTGTGAATTGAATGCCCTGTCCAACACATCCTTGTGTTTATAGATGCATAATATGTATTTCTGAATGGTTTGTGTGAGTAAGGCTAATTGTTGGTGTCAGTAGCTTCTTCTAATGGGACATCACTCATCATGTGTTGTGTGAAACAGATGTGGCGAGCAGTACAATGTGAAGGCTCTACAGCTTCCCACAATCAATCTGTCTGGTTCATGGAAAAACTCTCTTTTGCTTTATTTGTTATTCTTCGCTCATGTTTATTATCTCCTGTACTGGTCGTTTTATATGTACGGAATAGATAATGTTGCACACTCTGTGATCTAGAGGCATATGGATGATCTCTGCCTGCAAATCATCTGTTAGCACAAACGGTGCTCTTAAAAGCAGTGCACTTTCAGCTGTAGGTCTTTCTCAGCATATGTTAGATATTACCAGGGTAATGACTGGTAGTTTTGTTCAAAGTCCTTCTCAACCTACAGTCTTGCACGACAGCTTAGGTCATAGAGAACTAAACCATAAACACATTTTGTTCTTATAAAGGGCTTTTATTGTTTCAGTTTTAGGGGAACATTCGTCTGTTTGTCTTTATTTCATGGCTGTGGTGTGTTCTGCTGGCAATCAGGCCTTGAAACAGTGTCGATACAGACAAGGGGGTCAGCAGCCTCTCTGAATGATGGCATTGATTTCACATAGCATTGTTTTCTTTTATCTATCTTTCTGTCTTGCTCTCTACTATAGTACGCACTGCCAACTTTTATTTATAATATAACATATTACAAGTTCTGCATTAACAACTCAGATAATTAGTAAATTAGCATTTATTTATTTTTACATTGAATAAATATACTCATACTTGATCGTTGTGTCATTAAAACTTGGCTGTGTTTATTTTTGCAGAATGCTTGAGGATGACCTGAAAATCAGCAGTGATGAAGAGGACAATGAACAGGTAACTGATGCTTTCAGACAGATGCAGCTTTGGACAGTCTGAACTGCCTTAAATATAGTTGAATTCACAGAATATTGTTTGAGCTTGATTCACATTCTCCCCCTGAGCAAACGCTGGATTATCAATATTACGAGCTTCCGTGTATATATATCATTAGAGTGGAAGACGTTGTGTGCTCATGTGATGTAATTATATACTGCACATGCAGCCGTGTCTGTATACACATATAAGTATCAATGTAACCATTGCAAAAAAGAGAAAAACAACACATCGCCCTTATACAGGTCATTAGAAACATCTATTTCTCACATCTGCCTGAACCAAGATTCAGAAACTTTCAAGAACCGGACCGCTAGGGTCTAATGTCTCATAGATTATTCAAAAGAAGCCTGTTTTCCTGAATATTATATGTGCTCACATATATATTGTGATATACACTCAACGTACATATAGGTATGTAGTTAGAGGTATATGTCCAACATATACACACATTTCTGTGTGTGTGAGAGACAGAGAGAAAGAGAGAGAGAGAGAGAGAGAGAGAGAGAGAGAGAGAGACAGTTGTATAGGGGGGAGCTGTGTTGTAGTGGCATATATAATTTTGCCTTTTTTCACATTTGCAATAAAATTAAATAAAACACCTCATGTAAAAGGAGACAAGAGCATTATCCTTGATATTTCACCTCCTATGCATTACATGAATTAATTGACAACACTTTCAGCTTGAGAAGCACTTTGCCCTATGTTTTATGGCATTTTACTATATTAATGAAACCAATTTAAAGGCATATTTTAGATTAAATACAAATGAAGCTTGACAAGTACGTGGCATATGCATGCAATGGGGCAAATGTACAGCACTTGTCTAGACCTTTTTTCTACAAAATAGCATTATTTTATGTAGTAACTGAACATATCAAAAGCAATGTTTTAAGCTGAATTTAACTGCCAATATTCTCTTAATATGGATATTTACTTTTGCCTTGTTCATTTTGAAAATAATAAAGAAAATTCATAATATATAATAGTTATTTTTTCATAAACAATGTCAAAGATCATCTATTTGAAGTTGATTAGGGTCACAGCTTTTGAACAACTCAATAATAATACAAGCGTTGACTGTGTCCTTGAATACTTGAATATAATACAACAAAGATTGTTAATTATGTCTCACTTTACTTTTTAATCATACTTTAATAATAATACTTTTCAATGTCTCTTCTCAACCTTCAAATTGAAAAAGATAGTAGTAAATGGATGTGTAAAAATACATAATTTGTTATGGATCACTAGATAATGGGGTTTGAGCTGTGTGGGTCCAACAAGCGAAGCAACTTTTCATTAAATGTGTAAAATCCTGGTTAATCAAAAGAATTATCTCACAAATGAACTGAGCCCTGCAGGGATGCTTCTAATCTAAACCCATGAAAGAAAATAAATACCACAGCACCAAATACTACTACAGATGTTATGCATATAACACAATTTGAATTAAAATAAATTACATTTAACCTTCAAACATGCCTGTTTTTCACCTAAATTGAAATAAAATTATCATCAAGCCCTGTGAGTGGCTCATCATACAGATATATATATATATATATATATATATAAATATTTTTTTTTCTGTTGTGAATTGAATATATAAGGTCTGACTAGCACACATTGATCATGTTTGAAATGGCTTTGGCCCTGTGTTGATTTCAACAAGCACTGTGCTAAACCACTCCATCACACTGCTTTTTGGGAAAGCTAATGTGGTCCGAATCACAATAGTGACGCCCCACAAAAACTCCTTCCTTTCTCTGTTTCTCACATACATAACCCTTAAATCAAGTGCTCAAATACAGTCATGATGGAGGCAACCTGTTCACGAGCACGTGTGCTTGTGTGTATACGAGTGTTCATATGTCCCTGGCCACGTGTGGGTTTACCTACGCACAGAAGCAACGGCCCCAACCATGTTGCCTAGCAACATCCATCTGCAAGCAGCCTGGAATGAGCCCAAATTCCCCACTGAGAGGGAAACAGCAATAAGAGGGCCTGTGACAGATGATCTGAGTTGTTTCATCTAATACACTGTGAAGATCACTGGCTCTCTCCCTGAATGATAAATGGACTGTACGCAGATCAATGCATTAAACCCAAAACCTGCCCAGGTAGCGGTAGCCCGGCGCTGTGTTCATCTGTAGTGCGGATATCTCAATATATCCCTATTTACCTTGAGAGATTTGATTCTGAAAGTAGCACTTATGTGCCAGTAAAGCACGCTATGATGCGTTTACTACAGCCAGAAGGAGTCACTGTGACAAACCTACAGCTCAGACCAAAAAAACAGCGCTATAGAGGAACGTGCAGATTAACTCAGGAAATGAATCTCAATGCATGAAGAGATTGTTTTTATATGAGGCTAGGGCACTTTGTGTTAGGATTTCTTTGACTGGCGTTACATAATATAATGTTTCCAAGTCAAATGAAATTGTAAATCATAATCAAAACTTTAGATGTTTTTTTTTTTTACTGTTTTATCAGAAATCTGCTGAACGTTAATTATTCAACAATTGAGCTATTTCATGCTCAACAAGTTTAAATGATAGAATTCATTAACAAATACTATAGAAATATTTTTGTTTTGTGTATTCTTTTGTGTTTTGTACCAAGTAAATATAAACAAACAATGCAAACAATTACTGGTATTTTTTTAAATAAAATGTGTTTGGTGCCATGGAAATACTATGGACAGACAAATACCATGTTTCTTTGGAAATAAAAAGTTTTTTTTTTTCATGTAACATGAAATACTTTTGATAAATACTGTGGACTTTAAAAAAATCATAATTTAAAAGGCCCTATTTATTTATTTATTTAGTACCATGTAAATATGAACATACAATACAAACAACCACTGGACTTTATATATATATATATATATATATATATATGTTTTTTTTTTTTGTTGTTTTGTTTTTTTATTTATTTTTTACATGTAGTATGAAATACTGCTGATAAATACTGTGGACCTTTTAAAATATTTTTGTTTGTTTGTTTGTTTATTTATTATTTATGTATTTATTTGTTTGTTGTTTTGTTTTGCGCCACGTAAATATGAACAAACAATACAGACAATTACCGGACTTTTTAAAATAAAATAAGTTTTGTTTTGTTTGACATGTTGCATGTTGACAAATACTGTGGACCTTTTTTAAATTAAGGTATATATATATATATATATATATATATATATATATATATATATATGCACGTGTTTGTACTTATATATACATAATAAATACAGTCTACACACATATTATGTAAACAAAAACTTTTATTTTGATGCGATTAATCAATTAATCGATTAATATATATATATATATATATAGTAGTTAGATAACAGAATACCATGGGGCTTTGACCTAGGAATTGAACTTCCTGTACCATGGTACCATTTATATATTATTCTACCTCATTACACACCACAGTATATCCCCAAAATAATATTAGTACCAAATACCGATAATATAATACATTAAAGTAACAGTAAAGTAACAGACAGAAACATTTGAACATCCATTACATAACAGACTTTATCACATGTTAGTCTTCATGAGACCCATCTAAATATGCTCTTGAATTGTATTTTTATATGGGTTGTCAGAGGTAACAATAGTTATTTTACTGTATTTGTTTTACTACTGCTTAGAAAGCCCTAGGAAATACTACAGATGCTTATGAGCAACATGAATTACTGAACACTGCTGTGAACACAGTTCAGAAAACAGAATCTCCATCCTAGAAAATCAATATAGAGTTAGTTTCTGGTCATGCTTAACTGTTCTCTCTAAGTATTGCCCTCTCGCATAAACATAGAGCATGTGAGTCCATGAGGGGAAACTCAAATATTGTGATCTGCCTGTGTTTGGATGTTTCCTGCTGTCTCTTTCTTTCTCTCGCGGTATCGACCTTTAATCTGATGGGCTGTTGTCTTATTCACAGGCCGCTGAGAAGCCCAAGCCCAAGAGCGCTCCTCTCAAGTAAGTGACTAATCAAGTCCAATTCATTTCTTATTCTCTGCTGCTGCTGGGTAAACAGCAGGTTATTTGTAGAGACGGAGCTCAGGAAGTAATCGCTTGCATAAAGTGCTGTAGATGCTGATGTGGATGATATAACACCTTACATCATTCATCTAGCTTTTCACAGGACTTTTTTATATTTATATACATTTTGTTGATTTTGTTTATCTTACTTGTTAGTAATTGTCTTGTTAGTCATTTAGCAGATGCTTTTATCCAAAGCAACTTACAAATAAGAAAAAGTAACTAAAACTATACTAAAAACTAACTAAACTCTATAAATACTATACTGTATATACACATTTAAGAAAATGGTGAAATTAAATAAAATGACAAATGCATACAACATTTCAAAACTAAACATTTAAATGAAAACAAAAACTATTCAAAATATTAAAACAAAAGGTATGAGTATAAAAATGATTCTAACATGACACTAAGCCAAACACCCAGAAATAACACATTAACTAAAATGAAAATAGATAACAAATCAAACAGCAGTAGTGTATCAGTAATCCTAAAAAACAACACTGTCAAAAACACATGCTAACAAACAACAACACACACATAGTAAGAATTGGTTATAAAAACTAAAACAGAAGTGAAACAAGCAGTTACTTTTACCTGTCTTAAATCTTAACGCTTACTCTTGTATAAATGTATTGTAGTAAGCTTAAATATTATTTTATTATCATTAATTAACTTAATTTTCCTTGCATCATGATGCATAGTGACAATATATATATACTGTATATATATATATATATATATATATATATATATATATATATATATATTGTCACTCTTCTTTGCTCAGAAATACACTACAGGTCAAACGGTTGGAATAAATAGGTTTGTTATGTTTTTAGTTTTTTAGAGAGAGATCTCTTATGTTTTATGCTCAAAGCGGCATTTATTTGATAAAAAATTAGAGAGAAAAAATTGTGTGAAATTTTGTTTACATTTAAAATACTTTTTATAAATACATTTTAAAATGTAATTTATTTCAGGAATTCAAAGCTGAATTTTCAGCATTATTACTCCAGTCAGAAATAATTATACTGATTGGTGGTTAATTATTATTCATTATTATTGGTACTCAATGAATTACTCAAGTTTTGCTGCTTAATATTTTTGGGTGAAAAACTATTTATTTTGCTTATTTTTTTACATTTTTAAGGAGACACTGATGACTAGAAACTTCAAAATAACCACATGTATTTAAAATATAATTATTTTGTAATATAAAAAATGTCTTTACTGTCTACTTTTAATCAAATTGATGTTTTTACTATTAGCAGGGGGTGATCTCTACAAATTGTTCTTGCACCCAATTAGTATATCAGCATATTCAAAAACATTGTTACATATTATTTTTTAAATATGCTGATATATCAAACCTTTAGCTGGCAGTGTATGCCAAATGATGTGTTCTTATTATACTTTTGTGAAGTCTCATTCATGTAATGCCTTATGCTTGTTTATTTGTTGGCTTCCAAAGCCCAGTGCTGTTTGTAATGTAGATCTTCTAATTATTTTGATCCCATCCGTCCACTAGCTTTAGTTAAGAACACGCTTCCATAGCATTACAGTGCTCCTGCATTTATTTCCATCAGTATTTTATCTGTAGTGGTGGTCCTGACGGCTTGGGATTGGGAACAGGAGGTGCAAATGGGGCCTCATTAGCGAGACAGAGAGAAAGCATGGCCTACAGCCGTGTTCCCGCAGTGGGAATCTGGGACTGGAGAAGCTGGAAGCGGTTGTGGGTGTGGGGTTGAGAGCCAAAGGCTCCAGGCTCTGAGTGAGGGGCAGAGGTTCGTCCCAGCTGCAGTTAGTGAGCGGAGCAGGGGATTGTGGGTGGTGGTTTAGCATGCTTACAGTAATAGTGGTTAAGAGCACTGAGTGAATTTGTTCAGTAAGTTTTTAATGTGACTATGAGTATAGTAGTGGAAGAGGAGGCAGTCGGTATCATGGGCCTTTAGAATTTTGTATCTATTGTTATTAAACAGTGGTTTCTTGATTTATCATACATCAGTATTTTTAAATGATTGATTCCTAACTCGTGATCGCTTTTCAAGTGATATCATTTTTATTCAAAAACACATTTTTATACACACACACACCCACACGCACACACACAGCCTGTTGTACTTTAATTATCATGGAACCGAGACATTTGTGCGACGTCTGCCAGGACCTGTGATGTTCCTGTAGGTTTGCCCGAGTTTCAGCAGCCACACTCCTAACAATGAAATATACCCATTAAAACATGCCCTACAGTTCAGCCCTGGGCTCCGTAGTGCAGCAAACTGCCTGCATGACTGCCTGCCTGGCCCTGAGACTGCTGCTCCCTCAGGCTGGGAAGGCCTGGAAGCAGCAGCTAATCCAGAAGCAGGCACTCTGTGCTTCGAATCTCAGCTAAAACGCCAGACCGACTGTGAACATTACTGGTCATTCTGTGTGTGTAATTATTTTCTCGGGCCACATCTCAGTCTTGGAGTCTTTCCCACTGAAGACGCTTGCTGACAGTCACACCTTGCAATTGTTTGTCATCAAAAGTGGTGCGCGACATGCCACAAGTGTTATAAAAACAAAGTCTGCTTTAACACGACACTTACAGCATGATACATACTTCAAAATATGTTACAAGGCAACATAAATGTTTGACATGCTTTCTTGCTCTCTGATTGGCTCTTACTGTTTCTTGTACTTATGTTGAGTGTAAAAACATTTAAAAATTAACGTGCAATCAACAGTACACATAATTTCAAAACAGTGTTATTTAATGTTATTAGTTATTTTAATGATATTTATAGATTGTAGTAGTGATCAATATTTTGAATTAGATTTTAATTCATTAATTAATTTATCAACATTAATTTATGTTTATTTTAATATTGGCAATATGGCAAGTTTTCATTTAAGGTCCCATTAGTAATTGCATTAACCAGTATCACTTAACACGAAGAAACACATTTGTTACAATATGTATTCATCTCTGTTAACGTTAGTTAACATGGTCAGCATCTCTAACCAGTCTGTCCATTCTCCTCTGACCTCTGACATCAACAAGGCATTTTTACAACTGCCGCTCACGGGATATTTTCTCTTTTTAAGACCATTCTCTGTAAACGCTGGAGATGGTTGTGCGTGAAAATCCCAGTAGATCAGCAGTTTTTGAAATACTCAGACCAGCCCGTCTGGCACCAATAACCAATCCACGTTCAAAGTCACTTAAATCCCCTTTCTTCCCCATTCTGATACTCGGTTTGAACTTCAGCAAGTCGTCTTCACCACATCTACATGCCTAAATACATTGAGTTGCTGCCATGGGATTGGCTGATTAGCAATTTGTGTTACCAAGCAATTTAACAGGTGTACCTAATAAAGTGGCATGTGAGTTTATAGAGAGAGAGAGAGAGAGAGAGAGAGGTAGATAGATATATGTTGATACACACACACATTTAATTTATTATTTTTGTATTATTACATTTCAACTTTATTTCAATGAGCATTTATTTTCAAAAATATATTATTTGATTTAATTTAATTTATCAGTTTGTGTCAGTTAGCAGTGCTGTTTTGAAGAAATTAATAAAAGTATGTCTCACCCTCATTTTATGAAATAAGTGGGTTGTGAGCTAAACAAAGCAGACAGTGTCTAATTATCATCAGAGAGCTGTGCAGAATCATTTTGGTGTTTGGCTCTGTGTTGTGAGAATATTCTCTGTGCAACTTAATACCACCTTGCCTTTGATAAACTTACTGGCCTGGAATGCCTCTGAAAATGCCTTTTAAAAATAGTAACCAGCTCAATAACTGTCAGTTTGATTTAGGAGGCTCACTCCAGGAGTTTGCTTCTTTGTTACTTGTATTTCGTTGTACTTGAGGTTGGACTCGCTGTTTATCCTATGTTTAGTCTACTGCTGTAGACACGCTTTGATCAGAATCCCATATTCCAGAAATGATTTCTCACCTTTCATTTGGAGAATCCTCCAGTCTCCTCCACTTAGTCTCACTCTTTTTTCTCACCCTTGCACCATTTTTCTCTCTTCGCACAGCTTATCACATGTTTTGAGTCTCTGTATGGCTACAGTTATCTAAAGGTCTTGTTTGTCCCTGGAGCCCAAGCCTGTTGTTAGCCTCTGTGCTGGAGATCTGACCTCTCAAACACAAGCACACTGCTCACCCGACTCCTTCTGTGTGTTTGGACAGCTCTCACTCCCCTCGCAGGTCAAAGCGTTGGAGACCAGGGCTCATAGCTGCAGCGTGAGACAGTATGGGAGGATTTGATACTGCTCCTGCCTTTGACATATGAGGTTGGCTGTTCACCAGTCTCATAAATCAAACTTGATTTCTTATGTATGGTTCTAAACACCAAGAGACCAACAATTTGCTATTTGTGCTTTTTAAAGAAAACGGTAGATTTTAGTGTCGTTAATGTATTTTGTTTTATTTTATTACATTTTATTTGAGGTCTTTTTGCCACTTTTTTCAAAGCAATGTTATTTTAGTATTATTTATAAGCTATTATAATATGTATTTTGAATTAGCTTTTATTTTTATATTCAATTTTAATTTCAGTTTAAGTATTATTTAATTTGTGTATTTCCCATTTTTAATATTTTTACCTAAATTTTGTATTTATTTTTAATAAAATTTTATTCAGTAATCATTTTATTACTTCAACTTAAATTTATTAATTTCAGTTTGTTTCCATGGCAACATTTTCTAGAATATTACATTTTTTTAGATATTTAATATAGTATTTTAACTTTATTTAAATTTCTATTAAAAAATACATATTTTTATTGTTACTATTATAATAACAATACATTATGCATAATTGCATGCAAGTAACCCAAGTAATATATATAAATTGCTCAGTCATTTTACAATGTAATTGAATTAATTACATACGTTGATTAATTTGAATTAGTCTTTCAGCATCTTGCGCAATGAGCAACATAAAGCGACATATTGAAGACATAAAGCCAAGATTAAAAGCCTACTGAAATAATAATTAATAAAAATAAATAAAATTTTACTTTTTACAATTACATTTTTGGGTGATTAATTACATTTTTGTATGATGTTACTTTTAAAAAAATAATAAAAAAATAATGAATTACTTAATGTCAAATTACCCTAACAACAAAATGTTACATTTACATATATTATATTTTAAAAACTGATCGTTCTAATTGTACATTCTGATTGGATGAGCCACATTCACAGCTGTGACTGCACATCACTTGCATTCTACATTAAATAATGACATTTCATCACAAAGTGCCTAGTAAACACCCCTTATTCATTCAGTTCATCCTTATCTTGACTAGTTTCTGTATTTGCACATTCCTCTCAGCTGTAAATATCATACAGCAGTCCTGCCCATTCATGACCTCACATATATATATCTGCTGCAGTATAAATAGTAAAGCTAAATCTTTAGCAGCTGACACATCCAGGACTCTGTAGTTGCATTTGAGCTAACCATCGGCCACAGCTCTAACATAATGCGAATATTTAACAAACCATATTTTGCATGAAGGGATTCAGAGACAGTCATACACCAGTAAAACGCCATCTGCCATTCCTCATAATGTTGTGGTGACAGGGTACATGAAGTGAGAATTTAAATGTTATACATAGCTGACAACTAGCTTTTAAATCAGTAGCTCGCACAGTGATAGCATGTCAGTCAAACTGATTATTAAGTCGTGTTGCAGTGGAGCGACTTTAAACGTTTCTCGAAACACCATCTGGACACTTCGAATGTGCCAGAAACATCAACATTCATTTTCCGCGTACGATTGCAGGCAAATGGTGATTGGCTTTGCGCTTCGCTCTTATTATTGAAAACACGTCTACAAACCGAGGTCCTGGCTTCAACATTACACCTCTATTGATTGGTTCATCTTGCATTACATTTGTATTGCATCTCTGGAAGGCCAAAGAGGACGGTCACACTTTCAAATCGTACACTATTAGAGCTCTAAAAATTCACACGCGCGTACACACGCCAAATCAGAGGGCTTGAAAGTAAATGTTATGAAGGTTGGAGGGGGAAAATATGCGTATTGAGTTTACCTCCACAGACGAGTCTTGGCTGATAGCAATCTCTGAGAGCAGCCAAGCAGCAAATACATCAGGCGCTTCTCCGGCCGGCAGAAAAAGAGAGGCAGATGGAGACAGAGAAAAAAGAAGCCACGCTCCCCCCTCACCCCCACTCTCTTCCCTCTATTTTCTCCTCTATCATTATTCATGTCTCCTCGGCTCACTATGCTATGTATCATATCAGCTGCCGGATCGCCATCATCGCCGCTCGTTCCAAACAATATGTTTTAATGCCTTACCGCAAAAAATGGCCCCTGTATTTCAAGAGGCCACAAGGTACTGTAAAGCACACAACAAAATGACATGAAGGCTGTTACAAAACATATACAATTATGCTAAATTATTTTGCCAAATTTTAAGGCAGCATAACGAATAATGAATAATGATTCAGAAGTTTGGGGTCTGTCAGATTTCCGTAATGATTTCGGAAGAAGTCTCTTCAAGGCTGCTTTTATTTGGGTGGAAACAGCAGTATTGTATAATATTTTTGACATTTAAAATGACTTTTTTCTATTTGAATATATTTGAAAATTCAATTTATTCCTGTGATCAAAGCTGACTTTTCTGCATCATTACTCCAGTCTTCAGTGTCACATGATCCTTCAGAAATCATTCTAATATGCTTCTCGAGAATATCTATCTATCTATCTATCTATCTATCTATCCATCCATCCATCCATCCATCCATCCATCCATCCATCCATCCATCCATCCATTCATCCATCCATCCATCCATCCATCCATCCATCCATCCATCCATCCATCATCATCTGTCTGTCTGTCTCTTTGTTCGTCTGTCCATCCATCCATCCATTCATTCATCCATCCATCCATCCATCATCTGTCTATCCGTTCGTCTGTCCGTCCATCCATCCATCCATCCATCTGTCCGTCTGTCTGTCTATCCATCCATTCATCTGTCCATCCATCCATCCATCATCCATCCATCCATCCATCCATCCATCCATCCATCCATCCATCCATCCATCCATCCATATCCATCCATCCATCCATCCATCCATCCATCCATCCATCCATCCATCCATCTACAGTGGCATGTGAATGTTTGGGTACCCCTTGCAGAAAGTGTGAATAATTTTAACAAAATAAAAACGATCATACAAAATGCATGTTATTTTTACATTTTACAAAGAAATTTTACATAAAGATGTTTACATATAGTCCACAAGACAAAAGAAATGTATACAAATAGCTGAAATTATTAAAATAACCCCCTTCAAAAGTTTGGGAACCCTTGGTTCTTTATACTGTGTGTGATTACCTGAATGATCTACGACTGTTTTTCGGGGGGGTTTTGATGGTTGTTCATGAGTCCCTTGTTTGTGCTGAACAGTTGAACTGAGCACTGTTCTTCAGAAAAATCCTCCATGTCCTGCAGATTCTTCAGTTTTCCAGCATCTTTTGCATATCTGATCCATCTTTCCACACTGAGGACAATTCAAGACAAAAAAATGTATACAAATAGCTGAAATTATTAAAATAACCCCTTCAAAAGTTTGGGAACTCTTGGTTCTTTATACTGTGTGTGATTACCTGAATGTTTTTCGTTAGTTTTTTGTTTTTTTGTGATGGTTGTTCATGAGTCCCTTGTTTGTGCTGAACAGTTGAACTGAGCACTGTTCTTCAGAAAAATCCTCCATGTCCTGCAGATTCTTCAGTTTTCCAGCATCTTTTGCATATCTGATCCATCTTTCCACACTGAGGACAATTGAAGGACTCAAACACAACTATTAAAAAAGGTATACAAAAAATATGGTTTTCACAATTCTAAGCCAACCAAATATGTCTTATTTTACCAAAACGCTAAATGTCAAACTCTACTGTAATCAATATCCAGTGCGCTTTGTGTAAGGAGTGCTATTTGTATGGTGTACGTTCTAAATCACTCATTTAACAAGATCAATGTCAGTTAATATTAATATTATAGTAACCCGCAAGGAATAGCTCTGTTTTGTAGCTCTAGATGAATAATATGGCTACATGAGTTGTGGAAAAACTTTCCCACGTAACCTTTCAGCCCAGAACGCACAACCATGAGTCATTGCTTTGACATGCATCTGTGTGTGGATTGTTCAATTTGAAATAAGTTCACAGCAAAAGTTCTCCATTCGATGCCATATCGGTCCGAACTTACAAGATTTATGTTAATGTTATGGATGGACAAGGTTTTATCATGGGTAGAATAATGAAAAAAGAAACCCTCAGAGATATTCCAGTTGTACAGCTTATACACAGATGATTTTTCAGGGTTGAGAAAGATAATCATCTTTTATCAAACAGGCATGAGAGAGAGGAATGGTAATTACTCTACCTGACCAGGGCGCTGGAGGTCTTATACATCCGACAGTGGCAGGCAGCCACATTTAATTACTTTACTCAATGGAGGGCCCTCTCAGCTATTTCATGCATTAGGTTGTAATAGGCTCTGCAGGGGTTCCTCGGGGACAAGGAACCAATAACTGCAGTTTAATCTCTCGACTGTGTCTCCCAGCTGCAGGTAGCAGGGTCTTAGTCAGTTGGGTCATCGGTCAACCCACCACTAATGCAGACTCGACTAGGCAGTCTTTATGGGAATGTATTGTGTCCTCTGACTGTCACAGACAAAGATAAGAGCTTGTTTCAAGTGGTTAAGATAGATGTCTGGTGTCTATATGAGCTGTGAACTACTGAGGGATTCTGAGATTGACAAAATTTAAGGGAAACATCTGAAAGTCCAGAACATCCCATCACCTCAAAATAACAGTTGACTGTTGTTTTTGAATTACATACAGGAAGAGGAATTGCCTTTTTCCACAGGTTTTGTCCTCAGGAGTTTTACGATTTTAAGCGTTGCTAATTTCTTCTCTCACTCTCATATTTTGTTTGACAAGACTTGTCAAGCATAACACATCCACCCTCACAGAAAATAGACTAAAATATTTTCTGCCATGTATAGTAAAGTATGGAAGCTCTGAGATGCAAGATGAAAATATTTGAAGTGCTTTTTTTTTGAGTCTGTGTAGCAAAAATGGCAAATGTTTCTACAGTTTTTTTATTTATGTATTATTATATTTAAAAAAAGTATTATTTAACAGCATACTGTAGACCAGTGGTTTTCAACCAGGGGCCTCAAAATGATTATTACATATATAAATTTGTCGAATGAGAATCTGGAATCACAAAATTTAATTAAAGTTAATTATTTTAATATAAATTGTTATTACAGCAGAAATACAGGAGGAAATATGAGAGGCCTTCAAACATTGTGTTATATAATGACCCCCATTCTATAACACAAAGTTCTAGCAAAAAACATCACGATGAGCACACGATGAAAATGTAATGTAGTGTCAACTTCAGCCCCTGAGGATTCACAGACGCTTTTATTGATTGATTGATTGATTGATTGATTGATTGATTGATTGATTGATTGATTGATTGATTGATTGATTGATTGATTGATTGATTGATTGATGTTACAAGTAGCCGTGAAGAGCAAGGTGAAAAACTAAATTGAGGTGGATTTTTTTTTAACGATCTTCCTATTTTTTTACAGAAATAAACCTGATAAGTTTCTCACACAAACATAAGTCATCACAATTTATTATAAAAATTGTACTGCAAATGTCACATAGTTTTCTCACATTATTCATTTGTATGCTGTTTGGAACAATTGAGCCCCACCCCAACCCCTCCACCTCCACCCCAAAAAACAGTTTTTGTTCCGTTTCTTGATTTTCAGTAGATAAAGTTAGATTTTTACTGAATGACTCACCCATCTTACCTCTAACACGAAGTACTTTGCAAGAAAGATAAATCAAAGACAGAAAGTCTGGAAATATGACACAGAGAGAAGAGAGAAATAGAGAAGTAGAAACAGATAGTCTACAAGCAGGGAAACACATTGTCTGGAGGGTGCTGTGTTTCAACATCGCCTTGTGTCATATCTGTCAGTACCTGTCTTTAAAGTCAAACCGGATTCTTTAGAATGAGAGGAGGAGAATTCCACTTAACTAGACTGACGTCTATAGATAAACGTGAGAAAGTTTGCATTTCACTGGAATCAGTGACACGACTTTAACTAGTCTCCATCTAGACTGGGATCAACATTATTCTGCTTATCAAGAAAGGCCTGTTTAAACTGAAGCCTAAAGCTCTGTTCACACCAAGAACATTAAATGTTTTGTTTTTGTTATATTTTGACAGTTTTGTCAGTGCTCTAGCTATTTTGTATGACCTGTTAATGCCCCAGTGATGTTTTGGTGTGGGGTTATGCCTACTTTTTCCTAAAAATCCTTTACAGTGTACAAATTCATAAGAAATAATTATGTTTTCCGTGTGAGAAAAAAAACGGATTTTTGAAAAATGGCTTAATTATTTACATTTAGTTATAAATATTAATCCTAATTACAACATTATAATAAATATGTATGATATTAAACTAAGGTTTTGAGTTTATTAGTTTATTTCAAGTAAAGTACCAGAGATATAAATCAGCTTAAATAGAAAAGCCTTCAAATATTGTCTAGATGGATTTGCATTCATGTACTTTCATGAGCTTTTCGATATATTTTGGGCCTTATTGTGAATGGTTTTGTCCATTTCAGCTGTATTTTTCAAGCTTAATACAGTGATTAATATTAATATTAATGTTCGTAAAAGATAATCTTGTCTTGATTACTTCCTTACAGACTCAACAATAAATTGCACAATATAAACAACAGATTCTCTGTTGCTTGTATCTGGCAGTTCTTCAACAGCTAATGATGTAACTCTGTACTGGAACTTCCTACACTGAGCATCAAAGCCATTATGCCATCTCCTTCGCACATTTTTGTACATTAGATTGATTTAACTGTCAAAATGCAGAAACATTCAGAAGATATATCACCTTTCAAACTATGGAATCTGGAGTGAACTACGGAAAAATGTCCAAAACCAATGAAAGTTACAGTTGATAAATCAACTATCGACTCAATTAAGCCTTAATCTCTGTCAGATATATTACCGTCCAAGTCCAAAAAGAGCAGGTGGTGGACTCCGCTTCCAAAATCAAAGAACAAACTGTTCAGTCTTTGCTCAAACTGCTTGTTTTTGCCAAGGATTATCCATCAATTACAGCAGATGCTTGCTATTCTTATTTCTGTAACATTACTCCAACCAAATTACATGTTACTGAAATATATGCAGTGAGAGGATACAAGCTATAAACAGAAGTCAGAGTGGAGCTATGCTTTTAGTAGGTGATTTATAGTTTATTTTGACAGAATGTATTAGTAAATCAGCTTGCAGTCATAGGACTAATGCTGTAATGAAGTCTAAGCATGAGTTCAGAAATCCTCGCGTTTACGTAAATGTTGGAATTTGGATAAAACAGTAACAGTAAGTTAATAATAAAAATGTCAATTACACTTACATTTTCTGGAGCAAATGTGAATAGTATTTTGTGTAGGTGTCTGAATAGTTGTTAGGCAGTTATCTGTGGTTACTTAGTTATATTTTGGCCACTTAACATTGCTCAGGTCACTCTTTCACTGAACAAATGTTTTAGTCCTTCACTGAAACAATAACATTTTTGGCAGAACAGAAAAATCCTGTACAAACTGAACATATGAAGACTATCACTGTCTTTGAGATGAATCAAATGCTTTTTAAATGCTTTGATCAGCTCTTGCTCCCTACATCGTAACAGCAGAAGTTGATCGATTGCAGGACTGAATGTATCAGGCGAGGGAAAGTCTATTGACCCTGATTCTGTCCTAAGGTTGGTAGAAAGGGATATGTGTTTGTAAGTGCAGTGGCGACTTTGAATTTTTCTGCTAACTGTGGGTTGATGTGCTCTTGGCAGCTTTGAGCTAATTGGTGCTCGCCACTTGGCAGTCAGGTCGCCCTTACAGCTGGACCAGAGCTCAGCCCTGTGTCCGGCAGCCTTTGATATTGATATAAATGTAACTCAGACCTGTCAAGTAGTTAAACATACACTCCCTCCCTCCCTCACTCCCTCCACAATCTTGTCTAAAACCTTATGCTGTCATTAAAAAAAAAGACCCTGGCTCTCCACTTGACCTTGACCTCCTACAGCACATATTTTACCCATTGTGCTCCATTCAACTTGCAAAGTTGAGATGTCCAGCTGCCTGCATGGAAAAGCTTGATAGAATAGTATTTAAAATTGCACTTTCAACTGGGGGGGGATTTTTGAACCCGACTTTACCAGATGTGGAAATATAGTGTCACAACTTTGCGGCACTGAAAGAGATGTGCACTGCTAATAATAATCAGTCATTAAATTTGTAAGAAATTTGCCATTTTGTTTCTTTCTACACTATTTTCTAAAGATAAATCAACAGAATGCAGAACAGAATGGTCATAAGCTGGAGAGATCAAGTTTTCCCAAACCAGACTCATTGGAAAAACGTGCCTGTGGAGACATTTATGCAAAATGATAATGATGTTTCTTGACACTTTCTAAGTGAAATGTCAAAGAAGTGGAACTGAAAACATGTTCAGATTTATCTGAAACAAATGAATGTGAATGTGGCATTGTTTGTAACACAGGTTGTTGTACGCATGATGTGTCCAATGAGTGGTGCTAAAAGGTTAATGCTCACATATACACTAAACCTGACCCTAAACATAGTCAATATTGTGAACAAAAGCAAATGTGAGATAAAAATCATATTCACTGAAGCTACCATAACATTTTGCCTTGCTTTTACAAGTCTTTGAACTCTTGTATCATAGAATTTGAACCCACGTGCTCTGCATTGTAAGTGCAATGCTCTAACAGGTGCGCAAGCGAGCAAGTTTACTGTGGCAGAAAAGCCATACATATGGTGCTGATTATGTCATGCAGACATAAACATTTTTTTTTTTTGCAAAAAACATATCAATATAAATCTTTATTAATCCATAATTTGCCCTGTATTAATTAGTATAAAAGGAATACAATTTTGGGCTGTTTTGATCTCACTAGTGTAATTTCAACACTTTCAATTTCATAGGTGCCTTCTTGGAGTTGTGCAACAATTTTGTTAGAGGCTTTTTTTCTTAATGAGCCTATGTGGAATATTTCACATAGAACTGGCGCGTGGCTTTAGAGGCCTTCCAAATCCAATTCCAAAAGTAAAACGGATATTTCATTGCTCAGTTAACTTTGTAATCCTCATTACAGTTTGACAGGGGACTCACATTAAGCAATTCTGAGGCAGCTGCTTCATATGTTATATTGTTACAGATATGAGACCGATAGTCTGATGAGGGTTTTGGATTGAATATTTTTATTCGTCTGGAAGATTATGGATATGCTTTGTTCTTCCATTGAAAATGAAATCTGAACACCTTTCACCAGACTGAAACTCTGGCCAACCTTTTTTACCATGGCACAAGTGGTAAAACTTGCGTAAGCAATGTACACATGAGTGGAAACAGAGTAAAACAGGTGCAGATCAAAGAGTCTGTCCCAGATCACCTTTTTCTCCCCGTTTTCACCTTGGTTGCCGGTTTGCTTTTGAGTTTCTACGAATTGTGAAATTCCTTTTTGGTTTAATAATGCATTACCATGGCAACAGGTTTGAACTTTTGATGTTTGCTTTATATTATGCTCTTCAGAAATGGCTTGGCATTTGTCCTAACAGATAAGTTTAACAGAACTCTGAGAAAATCTTTGTTTGGATTATAATCTACATAATGCCTCGGAGGCTTTGCAAAAGACCAAACTCATTAGAACTGCAAATGTTATTCAGGAGGACCGCTCGGAATGGTTCAGACATTCTTACCCCATTTCTTGACCTTTGCTCTGCCTCGTGGACATTATATGTTAATATCAGAATAATGTTTGAGTTCTGAGAGGAAATGAAATGATATTGTGCCCGAATCGGGACCTCCTTGGAGACTAGTAATTTGTGTAATCTTGTAAGTATGAGCTTAATTATTATAAATAATAATGCACATTCAATGAAAACAGTAATAAATATGGCTTGAAATGCTTATAAACATTCTATGTTTTTTTTTTTTATTAGTTAATTCCCTGAAAATGTTGTACATATAAATGGTCAATCAAAATATTAAACAAGCTTTTTTCTTGAAATAATTTTCCATGAAGAGTTAATGTAAAATACGCATGCAAATTAAATAAAAACATGAACGAATGAATGAATGAAAGAAAACAAGTTTGCTGTCAAAATTTGACAATCAATAAGTGTTTGCTTGATTATGAGCACATGCTAATTGGTAGTAATTGCTAATTTTTCCCGCATATAAATGAACACAAATATTTTTTCATTAATATAATTTTTTCTATATTATAAACATTGTAATGTGTTGAATGGTTGAGCTTTGCAAAAATTTCAAAAGTAAAATTAGTACAAATTAAATATTTTTTTATATCATGTGGTGGAACTCAAAATGTAGTTTGGTAAAATAAGTTGATAAACTGATGGTTATATCAAAATCATGACATGAGAATAATTGTATCTAATTTGCATTAACAAAGTTTTGCAATTTTAATGGGACACAATTTGAACACTATTAGTTGAAAGTGCTCTAAACTTTTCAACTCTTGCAAAGTCCCTGAAGATTACTAGTCCATGAATACTGTTGCAAAACCCACACTTATGTAAACACACACACACACTCTCGCATGAACACACCCGCTTATTTCTCTTTATTTCACTCCAATCAAAACATTTCAGCTAGCTCTTGTGTCATCAAATCCGGACTTTCCCTTCTGTCAGTGCTGGACTGGCGTCTAGTGGGTGTCTGCAAGAGGTACATACAGTGTATACACATTTGGGATGTGGCAAGTGTGTCAGCCATAGCCTTCCCACTGATAGTCCCCAAAAGCTAAGAAATTTCTGGAGCGGCTCTCTTAGATCCAGGATCTCTCTCTTCCTAGCCCCATCTGAGCAATCATCAGCAACATTAGAGATAGAGCCAGATGTTGGCACAAATAAAGCATTACCGTGGCAATCACAAAATCACTCCAGGAAGACCTTTGTGTTGATCATCTTGCGGTTCGGAAACATTTCACTCGTCTTTGCGATTGTGGACACACAACCCAAAAACCAGGTGCTGCTTACCAGATTTCAGGTCATTCTGCAGAGATTCAGACTTAATAACCATCAATTACACTTCAAACCAAACAAATCTCTCTGCCATAAACAAGATCCCAAGATATTGTATTTTTCTCAAGCCAAACTGCAATGAGGCCTTTGTGAGCTGACAACTCAAGATGGTTCTCATTGAGTTCCTGAGGTTTGTTCATGGATACTTGAGTGTGGTGATGTTATTGTGTTTGCATGATGCTTCAGGTCAAAGTAATGCTCTACTTTCAGCTCGTCTGTTTCTTATTTTGGCAAACATGCACATTTATCTTTTCTCCATTTCACATGTTCCTCAAGCTTGTGCCTTTTAATTTTAATGTCATCGCTCCATATCTTGCTCTCTCTCACACACACACACACACACACTTCAGCCTCAATACATCCTCTGAATTCATTCCTGTCATAGTCAGCACAATGTGTGTTTTATAATGTATCTCTCAGCCACTCTGTGTTTACCTCTGTGATGCCATGATCTAATAATTCACCTCAATCTACAAGAGCCTGTCAGACCCTTAAAGCACACCGCTGTAACATAAATCTCCCTTTCTTTCCCTCTCTGCACCCCATAAATGTGTTGAGTGTGATCTCACTCTGACGGGTCTTTTTTAAGAGTGAGCAGGTGCCGTCTAAGTGGTGAACTTGTGCGGAAAAGGAATGGGCCAGACTCAGCCGAGGATTTGTCTATGAATGTAGGCTGTGCAGAGATAGATGGGGAAATATGTGTGAATATTTATTCTGGAAGAGACGTCTGCATTACAAGTATGACAGATTGTATATTTATGATTATAGATGCAGATGTACAAAAGATGTGATCGATAGAAAATGGATGGATGGATGGATGGATGGATGGATGGATGGACTGAGGGACAGAGGGATGAATAGAGATGTATAGATGTAAATGTACATATATAGACTGGATAAATGGTTGGATAAGGGATAGATAGATGGATGGATGGAGGGAGGGAGGGAGGGAGGAGGGAGGGATGGATGGATGGATGGATGGATATATCCATTGATAGATAGACTGATAGATATCATACCCTGTACTGTTTGCTTAACAGGAAATGTCCTTATGATACAACATAGTATTTATTAGTTACAATATTTAATTTTGTGATGTTTCATTTCAGGCTGGTTTGTGTCACTTCTATATATTGTTGTGTTTTTTGAAGTGAGTGTGCGTAGGATGCTTGACGGTGATGCTGTATGTGTTTACTGATGGGAACAAATTAACATGACTCAGAGGTTCATTTCAGGCTGGTTTGTGTCACTTCTATATATCGTTGTGTTTTTTGAAGTGAGTGTGCGTAGGATGCTTGACGGTGATGCTGTAAAAGCTGATTTATGTGTTTACTGATGGGAACAAATTAACATGACTCAGAGGCCGCTGTGAAGCGTCTCTTTCCACTCAATGTTTCTGTTACTCCCACATCAAAAGAGCACCTGTTAATGAACCACGAATATATGACAGCTAGTGCTGCTAATGGCCAGACAGCAGTTTAAATGAATGAGGGAAACATCACTGGAAAACTGAAGATCAACTGGAATGATTCGAGTGAGAGAGTCGCTTTTTTCTTTACGAACAAAATGATCGGCTGAATGTTGCTGCAGGATTAACTCTGTCAAAAGCAATTTTTGGGAGGCTTAACAATATATCAGAATGCTTTTAAGAGTAGTATTTATAAAACAGCATAGCAATAGATGCTGGAAACAATCAAACCGCATTAGCTGTCAGAGAATGGGGTTATTTCTGTGCAGAAGCTTGAAAAAGGGATGTGTCTTTGTTAAAGCAGAGTTTCTAGAAAAGACACATTATTTATCAATAGAGGGAGGTGAAGTAAGAACACCCAGCATTCAGTTTCATGTCTCCCATCTATCAAACATGTATTGCACACACTAAATAGGTCTTGTCATAGTCATAGAGTCGTGCTGGTGGCAACAGACAGATGATGCTTTTCAAGAGAAGCACAGGGCAAGTTTTGGTCTATATGGCTAATTTTGCCCTTCATTACAACTGTGAGGGGGGTGAATGTTTTTATAACTCATCCTTTTAAATTATATTAAGCCTTTAAGTTTTGCATAATTAAGGGTGTGGCCATTTGAGTGGCAGGTGGATTGCCGCTGCTGTCACCACTGTCACGCTAGGCTGGCGTAGTTTCAGCAACCAGCTCCACCCACCACCCACCTCCCGCCTTTTTGCCCATTTTCAATTATCCGGGAGTGACGCGCTGCCAAGATGTCGACGGCCGGCTCCGCCCACTTTGAGCTTCAAAAATATCTTCAGAAACCTAAGGGTGACATCACGGACACTACGTCCCTTTTTTTACAGTCTATGGTTTAAACGCTAGCATGACTGCTTTTTTCAGACTCTCCTTCCCCAGAGCTGACGGTACAAATTTGAATTGCGTTGTTTACTTTCTGTTTTTACCATATCGCATCAATCACTTCATCTTTTAACTCCTACAACAAGGTGTTTGCATCTTCAAATTTTAAAGCTCTCTTTTAATTGCTAGAAATTATCCATTGTAAAAAAAAAAGAAAAGAAAAAAAAGGTTGCACTCGACTGGATCTACAGATACCACATACAGCCATCCTAGAGTCTCACTTACAGCCGAGGAAGTGTTAATCGAATCAGGCCGCACTACCAGGTGTCACAAGACATGCTCTCAACACATGTGCATGTGTATCTTTATTTGTGTGGCTGGTGGAAAAGATGCTGGTTTAGCTGTCAACATCTGAGCAAGGGTTAATAAAATATGGCGTATAAATCTGTCATAACTCTCACAACACTCTAATAACTGATAGAATAAGCATAGAATAAGAAGTCTGATTAGCATAACATTCAGGCTACAATTGCCTATAGGATGTAAATCAGGCTACAATAACCTTTAGCACGTTCTTTCTTCTGTGTAACATAAAAGAAGATATTTTGAGAAATGTCTCTGTATTTTTTGGGAAGTCAGTGGAAGTTAATGGTAACTGAAACACTTTTAGTTACCAACATTTTGTTATGCAAAAGAAGAGATTCATACAGGTTTAAAAACATCAAATTAATGTGACACACACACACACATACTGTACATATCATATATATATATATATATATATATATATATATGTATATATATATATATATATACACATACACTACTGTTCAGAGGGATTTGACACAATTTAACACATCCTTGCTGAATCAGAGTATTAATTTATTTCAGAAAGAAAGAAAGAAAGAAAGAAAGAAAGAATTACTGACCCCAGTCTTGTGGTAGTATATGTTGTTTCAAAATATTTATATTGCAGGTTCCACAAAAATATTAAGCAGCACAAAATAATAATAATAATTGTAGCAAGGTGAATAAATGATGCCAACATTTTCATTTTTGGGTGAACTAACTGTTTAATAGACATTTAATACCCTTTAATCCCATGGCAGTATTTATGCAATTGTAATTGCAGTGTAAATGCATTCATGCCACCTCTGAGCTGCAAGAAACAATAAACTGTAAATATACAAATATATAAATACTTAGGGGTGTCCTCGACTAAAGATTTTCATGGTCGAATCGGAATTTTCAAATCTTGCCAATATTCGACTGATAGTTGAATCATATTTTTGGGGGCGGGGCAAAATACATTACCAAGAGTCAAGTCAGACATTCAACAGTAATTATTACTGACTTTAACACACAGGGAAAATATGTAACGGATGCCTCGCAGATACAAACGGGGTAAAAGATGACCAGTAAAATGAAGCATATGATAGCCCTTTTTTTATGAATGGGATTTAACTAATTTCTCTCATACAGAATATGCTTCATTATTTATGTTACGACTTTACAGGCTATTCTGCACAAAATGCCCAGAGTGCAGAAGTGAACGTGTATACGCGGCTCTGAATGAACTCCTTTTGTGAAAGCGTTCTTCATGCAACAACGTGCAAAAACACGCCAGCTAAACTCAAAATTAACAGCTTTTTATTATAATAGTGTTCTCATTATAATATTATGTATATGACATAGTCCGAGTCATAGTCGTTAATATATTATTGTTTGTCCTGCTCGCGATGCATGCTGAAGAGATAATCACCGTAGCCTACTACAATGAAGCGCTTTTACTGCAGCTCAACTCAACCAAATGCATCTCATACGAGATAAATAATAGTAGGCCTATATACACTATATACTGTATAAAGCAGCCAAAATGTTTTGAAATAACGTACTCTACCTGATTAAAAAAAAAACATGTCTTTCACTCTGCCTGTGTCAGTTTGAGTAAAATTTAAATCCCTGCCGCCATGCTCCTCTGTCAGTCACGGATTATGAAAATTGAAAACTATAGGGGTGGTTGGATTTATTCATGCATGTTAAAATATTTATTTATAGCTTCTTTCTTTCCAGATCCTTATTTACCGCATTATCATAATAGGCTGTATTAACTTATTGGGAGAAAACCGGTAGTTCTGTGTGAAATGAGACATTTGAGCACCCCCATATAGCCAAAATGGTAGGACCATAACACCCCGCAAATATTCCACTTTTGAAGCATCGAGTCGTCGACTATTCGGGGTCACCCCTAATAAATACCAATTCAGATGCAGAAAAATCATAGCAATTGTTGCCTTTATATATATATATAACTGTCTGTGATTCATATGCTGATTTGGATGGGATTGGGATTCTAGGTGTTATTATGGTGGATTGTTTGGATGAGGGCATCACAGGACAGGCTATATGTATTATTTTTTTAATAATGAATTGATTAGGGTAAAGATCATACCTTTCGCTCTTTCTAAAGTGGCCGTTCTGAGCTGCTTTTTGGATCTGACTCGCACCTTATCGGTTTAATTCTCTGTTTAGGATGCCTGGAGGCAGCATTTGAACCATCAACTGTTATTTCACTAAAACGAAGTTTGCAAAGAGATATCAATTCATTAAGAAGGTGCACCTGGCAATCAGAAAAATAAAAATAGCTTTAGTTACAGTATTCAGAACTGGAATCAAAAAGCAGGACTATTGTTAAAGAAACTAGTGCTAGTTTCACTTCGCATTTGCTGCTCTGCTTGTTTGTGTTTTTCAATATAATAGAAATAGAAGAGACTTTCCCCCGGTTTCAAACAAGGCTTAAGCCTAGTCCTAGACTAAATGTAAGTCTGAGCTGTTTTAACTGAAAGAAACTTGCACTGACTGATCTTAAAACATATCCGTGCCTCTGTTTTGTCTCAAGATGCACACACCAGTAATATTTTTTATAAGGCACGTTTGTAAAAATTACTTAAATGTCTTAATTGAACTATGGTCTAATTCTGCTTTAGGCTAAACCCTGTCTATGAAACCGGGCCTTTTTGTTTTTGACAATTGTTTTAATTGAATCATAAAAGGAAACATTACTTTGTGCATGCCTAGTTGTAAAATAAGACCAGTGAACAGGGATTTATGTGTCGCCCACTCCATTCTGGCAATATTCTATATGTCACTATTTGCATTTGGTTTGGGCGACAGCTCTTCGCAAGTTAACGCCCGGCTCTCGACTGTGTTTATGCTTCTCCATCTGTCTTTGACAAATAACTTCATGTGCCAGCGGCCCAGCTCGAGCACACAGGGTTTTGTAAATACTTAATAGTGACGAGCTTGTCAATATCCAGCGGGTTTGACTGGGATTCCCTAAGCTGCCCCTCTGGGCACTCATTTCTCTCATAATCCTTCTCTCAGCTCTTCAGTTGTCAATCAAGCAGGGTGCATTAGAAGAGCGAGGCACTGGCGGTGGCAGCTAAAGATGCACAGGCAGACTTTGATAATGTAGGCAAAGGAACACAGTGTAAATCCTACAGCTGACAAAACCAAAGATCCTTCAGTCACAGAGTAGTTGTGTGTATTTTATAAGAAGAGGTCTATTGTTTGTACAAGTGCTACACTGTAAGCTTTAAGAATTTGTATTTATTTATTTGCAATTAATTATTTAGTCATGTTATTGAACATCTTGCTATACTAAAACATGAATTGACTAAATAATGTCTTCATTAAAAAAACAAAACGTAATGCAATAGAAAAAGCTGACAGATGTTAACATAAAAGTACTGTGGTCATACCGTTGTAATTACGTGGATTACCATGAAAATACACGGAATTAATAGCATATAAATGTGGTTAAAAATGTATTTATTTATTTATCGACATTATATATAAATACCATTTTATAGTATGTAAATAATTATATAAATGAATAGTCATTATTTATTTATTTATATTTCTACATTATATACAAATATTATTGTATGGTATAAAATAATGATATAAGTAATTCAAGTATTATTTATGTATTTATTTATATTTCTACGTTATTTATAAATATTATTTGATAGTATATAAATTATTATATAACTGAATAGTCTTTCTTTGTATTAATTTATGTATTTATAATATATGTTTTATATAATATACATAATATATATATATAAATGTTATTGTATAGTATAAAAATAATTATATCACTGAATAAAGTTGTTTATTTATGAATGTATTTATTTACTTATTTTACATTTCATAAATCATATAAAAATGGCACAAAAAAAATCACACAAGTTGGAACACTTTTGCTCCCAGAAAACACATTTAATGAGGTCACCATAACAAATGTCACATCTGTTCAGATCATTAAATGTTTATATTTTTGGTTGTGCACATTTTCCTTCCTTCCTTCCTTCCTTCTTCCTTCCTTCCTTCCTTATTGATTGATTGATTGATTATTTGATTGAATTTGCACCTTATTTCTCATTTAATTTTCTGTAAACATAAAATATTTTTATTTATTTTTGACCCTTTAAGCCTATTATTCACACACAACGTAACATCCTTAAAGGAATAACATATTTGCACTCTATTTGATTGCCGTGCATTCCAGAAGATTTCACAGTTAAATCATTAGAACACGCTCATTAGCAATTATACAAATCTGGCATTATTAGCACCGCGGGTTAGCTGCAAACTCCACTTGGACAGTGTCCAGATGCTAGTGGGGGAACAGGTAGTGTTAGCGCTGAATAGATGCTCCGACACAAAGGCGTCTGTGATGGTAATTGAGCTTCATTAGTGATTAGCGGTGCTGCGGCTCAGTTGCCTGGGTCAGGTTAGCACAGGTTAGCACTAATGTGCAGTGGCACTGTAATAACTGCCGCGTTACAGCCTTGTCAGAGACGTTAACGGCGTATCTCCCCGTGGGTGGTGAACAGAGGCTGGGGGGCTGTTTCTGTATCTGCAGGGTGGCATACGTGCAGAGGCAGTCAACACCGCACACACAATCAAATTAATTGGAGGCGAGACTATTATCCAGCTCGAATACATTAGCACTTCTGCACGCAGAGCAATATCCTGCCCTTGTCGTGCTGGAGCTACATGGCACTGTGGTTGTTTTGATGAAGCTGGGATGCAGGAGGTGTTGACCTCAGTGTGATGTTGCCTCACTCTCAGGCAGTTTTAGATAAATGCAACCAGGTCCATGAATGAGAAATATCTAGAGTTACAGATGCAACAGGCATAGCAGGGAAAGCAGAGATGAGGACATCTGATGGAAATATTCTATGCAGTGTTTCTTGATCAGTTTGTTTAAAGTAGGCCTCTTAAAGTAAGTTTTGCTAATCATCTAGTCATCCAGAAAATTAGTCAGCAAGGGTGCGATTAACAAAAGCATTGTTAGCAACTAAGCTCACGAGTTCTGTCATTAACAAACTAGTTCAAGGATTTGGTGTTTCCCGAATTCATAGTTCTCCGTGAATATCAGCATCACAACATTGTGTTTGAAGATAGTACTACAGCTCTCAGCCTGTGGTTAGAATGAAAGTTTCTTATTTGTATGACATAAGGACTTAAATAGATCATGCAGTTAAGCAAAATAATCAAGTTGACATGTAGTACAATCTTTATATTTCATTTCATACACAAACAAATATAATTCCATGACGCTTTCTTAAGAGAATTTAGGGTTGCACTTTATTTACAAGTCATTTTTTATTACTAAATAATCACAATTTCCATTTATATATTCAGACTTATAACTGTATATTTACATCTATATATTTACATTTATATATTCAGATTTACATCTATATATTCATATATATATATATATATATATATATATGAAGAGTTCATTTGCAAAAACAGATAGCTCAATTCAATTCAAAAATAAGATTTATACATTTTAAATAATTATATAATTGTATAAAGTATTATTTATTTATTTATTTATTTATTTACGTGTCATAACTCAAAATGCCAAAAGGTCACACTTCGTTCAAAGTTGGTACACTTTGTTTTACAGTATGTGCACTTAATTGTACTTACAGTACCTAAGAAAGTACTAATAATAAAGGGTAGCTACATGGTTAGAGTTAAGTTACGGTTAGGTTCAGCCTTAGTACCTGGTTATTATTCAGTTATTGTGATTATTATAACAAGTACAAAGTATGTACATGTGGAACAGAAGTGTAAAATAAAGTGCTACCGAATGAAAATTGTAAATGTTGTCATCCCTTACTCACCCTTATGTTGTCCTAAATGTCTTTTGTTGAACACAAAATAATAGATTTTGAAGAATGTTGGTAAACCAAACAGTTGGACCCAACTGATTTCCATAGTTTTTGTTTTTATTTTGAGTTGTTTTTTATAGTATGGAAGTCAATGGGGACCAGCAACTGCTTGGTTATAAAATAGCCTTTTTGTGTTTGGCAGAAGAAAGAAAGATTCGGGTTTGTAACAACTTCAGGGTGAGTAAATGATAACAAACAAAAAACATTTTTGGGTGAACTTTTCTTTTTTGAGGATTGTGCACATACATACGTGTTTTAGTACCACAGGGGACCCCAAGAGTAATGTGAGAAAACCCGCAAAATAACAGAGAACAGATGTCATGTTCTTTATTTACAGAAATAATCTGACATTCATTTGGTCTCGAAATGATTCATTACCAGAAGTTATCAATCCACCACCTGCTTCACGTCATTAACGACAGGTCCCACCAATGTGCTTTGAATGACGGATGTGTGACAAAGTTCCTACATCTTCAGGAAACAGTCATGACTAGCTAGTTAGTTTCTCCGGTGATGTATTGCACTTGGGTAGTTAAGCAGCGAGTTTCCTTGTTGTTTGGTGTGGGTTTCTAAGTGGGCACTGAATTGGTTTCAGGGCAGTTTTGTAAGAATTGTGGCTTGTGTTTGAACTCTCTAAATGAACTCAGACCATCTCAAATGTTTGCACTCCCAGTGTGGCTTGCTTACATACTTTGTGAATACAGAGCGCTCCAGGTCAACTTTATTTTCACATTAGCGTAATTCTAAATATATTTGGACACTGCGTGTTAGTATACACAGCTAAGGACTTGTAGATACACTTGGACACAGTTTGTGGGTAGATGAATTTTCCTCCTGCTGTTGCTATGTATAGAACAAACACAACTGTCATGTGATCCAGAGCACGTCGACAAAATCAAGTCAACTATTTTATACTTTTTTGGAGAAATTAATACTTTCATTCAGCAAGGATGCATTACATTGATGAGAAGTGACAGTAAAGACATTTATAATGTTAGAATTGTTTTTAACCTTCTATTTATCCTGAAACAGCCATTTTATTAACACTGATAATAATAAATATTTCATGAACAGCAAATCAGCATGTTAGTATGATTTCTGAAGAAATATGTATGATTAATAATGCTGAAAATTTAGCAGTTTATTTTATTGTTATTTATTTGTATTTCACAATATTACTGTTTATTCAGCATATTTGTATCTGTATTTACTGTATCAAATAAATATGTAATAGATTTATTAAAAAAAAAAATTTTTTAAAAGTCTTACAGACTTTAGTGTAATCAATAGTGTAATTTATTGATTTATTATCATAATTATTATGTGGTGAAATTGCATCAAATATTGATAGATTCTTGAATGGATCTTGTGAAATTCACCAGGTTGTTGCATGTAATTGTTGAATAAGTTAAACATCTCTAATATCTACATGGGAAATACAACTTTTGTGTCACTGATTCATAACTTCTCTCAGAATTTCCCGGTTTGTCGGAGGTAGGGATTCGCGTTATGCCGGTAACTGAAAAATACCAGTGTATATTATATTTCTGTCATGTGCACACACAAGAGGATTAAGGAACACGCAGACGAGGATGTATCTCAAATAAACAGATAGTGAGAATAAACAAATAAACATAGATAATGAGACAAACACAGCTGGACAACAATTAACTAATCACACTTAACAAGTACAGGAAACAAACCAAATATGGAAACAAGAGGCGGAAACACATGACACACATGACAGAGGACTGATCATTTCAAACCAGTGTTGGGGAAAGTTACTTTTAAAAGTAATGCATTACAATATTGCGTTACTCCCTAAAAAAGTAACTAATTATGTTACTTTTTATGGAAAGTAATGCGTTACGTTACTTTTGCGTTACTTTTTAAATATGAGCAGGGCTTGATTGTGTGTTATTAATAAAATAAGTTCTATTTATAGCAAATGTAAAAGCTCTTTCACACCAAAAAATGTACTGAATAAACCTCAGGCTGAAGGAAGAGTAAATCATGTCTGTACAGTAGAATACAGGAGAAGTTCAACACTCTTCAGCTATAAAAAAAACAACGAAGCCCAATTGTTAGTTTATCTAAAGTAATTTTTGCTTATTAATATGGCTGAACTGGATCATCAAAGGTCAGCAGCAAAGACATTGGTTAATAAAATTGGATTAGATACTAGAGAGTTTGCATTCATTTTGATGAATAATGAATATTTTTTTTGCGAGTGGGATGAATTAATGCACATTCACATTTAGTCTAGATTAGAACTACAGTAAGATCATGTTCACACAGCGCACTATCAGTCAATAAATGGGAAAAAAGTAACTCAGGTATTTAATTGTAAATTAAAAAGTAATGTGTTACTTTACTAGTTACTTGAAAAAAGTAATAATATTACATAACTCGCATTACTTGTAATGCGTTACCCCCAACACTGTTTCAAACGGTACGATATCATAATTTTGCTCAATTCGGTATTTCATACACTGCTGTAGTGAAGTGCACCTTCAGGTGACAGTACTTCCCAAATTGGTAAATATTACAACAGAACAATGCGATGAATCAAACAGATGAAACTATCAGCGCACCCGAAATGAATAAATAAAGGGAACAGTAGAAGTGAAATATGGTATTACTTTGGATATAAAACAGATGACAAAGGTGAATGAACTGACCTTACTGCAGCTGTATGCAAGCGTTTCTATAGGCCTAAATCATGTTTCCACAGGAACACATCAAATCTTTTAAGCATCTGTCACTTGCTCATCCTGATCTTTTCAGAGAATTAAGAGATTGACAGGTGAGTGCATCATTCATAAATTCATAAATGATCAACACACATACAGATATGATACAGTAAGCTCAAACGTGTGTGTGACACGCTAGAACCTGTGAAGTTTGGTCATGTTTATATGCACTTGCATTTCATACAATCGAATATTAATTGAATTTGAATTAAGCAAGGGTTTTGCTATATTCATTTTAGTATCAATAATATGAAGGGAATGTGTCTGCCACGCTGCCGACCGCTAACATGAAGCAAGCGAGAGAGAGTGAGATTTATGTTTAATGCTTTTTCTTTGGCTGAGTCTGAAAAGCACTGAAAAGATAAGAAGATTTGAATATATAATCATTGTATTAGGCTACTTCAGTTATATATATATATATAAGCTATGTTTTCTGTAGTTTTTTTTTGTTACAGTTTGATCAAAGGTATTAAGATACGAATCTGTTTTTATTATAATTATTTTAATAAAAAAAATTCAGTTCACTTATCTTTTGTGGCTGATTATTTGTCACTTATGGTATTGATTTAGTATCGATACCGAGGTATTACATTCTGGTATCATACCAAAGCCAAAATGACAGTATCGAGCCATCCCTAGTCCATCCCTTTTGCTCTGTGTTGTGATTTATGAGCCGATGGCTTATGATTATTCCCCTGAGTTGGATGACTTCACCAGAAGACATAACCAAAAACGCACTGTTTACAAGTGCACATCATCCCTTGAAAATCAATACCAAAGTAATATGTGCGGCAGATGACTTTGTTTTCACACAAAAAGCCCAATAAAAGTTTAAGAGCACTAAACAATCATGAGACGACAAAGTGAAAGGACATTTCTCAGGCCACTGTATAATTTTTTCTGAAGTGTATCCATTAGTCCATCAAGCTAAAAACAAAAGGCCAGTGGAGAGGATGACATATTCATTGGCACTCGCACACGTTTACACCGAAGCTGGAGTCATAATCACAGCTGAAATGTTTGGTAATGGGGTGCAAGGCTGTCATTCTAAATTAAGGTGAATACAAATTGTGCTTTTTCTGCTCAGCCCCTCCATCTATGGAGTCGTTTTACCACATAGCTAAGAGGATGACTTGGGCATCAGAGCAACAACAGCTGCAGGCTACATTGCAAGCTTTTTTCTCTCTCTCACACACACACACACACATCAGCTGGAGTTAATGTGTGTTATGCTGGCTGGTCTTCTGTTGAGGTAATTAGACTCTGTATGCCTCCAGCCTGCTCTATCTCTGTATCTCTCTCTCTCTCTCTTTCTCACCCGAAGCTCCACACACTCCAGATTTTCAACTCATTTATTGATGTGTTTTTCACTGTGGATTCACTCTCCCCTTCAATTTACGTTTCTCCCTCCACTGTCAAAACACACTCTCCTTCCCAGGCCTACACCCATCAAGTTTCATTGAATGAATTTTTCATTAACTGATCCCACTTTTTATCTTTTTCCCCCATGCTGAAAGTGTTTTCATCTCCGAGCGGAAGACAGATTAATGTCCTCCTGTCTGGTTTTGACTCACATGAGGTCTCAGAGTGTTTGAGAAATTAGTGCGTTTGGGGCAATTTGGAAAGTCTGCATGCACGACCATGTGCCAGAAACAAGCTAACTGCTTGAGAACAACAGCAATTATCAGCCACTGACAGCGGTAATACTGATGGTGTTGTGTAATGATTCTCTATTCATTGAGACACAATCCTGTTCAGAAACTCTTCTTATAGAGTGTGTGTGCCTCGTTGAAACATCTATTTGATGTGGGGTGTGTGTGTGTGTGCCCTTACCAAGAAGTAGAATACTTCAAGTTTATTTTATTAAGTATACTTAAGGTTTAAGTATTTTTAAGTATACTTTATGTAGTAAGTATACAAATATCAGTGTACTAGTAGTATATGTGTAAGTGTACTATTTCAATACTCCTTGAGACTAAATTGGCCCCCTTTCTAGTATATAAAAGTATACTTTTAATTATGCTTTAGTAAACTAGTTTACATCAACGGGTTTAGCTTGTACTGCAACTATACCAAAAGTGAATTTTATTTTTTGTAAAATTACAAAATTACACCCCTTAAGGGTGTGTAAGGGTGTGAACTGTGTGTTAGTGTGTGTGTGTACTTGTTTATGCTACATTGTGGGGACCAAATGTTCCAACAAGGATAGTAAAACTTGACATTTTTTACATTTATATATATATATATAGTAAATCCTACATTAAGTTTATATGAAAGTGTAACAATGCATACAGGTTTTCCTGTAAGAGGTAGGTTTAGGTGTACATTTACATTTACATGTATGCATTTAGCAGACGCCTTCATCCAAAGCGACTTAAAGTGCATTCAGGCTATACATTTTTTGTCAGTATGTATTGGGTTAGGGGTTGAAAAATACAGTTTGGTCAGTATAAGTAATAGAGCAAGTAAAGTAATAGAAGTCTATGGAAAGTCCCCACAATTCACCGAAACAAACGTGTGTGTGTGTGATTATGAAGCAAGCTATGACAGAGGAGTGTGGGAAGAAAAGTTGGTGGTCTCAGCAATTCAGGCGGAACAGAGAGGATGTAGGTTTTGGAAAGTGACTTTTTGCGTTTTGCATCAGAAATAAATGGAAATGAAGTAGCAATCATGACATGAGTTTTGAACCTGTGAAAAATAAAGTTGAAATTGCGGTGAGATTACAATAAATAAAGAAAGCATATGCAGTTTAAATTGTAAGGAATAAAGTTGCAATTAAAAGAAATAAAGTCCCAATTGTCAAACGTAAATTTATAAAGAAGTTGAAGTTTTGAGATCTGAAGTTGTAGTTTACAAGATATAAAATCACAATTATGATATAAAGTCACAATCACGAGAAATGATGGCAACAGTGAGAAACGGTTACTGGATTTATTTTTCCTCTGAGGTGAAAACAGAGCCTGCTCTCCAGATGATTTAGTAGCAGAAGTGTGAAGCACTTAGTAAAAATCAGTTTAGAAGGTGAACTGTAATTTCTCGAAATCGTCCTTTTCTGAAATGGATGGAGATACTTCTGGTTAAATGAGACAAAGCTATTTCCTGTACGTAGAGTTTACACACTCCCTTACTGGCAACAGTGCATGCTACATGCAAAGGTTACTGGGTTTACCAGCTGGGTTTATGTCAGCAAAATTGATTGATTGGATATAACGTTGCAGAGTCAAGATCAGTAAGCCATTCTATCGTACAATCACATGCCAGCAAATATAAAGCTTTAGTCTGTGACTATAATTTTGAAACACTATATTTTAATATTTACATCCTGGTTCGGTGTACTTGAACTTTAAGGTCCAACAGTAAGCGATTCTTACTTTTTGACATGATAAGTCAAAATTATTTTCTGTGGTAACCAACGTCATGCCATGAAATTAACCCAAAACAACATGTGAATGTTACCAATGCTAATTTTCTCAGGGCAGGTTTTCGTATAATCCCAAACAGAGTCTAATTAGTTATTGTCATTGGAGGGCTGACAATGTAAACAGTTTATTTTTTTCATGCAGCAGGGCATATCATTGATTTTAGAGTGAGGTGAAGCTTCAATTAGCCTCGGATGGTGTATAAAGGCCAGCAGAGCACAAACATTAGCATTGAGAGGGTGTATGAAAGAGGACATATCTCTGCCTCTGTACCAGAGGTCTTTTTATAAGGCTCAATATAGAGAGCCCATGAGCAACAATGTGCAAATTGCTGCTTCATTAGATTTCCAGCAGCACTTAGAATGAGCGTGTCAGCAGTTGAGGCTCTGCTGGTCCCAGCTGAGCAGTGCAACTGTGTGTGTGTGTGTGTGTGTGTGTGTGTGTGTGTGTGTGTGTGTGTGTGTGTGTGTGTGTGTGTGTGTGTGTGTGTGTGTGTGTGTGTGTGTGTGTGTGTGTGTGTGTGTGTGTGTGTGGCAGCTTGTGGGTGGCTCAGTATTTGTATCCAGCTGAAATAGTGCAGGGTAAGAGGGCACTCTGGTGCCTGGAGAGAAAGCACTAGATCACACCTAAACAATACCGCAAACTGCATAAACATAGAAAGACACTCAGTACCGCAGTGCTCTGCATTTTGTTTGTTTTTTTGCTTTAAAGAAGTACACTTATTTGATATGTTGACTAACATACTAAAGCACATGTTCTATTTTACACTCAAAATTACATTTAATGTTAATCTTTTTAAATGTACTAAATTGCACCTGCATTTTGACAGATGTACTGTATTGTTCATTGTGACAAATGTGTAATTTCAAATATATTTAAATACATGACTCGCAAGTTTTAATAGAAATTATAATAAAGTATATTTTAGTAAACCACAAATGCATGTCAGAACATTCAGCAGTACACTTTAACCATATTTCACAGACAATAGGATTATGAAATTACATAAGATTATATTTAAGTCCTACCTAAGTGAATGAAAAAGAATCTAAAGTTCAGCCAATTTCATTTGAAATAATGCATTTTCATTTAATTGTAATTAACATGCATTTTAGTGTCCAGAAACATTACATTCAGTTTGCACTCATTCTTTCAAAGTACATTATTTCTCTAATAAGTAAACTTTTTAACAAGGAATATATATGCCATGCTGATTACTCAACCAATATTTGACCAGTTAGATATAATTGGCATTGTTCATTTACCAAATAAATATGTATGCCTAGCCAATTAACAGAAGAGTGTGTCATTTCCAAACCCTACTGACAGATTGTTAACATATAATTAATTATTTCTTATTTCAACTGTGAAGTTTGAGCAAATATTGTTTATAAGTTGTTGTTTTTTTGTAGCAATGTTGTTTGTCAATCTAATATTTAACTTATTATAACTATTTACTAGAGCATCCGTCATTAAGTATATCTTTAAATATTGAATACATTATGGATGCTTTTCCGATTCAGTGTTATCTGTGTTTAAGGATTTTTCACTCAAGAAACTACGCACTGTGTTTACAAATACCCTGAACAGTTCAACCATACATATGCATCATCGAGAAACAGCTCTTTTTTCAATAACAGATTTGTGTAATTAGAGGAATATTATTACACCTTTTTTCTTAATGGCTCCTTTAATCTCTCTTGGCCAGAGTTCCTTTTCTCAATAGTGTGAGCCCTTCACATATTAATCATAGTCAACCAGTGCTTAATGTGTGCTGCTCTGTTTGCATCTTAATTCATTTATGCTTTTTCATTCAGTTGTAATCTATTAACACCCTGCATCTCTATTCTTTCTCCCTCTTTCACTCCCAATCTCATTCATTTCTCCACTTCTTTGTTAATTGCACTCACACACGGTGTGAATTGAGGTTGAGCATGTGTGTTGGGAGTATCTAGATGGAGAAGAGCTTGTTCAGAAATCCCTTCACATATTAATAATGTGTTTACTGTGTCAACAATGGCATTTTGCCTCTCAAAGGCAACAAATGAAATCAAATCAAGCTCCAGTGATGCGGATCTAATTGTGTGGATATCAGGTGACACCATTTCATAATGTTCTATAAAGACATCCATCTTAAATGTTGTTCATTAGCTTCTAAAATGGTCATTAATTAGATTGCACATGCAAATAGAGTGCATATACTGTTGTAGGACCTTCTATAGGTTGTTATTTGTTGATAAAAGTGGACAAAGTGTCAAAACAATATATGTATAATTTTAGTCTGTTACCTTGAACATTTAGGATACAATTGATTTATAAATGCTCCTTTTAGGACCAAAATGGTCAAAAGTTCATTTTGTTTTCTGACAGTTGGCAAGCCTTGAACTGCACAGCCATCTCATCACTGCATGTATGCGTGATATATCCTTGTAAATCTACTATTAACTTTGACATTTAACTTTCCTTTGATTTCGCTTGTTAGCTTTGATTCGGCTCATTTGGCATTGTAGCATGGGAAATTATGTCCAAGGCGGTGGGATATGTTCGTTTAGCCCTCTCAGAATGCTTTAAGATGGGCCAAAAGGAGGCCTGGGATTCTCGTACCACCCTTTGCAATCGCCGTGGTCCTGCTCTTTCTGGAAAAACATAACTCCAAACAAGCAGAGCATAATTATGTGAGAAATATCTCCATCTGGAGCCTTTGGGGCTTTTCTGTGAGACTTTGACATTTAAAGAAAGCCACATATGGAGTGTTTCAAAATCATGATCATTTGGGTTATATTCCTGTCTTTCAGTCTGTAGAGCATGGCGCTGTCTACACCAAGGTCATTGGTTTGATTCCCAGATAATGAACTGATCAAATGCATTGCTTGCTTGCAATGTAAGTAACTTTGGATAAAATCATCTGCCAAAATGCATAGATGTAAATAGAAAATGAGCATTTAGGTTAGCTATGCAATGTTGCTCACGGTACATGAAACAATAATAGTACTGCCTTTTGTTTTACTAGCATATTAAACTGGATTAATTAAATGCAAAAGCTTGCCAGTATGTTACAATGCATTTTAATGGCTGCAAGGTGGTTTCACTGGCATTTAGGGTGGTTCCCAATATTTTCTATTCAGTTGTTAAGGTGTTCTGGGTGATTGCTTATTGGTCATAAGAGCCCAGCCTCAAGTCTCTTGTTTTCTGGTCTCTAGATGACTTGGATTCCTCCTACAATGTAACCACTAACAAGCCGCATGCAAGCCCAGCATGAAAATAGCATGTAAATGTCACCAGCCCAGATACTTCAGTTATTGCGTCCTACTTAAATGAAGTGCAAGTTAACCATTCAAAGCAAATAGCCACTTAATGACTGAACCATATGGCTGCATTGCCACAACAAAGCCAAAAATGTCCATAGAGACAGTCCTTTTCTTAAATGTAATCAAAAATGTGTGTACAGAAAGATTCGAGAGCAATGACCATCTTTAGATCAGTGGTTTAACTTTGGTATACATTTTTTTGTTTTATTTTGGACATCAAATGGTGCCTTGACACATATTTTCTTTTTTTAAATGTAACAAAAAGTCCTTGGTATTAAATCTAAAGTGTGTTACCTTTAATACAAACTGCATATATCCAGCAATATATAAAAGTATGAGCATGAAATTGGCTAAATTGGTTGATGTTGGTTTCTGCATGTCTCATAAAATGAGGTTTTATGCTTTCAGCACACAATTGTTCACAGCACGGAGCTAACTATAATTGTAATGTTGTACTTTCTTTTAATTTATAGTTTTGTTCATGGTTTTTGAGGATGTCAGGAAGTTAAGCAAGAAAGTTCAACCATATAGTTCAACCATAAATTAAATATTTGTTTAGCTCAGTAGCTTTAATTCATCTCTTTTTTTTGACATGGGAAATGTGGCATTTAACTTTTAGATTTTACTAACCAGATTAATTTCATCAAAATACTGTTGAACAGTTTTTTGATACAGTTTAATTGAACGCACCACTTTGACATCAACAACAGGGAAAGTGTCTCCTCCTTACTTTAAATGTTGATAAGCCAGTTTATTTTGCCATTATCATAATGACACTCTATTAAATTATTATTTGCATTTTATTTGCAGTTTTTCCCTGCTCTTAGTGACTCAATCAGAATGTACCAGCAACCCGCCATCTGAAAAGCACTGCTTTAGATTATGGTATGGAAATGCATTTGACATCTGCAATGTGTTTTCACAGAGAGTAATCAGTGTAAGCGAGTCAGATGGAATTATGGTCTTGTTTTGAACATTCACAGACAGTTGAAACATTTTAATCAAGGACCAGACCTAATCTGAGCTTGGGAAACCAACCATCAACTTGTAAATACACTCAGTGTGTCTCTGTTGTGAAATGAAGGGAACAGATCTTGTAATGATTCAGGAATCACAGTCGTGTTTTGAAACAGGATCCATAATCCATTCCTCATGCGAACAGAGCATTGATTGAATCAAATAAAGCTTGTAATGGATTTAAGGGCAAAGGGAAGTCACAATCATCATTGTAGAGATGCGTGTGTCATTCTTCAAAGTGATTTATAAAAATAATGCATGCGCTGATCGCAGATGATCGTTTTATGAGGCGGTGGGCTGATGACTTATAAATGAAACTCCTTCAGGTCTCTTCTCATCTTCTCTCTCTGTTGTTTCATGCTTCCAACTCTTTGTTGCTTTCGCCCCCAAACACATAATCGTGTTTAGCACCGAGACCACGCGTACTCGTATTCCTTTGAACTTTTTAAATGTAATTTATTGATGGAAATCATAAATTCACAGTTCATTAAATTATCCTACACTGAAGACGTCTGGCTGGCGGTATTGACAGGTTGCGGTCCAGACTAGATGTCTGAAACAGTCCCAGCTCTCTATCTAAGGGGAATAAAATCAAACGTGGGCTTTTGAGCAGTGGCCCAGGTCTCTGCCTGCGCCAGCGACTGTAGGATTTGTTCATCTATAATTAACTATTAAACTTTATTGAAGGAGAGTTTGAAAAAAATGAAGAAAAAGTTGACAGTTCTGCCCTTGGATATGAGACACGGCGGGAGACGGTGAGAATAATAATGCAAACTTGCTCAGGGTTCGATAGGATGCTTTTTGATAGATCTGCAAAAAATTACAATCTACAAGCAAATGCAAGAACAGACGTTCCTTTGCTGAGGTCCCAAGCTGCAGCGCTCGACTCGATGCACTAGTGGCCTTAGTAGAAGGTCTTAATGAGTCTCTTTAACCAGCTGGCGTCTTTCAGACACTCCTTTTTATTGCCCCCCTCCATTGTAAGCTCTCTTCAGCTGCGATTCGGCCCATCAGATAGACCGCCAGGCTGTGACTATCTGTCACATTGATCTGAGATTATGGTATCAGTGTAAACACAAAGAGAAAAACACTAGTCGATGGGGTCGCTGTAGCTTCCAGTGATGCATCAGCCTTTTTTTCGGTGTGACCTTCGGCCCTTGTATTAGCTTGTTTTTCTGCTAGCAAGAACCGTGGATTGGGGGCTTTGAATATATTTTAGATGCTACAGCTTTTAGGCAAGTCAGAGTTTGGTTTATTTGGTTGGTGTGAAATGGGTTGGCCAAACTTGATGGACAACAATCTTCAGTGTGGACCGACCTTTCTCAGCAGTAGTGTTTTTTCTTGCCTTATAAATGTGTTCAATTAAATTCATCATGTTTTTCATAACAATCTCTTATGATTTTCAGCAGATAAGTGAATTGTTGTGACTTTCTCTTGAGAATTCAAACACACTGATACTCTCCAAGTTTAATTTGATTGGCTGTTTGCTGGCACACTTTCAGTTGCACGCGCTACAGAAATCTATGGATCGAACCCTGAGTTGACAGGGAGCCTTTATAGCATTTAAACCAGGTTTAGATACTAAACCTTCTCTAAAAGTCAGAGTTTGTTCAGCTATCTTTATGTAACAGACTACAGAAGTCTAGCTAGTGTTTATTTGTGGTCTCATATTCCCTACTGCTTAGCACCAGCCTTGAAAATTGCTTCATTATAAAGCATGAATATTTAAAGTGTAAATTGTTCTAAATATTGTTATTCATTCATTGGAGTTGTTTGAGATGTTTTGCTTATGCCTGGAGATAGTTTTGGGTTTGTAACAGCAACGTGCATTGACAGCACATTATTTAAAGCCATGATAAACTAGGAGGTCTGTGCAGACTCTGCCCTTATGAATGTTAATAAGAACCTTGAAGGTTTTGCACGCCATTACTTATGGTGGATTTGAGAAATATATTTGTGCACTTCTGTATGTATGTGTGTTATGTGAGTGTTTCAAGACCGATTGTAAATAAATGCTAATATGTTGATTTGTGAAGCCGCTGTGGTATTTATATAGTTCATGAATTGATAAATATGTACACTTATCTCATTTACAATGTCTGTAAATATCACATAACAACTTTGGCATAAACAGTTTTCTTAGTCTACTAGTATTCAGACCTAGAAATGTCTTACATAAACCCTTATGAAAGCAGATATGTTATCATTCCTTATTACAGTTACAGTTGTGCAGTGAAATGTTTGTTTAATTTGCCGGTCCCAGTGACCCAGTTCTAGTTGAGTTTGCCCAGGGCCTGCTGTAACTCCTTCAGGGAAACACTTCCTCCTTCCTGTGTTTGTGCAACGTGTGCTGCTTTACGAGGAGAAAGCTATTCCCAAAGCTGCTCTGTCCGGTCTGTTTGGGGACGAAGATATCGTTAATTATGAATAATGATGATAAGTAAACTTTTGTTATGCTTGGCAAATCTGAAATAGGCCCTTTCATGTAAGCTAAATTCAGATAAAAGTATATTGTATTATATACTATACTAATATTATAATATTATATAAAAATAAATCATAAAGAAAAAGGGCAACATTTGTTATTGTGTTGTATTGTGTTAAAAAGTAAACAATATAATCTGTGATAAAGGTGAAAAAACCATGAAACGCTTTCTCAGACTTGCCTTTCTCTCATGATATTCCATACCTGTTAACCAAAGGTCAATCTTATTAAGTCCAAAAGATGGAGAGAAAATGACCTTCTGCCTTTTTCTTTTCTTTTCTTTTGGTTTGCATGTGTGTATCACACCAATCAGTGCTATAGACAAAGGTCACAGAGGTCGGTGCATGTAACTTTGTCATGTTTCTTTCAGGTGGTATTTGATTAGGAGATTTAATAGATATTCATTTCAAAATTCAAATTCAAAATATATATTTTTGGTTGCATAAAAAATAGAAACCAAACAAAGTTGAATCTTTGCATAAGTTGATTAAAAGTCATAAAAATGAAGTGAGCTCTGAGCAAAGGTCTATCATTCATCACTTGGTTTGATATTTTGTACTGTATCTAATGAGATGGCAAGCATGCATTTTCACTGCAGATCACACTGGCTGTCAGGAAGTTTAGGGTTTTAGCTGCACATTGATAGTGCATGAGTGAACAAGTGTCAATTTTGAATATACTGTAGCTTGTGATTTCGCACAAATCAGTTTTTTCACTTTCTTGGGACAGGTTCCTCATTCCTGCCCAATGTTGTGCATGTCTGGCTGGCACAGCTGTAGACCAGAGCGCGTTTTCCTGTCATAACATAATCTCTAATGAAGTGTCAACATAAAGCAGCCTGGTCTGACCTTTGGAAAGGAATTTAATTTGCCTCCTTCTGGCATGTTTGACTCCATGTAGAACAATCTTGGATGGCAACATCTGAGGATACCCTGAGAAGAGAAGTACTTATTGGATTAGAGCGCTGTGGCCTTTCATGAACTCATAAATAATGCTGAGCATGACTGATAACTCTGAGACAGAGCCTAGTAATAGCCCCGTATGTTGAGAAGTAAACAAACCCTTTCTTTCCTTGCTCATTTTCTTTCTATTTATATCTTTCTATCTCTGTCTCTCTCTAAGTGATGTAGTCTATCATCAGTTGGTTCAGTTGTCTCTTTGTAAGTTGGTTCTCTAGAACAGCATCAGCTAGTGTTGAAAAATGTATCATATATTATAGGTGAAAGAAATAGGAAAGCTATTGAAGTAACATTTAAAATAACAAATAATTGTGGTGTCTGATATTTTAAATACTTGTACTATAATGTAATAGCTGGTATGAAAAAAAAATTCTCCCCCCTAAAATTATATGACAAGTCCTTCAGGCGTGTAAACGTAGCAACAATTTACCCCAAAATTGTATAATTTCAAACTAGTATGCTGTTATGTTTTAAACAGCATACTATTTTTTAACAGAAAAAAATAAATCTTCACTTAGATAAATTGTTATTGTATGGAAAAGAGCTACATGTTATACAAATTCTGAGCATTTTGAGTACAGATTTTTAGGTATCATGCATGTTATATTCTATAGCAGTTCTCGCCATGGAATAAAAACAAAAATTTAAAGATTTTTCATCTCACAATTCTGACTTTTTTTCTAACAATTTTGAATTTATATTGTATTATGTTTACAATTTTTAGAAAAAAAGGCACACCAAAAGCGAATTTAAGTATGTGCATGAGTAGATTACATACAAAGTCAATGCAATAAACGTAAATTTGTGCCAGGCAACGCGAATGCCACGAACGCGCGATATTCACATGACCCATTGTAGTGAAACCCAATCAGCGAACAGCTTATTGACACGTCCGGTTTGACACGTCTGGTTGTATCAGAAAATGGAGGAGAGCATTACTATGCTTTTATCCATGTAAATGATGTGAAAAACATACCGCGAGTAATGCTATGGGAATATTCACTTCGCTTTTGGTGTGCACAAACCATTACAACTCTGTCTGTTTCTCCTGCTATTGAATAAAATCCAGTGTACATTAATAAAACAATCTGTATCTACATCTATGCTGTCAATGGCACATTTGTGTGTTTTGAAGTGTGTCATATGATTTGACGAATGTTCTTCTCTGTTCTTTTTCCTAAAGCCTCCCTGGAACCACACCGCGAACCAGCGAACCAACCGGTCACTCCAGTGGCGCCTCGGGCAGTTCCAGCGAATCGGAGAGCAGCTCAGAGTCTGACTCGGACAGCGAGAGCAGTTCCAGTGACAGTGAGTGCAACCGAGCGTCCCGCGCTGCCACACCAGAGGTACTCATCACTTTACTCCTCTCAAACTGTCACAACACATCCTCACACTGATCCATGACTTGTCTCTTCATTCCTTTCTCTAATGGCTGTTATTACAGGTGTTTCTTAGTTCAGTCCATACACTACAGGATAGGGCCAGAAAATATGTGGAAACATATCCCCTTCTAATTAACGAAACCCTTAAATTTTTTGGATAATTTCTATAAAGCTGCTTTAAAACAATATGCTGACACCTCATTGGCAAAATAATGGAAGGCCTATCAAGACATGCTCAATTTCTCTATTTATCATCTTTACTTTTCTGTAAGACAATACTTACTACAAATAGAGCTATACAGGTAAAACTGTGTTTGCATGAGACATTTTTTGCCGATGCTGAATTGCAAAATGAAATAAAAATTCTGTAATGTGAAAAGAAAATATATAAATGTCTATTGTTGTAGTTTATAAAAATACTGTGGTAAATGTTTAGTGGAATATTTAGTGGAAGTCATAGACTGTTAGAATTTTTGCATTTAATGATTAAAACAAGTAATTATTTTTGATTAATACTGAATTTGGGGGAGAAAATTGTCAAATTTTTGTGTGAACATAATGTGTTTATGATGAAAAAAATAGGAATCCTTTAACTACAGCAAAATATTATTTCCACTTGTTTTTTTTAAGGTGAGGCTTGACCCAGACATTTTATGATGGGTTTGGCTATTTTCTCAGCCCTTCTATTTAGTGTTATTTAAAGTTTGTTTGTTTTTTTGGTGTTTTGCTCACCTTCTGGACTCTGGGCCCTGAGGTAAATGAATACCAGTTTATGCAATTATTTCCCTTAGATGATTATTGCCGGGCCCATTACCAGAAATTTCAAAAGAACCGAGATTAATCTGAGTAAGTCTATTTTCTCCTTTAGCTAAAGGCAAAGGGAGACTGAGGCAGCATTCACCCTCTGAGTTTCCTCAGCATGGGTTAGGGGTAGGATTTTTGAAAGGATCTTCTCAAAGGATTAATTGGCAGCTTTAAAGTTGTCCCGCAGTAGCCTGCCCGGGGCTCCCTAAGAGCATTACACAAGAGTAAACATCTCCCGGTTCTCATCGCCCCTTCTGTGTGTATAGCGTTGCTCTCTGCCAGGGATGGCCAATGGGAATCCATATCTTAGCACTGCAAGCTCTCTGGTCTACAGAAAGATGTTTCTCTTTCAAGCGGCGGCACACAGCCTTGATGCCTCAGTGGCAAAATATTGGGAGGTCGGTCAATTTCGACACGCTCAATTGTTAATTCATCATCTTTGCTGGTACTTTCAGTATAAAATTTGCTAGCTCATATTGGCCGAAATGTCTCTCTGACAGATGGAGAATGTGAAATAGCATAAGAGATTGCCTTTTGTCTCAAAACGTACCATCAGGTCTGATTGGAAAGTGCACTGAATTGAATTTCTTACCCCTTGAGTTTAATGGTTAATATGGATGTCCACTCATTTCCACAGCTTCCTTTTTTGAATGATTTTCTATCATTCAGAGCATTCAAGACAGTGTTTATGGGTTCACAGGAAAAAATTACTTGTGTCTGGAAACATAATGGTACACAACAATTGGCGTGAGATAATATAGCCGATGAAAACATCTCCAGCGAGAGCTGTGAGCTGTCATCAGGACAGTACTTCCTCCGTTATTCAGGAATTTTATGACTTCCTCTCTTAATGGCCTTTTCATCAAAGCGCCAGTTCATTGGTCTGTGAAAGTCATATGATGGAATCATCAAGCTTCTCATGAATCAACACTGGAGACAGATGAAATCTGTACCGATATGCATCATTAGAAATTTGGTTTCCATGTTATTTTACACATGCACCCATTGACATTGTATAGACCGCATATAAAAATGTCACCTGCAACCAGTGGCGGATGCAGAACGTGACAGATGGGTGGGCCTGGATTAAGTCGAGGTGGGCCTGAATCTATGGGTGTTCAAATCAAGGCTGGGTTTCCCGATAACGTTGTCTCTTAAGCGGCTACGAAGACTCTTAAGGTTAACTTAACTGATACCATTTCTAGCGTGTTCCCGAACCATACCTTAGGAAGCTGCTTAAGATATACCTTTCTTCGTGCGGCGTTACCGGTGCTCTCCGGTGATGGTGCTGAATTGGTTGATATCGATGGCTCGAGAATCAATTATTCTCTCAGGGGCTGTTTATGTGAGAAAGCGGTGTTCTTTATAAAAGAAGCGCTTCAGAAATAGTTGAAATTGCATTTATTAGGACTCATGGGATATTATAAAAATAATCCAAACTATAATAGCCTATAATAGCCTAACCTACATATTTTTAAATTGTATCATATATCGCTGCCATAATAACCATTTCAAATTTGTATGTGCTTTAGTCTCTTACCCATGTTTGTTCACTGAGGTGGAGCTACGATGAAATATTGTTCTTGTAAATACTTTCCAGCACTTCAGTAAAAAAAAAAGTGAATAGCCTAAATAAGAAGGTTTGAAGCTGAAGCCTTAGTCCTCTGACGTTACTAGGTGCTGTAGCCATTAAAGAAAACGTATTTAGGTTCATATATATGTTCAATATTATAATATATGTTTTATTTATTTAATCTATTTTGGTTATGAAAAGTGAACACTGAACAGCATTATAAGAGGCAATATGACATGGTCAGACATGATTATGACCACTTCATAGGTTTGTTTTGTAGAAAGAATTTTTGAAACCCTCTTTAGTAAAAGTCCCCACAGTGTGCTGTTCAGGAAAATGCCGACAGGCTTTACAAAAAATCAGGTCTTTCGACTGGCTATATTCAATCCAGTAGAACCTTTCATACCACTTGGCTGAAGCTTGATATTTCCCATCAATTATGGTACTCGGGAATGCCTGTTGATGAGGTTGGGTAGCAGGTTCCCCAGAGCTGACAGATCCGGACGGTGCAATTAGTGTAGCAGTGAGTTAGCATCAGTGGAGGTCGTCGGTTCGTTAATCTCCATTCTCAGAACCAGCGGTTGTTCCATTACGATCCACCTGGTGGCAACTAGATAAGTGGCTAAACAAAGTTAATCATCACAATAAAGCATTAATTAACACCCAGAAAGACAGTGATGTGCTTTGCAGTTCTCAACCTGATAAAAGCCAAGCATCAGACAACCAGAGCTCCAGCAAGAGCAAGCCCAGCACAGCACTGGCACCAGCAGACCCCAAGGAGAGAACGTTGCTCAGTCCTATCCGAGAGAAAGCCAAACCCAAGACTGGTCAGAAGGCTCCAGACAGCAAAAGCACCAAGGTCAAATCACCAGCTTCAGTGGAGCTTGCACCCCCCAGGAGAAGCACTGGAAAGAAGCAGCCCAAAAAGGTGGAGCGATCTTCTAGCAGCGAGGAGCACAGCTGGCCAAGACCAGGAAACTCAAGTTCTACCCCGAAAGAGAACGAGCCCCCACCTTTAGAACCACCGAAACCTAGAGGCAAGGGCCCTGGGGTCAAGACGGCTCCAAGAAAGGAACCTCGGACCACCACAACAAACACTGCACCAACGAATATCACACCAGTTCAGGATAAAAAGAAGCAGCGAGGACCCAACAAGATCATCCCCAAATCTAAGGAGTTCATCGAGACAGAGTCTTCTTCATCCGAGTGTCATTCGGACCCTGAGGAGCTCATTAAGGTTCAGCTTCCCTGTCCCGGTCCCAACACCCTAAGTCTGAAATCCAAGGATTGCAACAGCAATATCCTGAGTGTTAGCAGCCTTACCAGCACAAGCAGCACCTCTATTCCTGATCCAGGTGCCTCAGATCTCCTGGAAGAGGCCCTCTTTTCTCCCATCCCCATTGTACAAAATGAACTTTTGTCACCACTAAGAGATTTTGAGGACATCAAGTCCCTTTGGGTTAAGATTGAACTCAGTTTCCTATCACGGATCCCAGGGCAAGATCCCCGGGCCTCCCCCAACCAAGGCCGAGTGTCGGGAGGTCAGTGTCAAGCACAGACGGCAACAGTCACCCGCCTCTATCCCTGCAGAAAAGAACCCTAGTAAATCCAAGAGGAAACACAAGGCAAGTGGTCAATGTTCTCACTCTCATTTCATGCACTATAATTATAAAATCAAGGGATGCAATTGCTAAATAATCATGTAATTATTATTTTAAGCAAGTAGTCATTTAGCAGGTCCTTTTAGTGACATTCACTTTCTCCATGGAACAATTTCTCTGGAGTGCCTTGTTGAAGGACACAACCTTGATAGCTGAAGGATCGCCCCTTGCCAAGTTTGAATTGTACAATTAATTAGCAACCCTGTTATTTAATGTTCAAATGGTTTTATTGTATTTATAATATAGTACAGTTTCTCATCCAACGTCATATGTAAATCATAGACCTTCCTATCTACCAAAACATATTAAACTCTTAACACCTACGAGCACAAATGATGACAGCTCATGAAAGACCACTTGCAGCTCCAACCTTTTCACACCTAGTTCAATTGAACATACAAGCAATCTTGAGCCAAATAACATGCACATGTAAACACATGATCTCAGATCCCACAAATGATCCAAAGATGCATAAATGAAACAGACCACCTCAAGAGGTTCGTTCGTCAAAGAGTCCCTTTTAAGTCCACTTACAATGTCAACATCTGAAGCATTGAGGTCATTTGCAGCCAGTTCCGTTTCTTGTTCACTTTAGCTGAACTGGGTTTGGTTATGAAGTCTATTATATGTGAAAACCAGGGTTGTCAAGACCTCAATATACACTGCCTGTGCAAAAAAAAAAAAATGTTGCGCACTCTAATAGAGAGTTCTTCAACCCTGTTCCTGCTTACTGTTCTGTAGAGTTCATCTAGAACCATAATCAAACTGAAGCAGCTAATCAAGCTCCTCAAGATTGCTTGAAACTGCTCATTTGAAGCACGTTGAAAATAAACTTTGCAGGACAGTGGTCCCCAACATTTCACTGGACCATCTTTAGCTTTGATTATATTGTGCATTCGTTGGAGCATTATTTTGACAACATTATGTAACATTACAACATGGATTTCCATCAGGAGTTAAGTTCATTTTGGGCCAAGATCTAGCGTTGACATTAGGAGAGTCAATTCACTCTAGTACATCCTAAAGACTTTCAATGGGGTTAAGCTCAGGACTCCATGCACTCTAAAAATGCTGGATTAAATATGGACAAACCCAGCAACTGGGTTGTTTTGACCCAGCGGTTGGGTTAAATGTTTAACCCAAACTTCTGGGTAGTTTTATTTAACTCAACTATTATTTATAAATTGCTATATGTCTGACTTAAAATGCACCCTAAATTACCACAGGCATCAGCATTTATTGAACATATTATTAAATGTAAATTTCCAATCTATTTTGGGTTCGTTTTAAGCAAGAAATGTTGTTTGTTTTTAACCCAGCATTTTAAGAGTGTCGTGAGAAATGTATGTATGAAAGTGATTTTGCATGCTCATTTAATCACACATAGATGTTTTCCAACATGGTTGTTTGAGAAATTAAAAAGTACACAGTGCATCAGATAGGGTTAAACTAATTGTTGTCAAACATGCCAGTAACATATTAATCACTGCACAAAATGATCCAATCCTAAAATCTAAAGTTTTTGCTTATTTAAATCCAAACTGTAACTTTTTCACTATTCGTAATTACTATTTGTAATATGGATGGTAGAATTTAAGATGTTAGTGCTATCCTGTTTCAACCAAGTGTAAGGGGAAACTGATTCTCGGACTATAAAAGATTGGTTTTCTGAGTTCTAATATAGATGTTTCAGCTCGTCCTTCATCCTGCCAAGCTAAATAACATGTTACATTCTGTATGGTGGTAATTAACTTCCATCTCTCTTCAGTCTGAGCACTGTGACGTGTTGAGTGAAGGCAAGAAGCTTCGGATGGACAAAGATGCACTGCTGCTTCCTCCTTGTATCTCGCCCATACACAACCACAAGGTCTCCAGCACAAAAGAGTGAGTATTCTGACTCATGGCTTGTTGCCTACATTATCACACACTCATCTTAGGAGCATGACTAGCCATTTAGATTTTTTTCCAATGCATTCAGTGGTTTTAAATAGATAATAAAGATTCTTGTTGGATTGTGTTCAGTAACTCTGCTGAAAACCTCCATATAGAGAGCCCACGATGCTTCGCTTTTCTTTAACATATGCTGCCAGTGGCCCCTGATGTTTTTGCCACATATGCATGAAAACACTCAAGATTTGCCAACTCAGCTTAGTTGCTCACCCTGTGTTATGTCCTCTGAGAGAATGCTGGGATACGCAGGAGGAGCAGCGGGTCACCCTTTCAAGCCGCCTGCCTGCTTTGTCCCACTGCATTACAGTAATTTAACACTGACACCAGCACAACGGCTACCGCTAATTTTAGATATTCAATTAGTGTCAGGCCAGGCTAGAGCCCATCAAAGACACACGCGTGACAGGGGTCATATGCTTGTCCTGTCCGCCTGAGTGCCCACCGCACTGCGACACAGCTAACACCAACGAATCTTCATGATATGATCAGCAGCGCTGCGTAACATTATTAGCCACTGCTAACGACTATTACTGGAAGTGTTTAGCACCTCAGGCTTTTTACTGTTATCACCTGCTCAGTCTGTTTTAAATCAACTTGTTCACTGCATTCAACCTTTTAATTGAATTAGAAAAGTAAAGACAGCTTTTTATTTAGTGTTGTCTGATGAGACTCATGCTTTATGGCGTATTTTCAGCCTAATAAACCAAAGGCAAAAAAAATATGCTGCTGTCTAGGACATTCAATCTCAGTGGAGCTTCTTTATTTAGCACTTAGGCTAAGTTTAGACATGTAAGCACTTATGTAAATGAATTTAGCCAAGTTTATATCAGAGCACATGGAGGTGCCACCACCTCCACTCTCATCTGTATAGGATCTTGTGTCGCTCCTATATTGTTCTACAAAAGGAACAAAACCATTTTATCTAAAATGAACCTAATGACCTGAAGGGTAAAAATAATAAAAGAGAGAACAGAATATAGTATCATATTTTCAACAAAAGTACACCCTGTGTAAAATAATAGGCTGTATGTCAGTGGTAGCTCCTTTGAATTGCAGAAAGAAGCTTTACTCTTTAATTAGGGTTTAGTGTTGTGCTGAGATGCAACATTCGAATTTGAGCAGAGAGTGTTTCTCTCAGTCACTATAGACTCAGAAGAGCCCAGGAAACACAGTAATGGACAGAATCCATTCTTGCCTGTTGTTTTGTCCACTTCTTCATGCTGAATTGAACAGCCTGCACTGATAGAAGACTTGGACTAAGGAAGCATCAATGGCAAATAAAAAGATAAATATTTAATACCATAAATATTTCTTACTTGTCATGAAAGAGAATTTTTAATTTTTGTAATTTTAAAGAAATGTTATGTTATATTTTTTTCTGATGTGTAATGCATGTCGATATACAGTTGCAAACTATACATTGTAAAACCTGATAAGTTAGGAATACTCAAAATATTTGAGGAAACGTATTGCTTCAAAACATTTGAGTAAACAAATTAATTTTGTGAGTGCTGAGCGCAATGAGAGCCAAGCCTTGCTTCCATAATCCAACCCAATTTATCACAATGATAATTATATACAACATGCCTCAATCAACAGCACATTCATTCAGATCTTTATAATTTAGTACTAGTTAGCAACAGCACACTGGCACATGCTAATCTAGTTATCTAATAGACTCACATCAACACTTGCATCTAAATAGTCAAAAACATGCAATATACTGTATATAGTCTTGAAGTTTTGCTGTCTGTCCTTAACCTAACCACAGGCTCTACTCTTCACCACAACGGCAACACTACAAAACCAACATAACAGAAACCTATGTAAATCCTAACATAACACAACATTTAAGTACTGACTTTCTCTCTATGTTAATCTTGTGCAAAAACACACAAAATAACACTTAATTTCTACATGTATTTTTCATGTTGTCTGATGCAAAGCATGCTGGGAACTAGAAAATGCACTAGTTTTAAGTTCACCTTACTACAACGACATTTTGAGTTTACAGAACTTATTACAAATAAGTCCAATTAACTTTCATTATTATTTGAGTGAACTTAACTAATTTCATTTAATTTCACTGTTCGGTTTTACATTGTATTTATTTATTTATTTCACTATATATCTTCAATATGTGTTAGTTTCTTTTACGACAAAGGACATTGTGTGGTAATCACAAAATTTAGTTAGATTTATGCTCAAAAAAATATTTAGGGATGTTTAAAAAGAGTAAGAAAAAAATTCTGAAAACAGAGTGATAATTATGTTTTGAGTTTGCGGTGCATTATTTCTGGTATCTTTTTTCAGTGTTTGTTTATATTTTGAACCGTTTTTTTTTCTCGCATTTTTCAGTCTAACAGTGTAAAGCATTTTATTATCTGAGTTGTTCTAACAACAGTCTTTCCATGTGATTTATTTTCCCTGCTCATTAAAATGAACAATCTACATTTCATCTATGCAGCAAGGCCTATGCACAGATCTAGTATTTTGGCAGATATAGTATTATGTAGTCTAGTCAGTTTACATTCACATAAGATATATCTGACTGTGTTTACATTAAGACTTTTTACTTTTTTTCCCAGTATCCCTCAGTAGTGCATGAAACACCACCAAATATGACTTTGAATGTCTTTGTTTTAAGAAATATTGTAAACACCACAAATGCATTGGACTGCGCTAAGTCTTGAAGTGCACACACAGAGACCTTTGACATGTTTTCTGTTTTTCCTGCCAAGTTCTTTAAAGAAGCAACCTCGCAAGCGGGAGGATAAGCTGTTGCCGCCTCTGCTGTCACCGCTGTCCGATGAGCTGGTGGGCCGCCCACGGAGGAGCAGCGAATGCAGCTCCCTCAGTCAGGAGGGAAACACCTCCACCGTCCCAAACACCCTCCCCTCCACCCGCACAATACCTGCCTTCACCTCTTCATCATCGTCCTCATCACACAAACACCGCAAAGGAGAGAACAAATCCTTCTCCCATTCCAAGGCCAGCGCTGTAAGTCACAGATAGACTGATGGATGGATAGATAGATTTTTTTCTTTGCTTGAGGCCTTCACCACATTTCCTGTGTTTTTACTAAACTAATTACTTTCTTGGAAAGGTTTCAAAATAGCCTTGAAGACAAGAGAATGGCTCCCATGTGCCGATCGTCCAAAATCAATCCAGCTAAATGGTCCTAAAAATGAAAACACTGAGTGGATGCAGAACAGACTGAGACTGAATGGATCCTTTATGTATTATTCAAGCTGTTAAAGGCTAATTATAATTTTAATGTTCTCTTGCTGTTCCAGGAGGAAGACAGTCACAGCAAGCCTTCCGGCGGTTTTCACGCCAATGGTCAGTCGGAGCCAGACCTCTGGTCAAACTCTTCAGCCCTATCCATGGAGCACATGGAGCCCAGGAGACCTAAACTCACATTTAATAACACGTATGTAACAGTAGCAGTGTGGTAGCTGTGGGTAATAATGACTGACTGAGTCTTGAATTCTCTTTCAGTCGTATAGCAGCTCTACATATTTCAGGTTCATGTTATTGCACACAGTGGAATGTGTGTGAAAAACAAACAGATCTTAATGACACTTTATATCATTACAGTGTTCACAATGCAGATTACTACATGCAGGAGGCCAAGAAGCTGAAGCACAAGGCAGATGCTTTGGTAAGTCTATTCATATCATGTCTTTGAGGTACAATCAAAACTATAATTGTTATAGAATCACAGTTATTATAGTTAACTGAAACTAAAACTAAACCATAAGAAACTATGTTTATAACTTGAAAAAAGTAAATATATGCTCTGAAATAAAGCATATAAAAAACTTACATTTATTTTATTTCATCTATTGGTCAAGGCAACATTTCTCGTTTTCATTTATTTTAGCTTGGTGTACTAAAAAAAATGTAAATGTATAAAAAATCAACATTTAAAAAAAATTAAAAAAATGAAAAATAAAAAAGTAATTCTAAAAGTTTATAAAATTAAAATGAAACTGGGAAATAATTCAACATATTTTTAAAACTATATCTAAATTACTAGTAAAACAACACTGTATGGAATAAAAGTCTGAAAGAAAAAGTGTTTTATTGTGTGTGGTTTTAGTGTCTTACTATTGTAATGTTTTTTTTTTTTATTAATTACATCTTTCAATAAAATCCTAGTGTAAATAACTTTCTAAGCAGAAATAATGTGACTAAATATGGTATAAACTACTGAAAAATGTTATATGTCATAAATTGATCTGATCATTCTCATTGTTATTAGTGGTTATTAGCGGTTATTAGTGGTTTTGATTGCAGAATTTATTTTCCATGATTAATGGAAACCTGGTAACCTAGTAATTTGGGTAGCTGATAAAATCTTGATCATTCATTGATCAGAAGATGTGGGAATCCTGATTTGGGTATCGTGGCACCCGAGCACTGTGGGCAACTGAGAAATTTTCTGAAACTCTAGTGGAGACATAAGTGAAATTATGATGTCTTTTACTAAGCAGAAAAATCTGCCAAGCCAGAGAATCCGTTCAGTTCTCATCCAATCTTAGTGCAGCCTAGGAGAAACAGTGATAATAGTGCGAATTAGCGATTTTTCTTTCCAATGGGAAGTTAGCACTCAGCAAGTGTAGATGAAAAATTCCTGTCACACTGCTCTTAACTACACGGACACATAACCCATCCGTTACAGAGAGCCATTAGCAAGCTGAGAAAAAGCTCTCACGGCAGACCTTTTATAATTGAAGACTATCCAATCTAGGCGAGCGAAAGCCCTTGTGTCTGCCCTTAGCATCCATAAAGCTTTGTTAGAGATTTACAAAACAGACCCCCAGACCCTCAATAATTGGATCCAGGCAATTATCTCTGGAGACATTGTCCATTATCGCAAGTTACATCCTCTCTGTCATAAATCGCAATGATGATGTATAGACTAGTCATGAATACAAAGTAAAGGGAATTGATTGCCAGCGTTACATGAGCGTGGTGGCAGGCGTGTAATGAATCCCGGGCGTCCGCGCGCCTCGTATTGAAGGGCTCACTTGAAAACGAATGGACTCGGCTCCTGAGGTGCCGGCGGAGGCAAGTGGTCAGTAAATCTATTTTACGCTCCTATGGAGATGAGATATGCTCTTATTGTTTGTTCTTGTCTGCAGAGCTGGATGCAGTTGGGTTTTTGGAGGCAGGCGTAATATTGTTTAGTGCTATTGATTAGTTTGTGTTTGAGAAACGAGATATGAGAGTTAAAGTTAGCCTTTATGAGCCTGTAACGATAAGTCAGGATGATAAATATAATCCCTAAAGCACTTCGTACTGCTATCCCAGACAAAATAAACTGTTCTGATTCATAAACTTGTCGTGAAGTTGGCCGTAAATCTGCACGTTCCCTCACTCTTGCATTACAGCTTCTGACTCATCTTCTTACCTCAGCCTAATGGCTTTATTTCCTCCTCCGATGATATCTGTTTTTCTATATGACTTTACGAGCTTCGGAAATTACCTCAGTCTTTTTATTTTTTTATTTATTTTTTATTTTATTTTTTGCATAATACTCTCAACCTTTGATGGCACTTTTGCTTCACAGATGGACAAGTACAGCAAAGCTGTGAATTACTCAGACGGGGCGCTCTCATTTATCGAATGTGGCAACGCCATGGAACGGGACCCGTTAGAGGCCAAGTCACCATACACAATGTATTCAGAAACCGTAGAGCTCATCAGGTCAGTGTCCTCTTCATGATTCAAAAATCAAAACCGATTGCCATTAACTACAGTTTTAGCATTCCTTGTTTTATCGACATCAGAAGCAATAAAAATAGGCGGTCCTCAAAATGAGTGTATTCTAAGATCCTTTGCTAACTGAAATATGGTGTGAGTAGTTCATCATATTTGTTTAACTCTTGATAATTTGATCATATATAGTATACCATCAACATTTTGAGTTGGGTGGGTAGGTGAGTGAGTGAGTGAGTGAGTGAGTGAGTGAGTGAGTGAGTGAGTGAGTGAGTGAGTGAGTGAGTGAGTGGAGTGAGTGAGTGGAGTGAGTGAGGAGTGAGTGAGTTGAGTGGGTGAGTGAGTGAGTGGGTGAGTGGGTGAGTGAGTGGGTGGGTGAGTGGGTTTGAGTGAGTGAGTGAGTGAGTGAGTGAGTGAGTGAGTGAGTGAGTGAGTGAGTGAGTGAGTGAGTGGGTTTGAGTGAGTGGTGGTGAGTGAGTGAGTGAGTGAGTGGTGAGTGAGTGAGTGAGTGGGTGGGTTTGAGTGAGTGGGTGGGTGGGTGGGTTTGAGTGAGTGAGTGAGTGGTGAGTGAGTGAGCGAGTGGGTGGCGGCGGTGGCGGCGAGTGAGTGGCAGTGGGTGGCGAGTGGGTGAGCGAGTGGGTAGGCAGTGGGTGGGCGAGTGAGTGGCCAGTGAGTGGCAGTGGTGAGTGGTGAGTGAGTGAGTGGCAGTGGGTGGGAGTGAGTGAGCAGGTGAGTGGCAGTGGGTTTGAGTGGGTGAGTGAGTGAGTGAGTGGTGGCGGTGAGTGGCAGTGAGTGGCCGAGTGAGTGGCAGTGGGTTTGAGTGGGTGAGTGGGTGAGTGGGTTTGAGTGAGTGGGTGGGTGGGTGGGTTTGAGTGAGTGAGTGAGCGAGTGAGTGAGCGAGTGGGTTTGAGTGGGTGAGTGAGTGAGTGAGTGGAGTGAGTGAGTGGGTGGGTTTGAGTGAGTGGGTGGGTGAGTGGGTGGGTGGTGAGTGAGTGGTGGTGAGCCAGTGAGTGGCAGTGGGTGAGCCAGTGGTGGCGGTGAGTGAGCCAGTGGTGGCAGTGAGTGGCAGTGAGTGGCAGTGGGTGGCGGTGAGTGGCAGTGGTGGTGGTGAGTGGCGGCGGTGGGTGGTGAGTGAGTGGTGGCGGTGAGTGAGTGGGTGAGTGAGTGGTGGCGGCGAGTGGTGGTGGTGGTGAGTGAGTGGTGGCAGTGGGTGAGGTGGGTGAGTGGGTGAGTGGGTGAGTGAGTGAGTGAGTGAGTGAGTGAGTGAGTGGCGAATGAGTGGCAGTGAGTGGAGTGGGTTTGAGTGGGTGAGTGGGTGGGTGAGTGGGTGGGTGAGTGAGTGGGTGGGTGAGTGAGTGAGTTAGTGATTCATATTTTATTTATCCATTTATTTATTTTTAAAAGAATAGTTTTTTTACAATATATTTCTATATTACAATAGAAAACAGTATTACTATGTTACTGTATTTTTTTATCAAGCATAAGACTTAATAAAAAACTTACTGACACCAAACTTTTGAACTGTAGTGTCCTTGATAATATTTTGCTGTAAGTGGCCAGAATATTGCACACATAGAAAAAAAAAAGGTTACACTGCAGTTTGATTGGCTAGTTCGCAGTTTTTAAGAATCAGAGTGCATGTTTTAACCAGCTGGACAGAAAATAAAGATTTGTTTCAAGGCTCCTGCAATGAACACTTTTGAGGAAGAGCTACTTGATTTTACAACGTTTGCAAGACTCATAGAATCAAACATCATCATGTGAACATTGGGTAACACTTTATTGCGATAGTCCACTTTAGACTCACTATACAGGTTATATAAGATCGCCCACCCCTAAATGTCACAAAAATATGAATTGTGCTTCTTTAAAAGTCACTTTAAATGTCGGTTAGATGAACCCTTCCTGAGTAAGGGTACGTTTCACGATAACGATGCACTAAAAACAGAAACGTTTTTCCTTTGCGTGTTTTTTTTTAAGTTTTTCATACACACAGCAATGTTTTCAAAATGTTCCCTGTTCACACAGATCCATGAAACTATGCATCCCAGGCCAGCAGTTGGCAATGTCACTTTGTAAAGAAACACTCCTGTGCACATTCCTATGGACTGAATCCGTAATACAAATGTGCATGATCACAGTATTTTGCATTTTTGTTGTTTATATGTAGTTTTTTCAAAAACTTGCACTTTGAAACCTGTTTTTAAAAGTTAGCATTTTCGTGCCCCGAAAACGCAGTTGTCATGTAAATAAACAGTCAAAAAACATTATTTTTTTATTTTCCGTCTTTACTTAAAAGCGTTGTTGCGTAAACGCCCTCTATATAGCCAGATTGACCCACCATATGGACTTTATCCAATAGTCTGGTGACATCAAATTAGTGCCATGCTGTTTGCTAAAAAAGTCACACTCAACATACCTGTACATGGAGGTCAAAATGTGCTTTTCATTGATAACCCAACAGATGTAGTTGATTTGAAGAAGTGACGTATGCATTAGGGACTTCTAAGGGCATCAGAGGTGGTATTAACACTCCAACGCCGTTCTCTGCGTACCATCAGAAGCTAAATCCAGCGCTTTGCACTAGCAGCCAGTTAAATCTCCTCTCAGCCATCGCTCGACGACAATCATCCGTATCTGGAAGGAAGCTTTAAAACACTGCTAAAGCGCTTAATCAGCTTAGAGTGGATCATTATTCTTGTATTTCATTAAGCTATTAGAGGATAATGAAAGATTTCCACATGGTGACGGCAGAAACATATTCTCGCCCAGATAAAAGCCGCCCGTGCTCTGCCTGCCTGTCACGCCGCGGCGGCTTGTTTATTTTGAATGTCAAGGTTAGTTTTGTGCTTATAGTGGGATGACAGTCATCAGCGCAGATTGGAATTCAGCTGCCAGTCTCTCCGGCTTGTTAATGAAAGCCATCTAGCAGCCGAAAGAGATTTTCAAAGGCTGCTGCGTTTGTGATTTATAAACCTGGGTCGAGGACATAATACCATTCGGGCGATATTATATGCATTTAAGAGAGCTGTAAAAACATGTTTGCTCTCGGGCTTCAGATATTAGGTCAATATAACCTGTAGATTTTGACCTGTAACGTCGGGAAACGCTTCATGCTCAAATAAAGACGCATCTTCAAGATGCCATAAAAGCCTCTGACCTGCTTTAGGAGGGACAGACACCTTGTTTATATATTGATGGGACTTTAGGAGTCTGGATGCGTGAGAAATGTGAGAAAGCTAGTTTTGGTTTCATGGGGCTCTGCATATGTCCCAAGCATCTGGTGTCTCGCAAGCATACTGTTGAAAGGTCAGCACACCATGATACTGGCTGCTTTTCCCTCAGTGCTCATATTGATGCACACTGTGTGTTATGATAATACTGTTGTTGTTGTTGTTGTTTTATTGTTGTTGTCAACAAGATACTGTTGATGTTTTTACCATAGACGCTTTTGGCCCTGTGAATTATTAGAAATATTTTATCTTAAAATGCACTTTGGGCACTATTTTCTGGTATTTAATTTTACTATAGTAGTATCCCTCAGTGGATATACATCCTTCACAGGAGTTTTTATTATTATTTATTATATTTTTTATATCACCCAAGTATTTATTGCCTTTAATAACATTCTGTGTTATATAAAATTATATTTTAAACATTTCTGGAATAAAACATAATATATGTCTCTGTCTTGCTTAAGACAATTTTATTGCACTGTGAAAAAAAAAACATACAAAAACATATTAAGTTCAGTTGCTAGTGCTACTCACATAGAAGTAATAAAATAAAAAAATTACAAATAAAAACATTAGTTCCCATGACTTACTGATATGATCTGATTTGATTTGATTTTACAGTGTAGAATTGTATGCATCCTTATTGCGCAAGATTAAATCATATTTTTTACCATTCTTGTACAAATTTTCTACAAAGAAAAAATGTTTTTTGCTTGATTTTGATATTATCTATTTATTTTCTTCACATTTTATCATTAACACTATAATATCCAAGTACACTAAAAGTACGCTCGGCACCAAATACACAAAAAAAACGCACTTTCATAAAAAACTCAATATATAATTATTGGTCATAATGGACATGTGCCACAGTTGTGGGACAGTTGTGTACAAATGGATATATATATATTTGTATTATAATGGTTTTGAAAATGCAGTAAAAATTAAGATGGATTTTCATAATTTAAAATAGATTATCTGGGTCTGGAACAAGAATAAAATAATACATTCTACACATAAAAGTATTTTAAAACAAAAGATAAAGATAATAATAATGGCATGATAAATAGTTTCCATTTTCAATGTAAAATTTATACAACAAAGTTAGTTTCACTAAAAATCAATCTCTGGGGCATAATAAAGCAAAAACAGCCAAGCATTGCCTTGATGATGCTGCATTAATAGTCCTAACAGCCTCTTTCAATATTCCTTGAGTACGTTTGGCAAGATCTTAATAGAACCTTAATGAATATTTTCTCTTTTTCAGCAATCGTTGTTTGTCACTTCTGTATTTGCGAATGTTCAAGCTGAAGAAGGATCATGCGATGAAGTATTCCCGCTCACTAATGGAGTATTTCAAGGTACGACCCCATGCCTCTGTTTCTTTGTTTATTACAATTAAGAAACAGAGCTAGAAATCTTCATAATTGTTTGAATAGCTTGTTCTCATAAATTCTGCATGCCATTATTTACTCAATTTATTCATCAATTCTAAGCATACATTGTCAAACTGTAAGCTAATTATGATTAATAACCTATGCATGCTTGCATTTGGCGATTATGTGCTGTGTTTATAAATGATTTTTATTCTTGCTCCCCCAGAATTCTGCAAAAAGTTCCCAAGCACCTTCGCCGTGGGGAGCCAATGGAAAGTACGTGCATTTTCCTCTCTTTATCCTTTTGTGTTTCTGCCAGCTTGTGAAAAGATTCCATCTTGCTTGAGAACAGCCCCCCTGAATCATCTTCCCGCTGCCAAGTGGGAAAAAAATATAGTGTGAGATATGAAACCTCAGTCATGGTTGCTTGACATCAGTGAAAGGACATGAAGAGATGAACTCTGGGAAAGCAGCATCGCTTCCATGTCAGCTCTATGGCAACCCAGTTCCAATGGGGTGAGGCGGTGCGAGAGGCGCTGTGTTTGACTTTGTGTGTGTGTCTGATCCGGCCTCTATCTGGACACTACCCAGGCCCGCTGTTCGGCTGCCAACCTGCCTGTCAAAAGCAATTAGCCTCACCGGCTCGGCCCCTGCAGCCACTACATTAGCAATAAAGAGCCAGCCGTACCTGCTGTAGCTGTAATCAACACATCCATCCTCAACCTCCTCCTCATCCTTTACCATCATGAATCTTTTTTTCGCCTCGGAGGGAGTTTATTTATTTTAGCTGAGCCCTGAAACCCGCTACGAATGTGCCCGGCTGTTGACAGGGCGCATAATTTAGCCGGCCGAGGCTTGAGTGTGTTTCCATTTATCAGTGGATTATAGGTCACTGAACCAGATTGTATGAGGTGAAGCACTAAAGAGACCAATGAACATGTGTGCCGACAGTAATGGTTATGAAAAAGTGCACTAAATTGTACTGAATAGGCACTTATAGTGTACTTCAAATCTTAAATCTGTATGCAGATAAAATAATATTAATGAAAGAAAAGGCCACTTAGGAGAGAATATTTTCTTGACTATGTTTCTTAACACACAGTGCACTTTTAAAAACTTAAAAAAATAAATAATAATGTCAAATTATACGTTTTATATTTACCTGTTAGCTGTCAGCGTTCCGTATTGACAAGTCCAGTCTTGACAAGACACATATCATTAGAAAGGTCAGAGTCTCCATATTCCATATTTGGTGTTATAAGGTTTTGATTTTATAGTAATTTTAGATTTCAAAACATTTAGTAAAATATTTATTTTGTACAAAATAAAAAAGTAGTACATTTTCTTTACAGTAAAATTCAAATACATTTTAAATAATTAGGTTATCGTAATCTTATTTTGATGTTGATTAACATACTAAACCATTTGTAAAGTACTTGATTATAGTTTTAATCGTAGTGTGTTATTTGATAAACTGCAACTGCATCAATACAAATATGCCTTTCAAATAAATGATATGCAAGTTTTAACAGAAATGACATAAAAGTATATTTCATTTTACCTTGAATGCTTGTCAGTATATTCAGCAGTACAGCTATATTTAAAAGAGAGTAGAATTATGCAATTACATAAAAAGATGTACTAAATTCCTATCAAAATGGGTCAAAAAGCATTGTTAAGTTCAACTAATTGTATTTAATATACATTTAAACTGTAAAACATTTAAATATTAATTCATGCTATTAATGTCCACTTTACACATTATATGTAAAGTACGTATTGTAGTAATAACAGTAAATAATGTTTAATTGCATACAACTAACCTAAACCATCCCTATATATTAAGTACACGTAGTTAGTTAATATTACTCAGTACTTAAATGTACTACTACACTGTAACAAGGACACCTTAAAATAAAGTGTAACCCCTAACTCTAACCCTGTACATGTAGTTAATCAATATTACTCAGTACAAAAATATATATTTTACATCGTAACAAGAACACCTTAAAATAAAGCGGTAATTGCAAAGAACATATACTGTAATTACATGTCTGAAAACATTACATTCTGTTTGCACTTAAGTATATCTTTTAATGTTTATAATTTCCATAATAAGTACTAATTTTACAAGTATGCTAAAGAGTACTTCTTTTGCTCAAGGGTAGTCATTACAGCCAATCAAGACGTACGTATATGATTTTTATTAAGCTGTGTGGCGCAGGATATTGAGCCAATGATATTTCACTATGGGCTGGGCTGCTGAGCATAACATAAAATAAACAGAAACCAAGAAAAACAAAATGTCTTTACATGCCCCGCTCGCCACTTACATTTGATAGAGAGTAATGCTCGAGATCCGTTTTAAGGGTAAAGAAAGTGACGTGTCAGTTTGAAATGGTGCGGGAATACGGTGGATTGGATTTCCAAATTCTCATTGGTCTGTATTTCATCTTTCTCCTAACAGGAGCACAGGTACCCCATCTCCCATGTCCTTGAGTCCATCTCCTGTCAGTTCGGTCAGCAGCGGCACTGGAGTGATGGGCTCTGCCTCTGGAAGTGTGGCCATTCCCCAACGCATCCACCACATGGCAGCCAGCCATGTCAACATCACCAACAACATCCTGCGCAGCTATGAACACTGGGAAACCGCTGACAAGCTGGCCCAGGAAAGTCAAGGTAGGATGCTTTCGAGTTGTATTTCAGGTTTTATTGTGTGAACAAACACTTGTTTTTCTGTAGACTACACTGAGTGATAAACACATATATATATATATGTATTTACAGTAATATGTTTGGTGATATTAAGCAACTCTGTGAATATTGCATATGTTTTAATTAACTTTTTTTACCATGAAGTTTCCAAAAGACTGTGTAGTTTAATGAATTGGTTCAAAGCTCTGATTCAACAATTATAATATGTTTTAATCAAAACTTTATATAATCTTGACAAAACACATTGTTTGAAAGGTTGTATCTCAAGGTTCCATATTTGGTGGTTATTTTGTGACAGAAATGCATTCATTTGTTCATTATATTCATTTATTATATATTCAAATATTTATTAAGTGAAGTAAAGTTTCAAAGACATGCAAGATTATTGTAACACATTTTTCATGAATGTACTATTTCAGTGTTTCTACTTCCAATATATATATATATATTGTCAAATATCTTTTTTATCTATATGGTACATCAGTATTAGAGAGACAAAATTAGTACTTCGCCTACCATTTTCAGGGCTTTTTTATCTTGCATCATGAAACAATCACTAAAGTAAAGAATGACTTTTTCCCAAATTCTCCCAAAATCTCTCTCCTGCAGATAAATCTCAATTGTCTTTGCTGTCATATATCTCAGCGTTATATAAGAAATCCACCTCTCGCACTCGCAGCGTTATCAGTGACTCAACATTTGATACGGCCTACCAGAGAAATGAAAAAGCCACTATGCTAATTGCATTTGAGATCTGATGTGGCTTGTCATTTCCTCTCTTTCTCTCTCTGTGTCCTCTGGAGGAGACTAATTAAAACACTCTGAGACCCTGCGTGTTGTACGAGGTCTCCCCCGCCCTCTCAACTTCCCCTCCTCACTGTCTTTCCTAGAAATGAATGCAGTTGCTGGTGGGTACGAGCTTTGGCCAGAATGATAGCGGGATTGGCTAATTATGACAGTATCAGTTCTGACTCTGTGGTCTGTTGTTGTCATCTGTTTGCTAATTGCTGCAGTCATTAGTAGGAGGCAGTGATGTCATCAGATACCTCCGTTATCTTCAGGCTAAACTTGAGAAGATTCACCTTGATGAAGGAAAATTTAGTTAAAGATTTTTTAATTTGTAAGTATTCAGTCAAGAGAAAATTATTATATATAGCATATTTATCATGTTATTGACTTGTACTTTTGTACTTTACAAAACTTCTCAAAAATTTTACAAAGTTAAATTTATTTTTAGATTTAATTCTTAAAGGGGTCATATGATGCTTTTTTAAAGATCATTATTTGTATATTTGGTGTAACAGAATATGTTGACATGATTTAATGTTTAAAAACATACATTTTAAATACTGGACATTATTGTAGTTCCTCTATGCCCCGCCTCTCTCAAACGCATCATTTTCTACAAAGCCCCTCCTTCCGACAAGCACAGTCTGCTCTGATTGGCCAGCTGACACAGTGCATTGTGATTGGCCGAATACCACAAGAACGCGTTGATAATGTAACACCTCTGTCCATAATCACGAGCTTCAGCTTTCAAAGTAAATATAAAAACAGTTCATAATGTTGTTAGTTTTACCATCAGTTTAAGCCGAGAGGGGAACAGTGTCGTGTGACACAGTGATGACGCTCGTATATATTTGCAGTACACAAGCCGCGGGAAAGACGATTTCTGATGGGCTGTGTACTCTGCTGTGATGTGACCCTGTTCCCCTCACTCACACTCACACACAATCACACACACATGACATGCAAAACTGTGCATTTGAACAGTCGATAGCAAACACTTAAACCAATAACAAAACATACTTGCAGTCGCTGATTCAGAAGCACCAGATTGTCATAGCAAAGTTGGAATTGACCCAATATCTTTTATTTTTTTATATCCTTTGAGCACAGCCAGCCTTTCTCCTAGATTCATGAAACTGTCCATAAAATGCGTTGCACAAATTCAAACATTTAGGTTTTGCTGTTGTGTTGTAAACAAATATTAATCGATGATTCCTAATTGCATCTGCTTTCGGAAGGCCAAATAAAGTACTTTTGCTTTCACATAGAAACACACATCATCCCCCTGACATGGCTGCAACAACACTACTGCGGTCACTGAAACCACGCCTTCTTGATTTGCATGCACATTTGGGCAGAATTATGCAAATATTTCCACATCGTGATGTAGACATGTGTGGGCGTGTTTGATTGAGGCATATTAGCCCAGTCTGGATCAGCCTTCTCTGTTAGATAGAATAAATCCTTTTGTGGGATACTTTGAGCTTTGTAACTCTGAAGATCTTGCACAAACAGCTACATAACACACATAATGAAATGGAAAACGAGAAATTGCATCATATGACCCCTTTAAGAACTTTGTAAGAGTGCAAAAAAATAAATATTATTATATATTTTCCAAAGAATGTCTCTTTTTGAAGGTGCTTTAAGACCTTCAAAATGCACAAATACAATTATTTTCAAGAGATATACTTTTTTCTGAGATACAAATCATGCTCGGGTCATTTTGGACATGGATATGTATTGAGTAACATTAGGTGACAAAAAATATTTTTGTTAAATTATGTAGGTAATTATATTAGTGTCTAAAAAAACTTTGTGATTACTCAAATATGCAGTAATAACATGGAAACATGGAAAACTCGCATTTCCTTTTTTTCACAATCACACATTAATGAGAAGTTGCTGATCAGATACAATATGGTTTTTAGTCGAAAAATATATTAAGTTATGCCTGTTTTATAAAGCAACAATCGGACTCTGAATGTGAAAATCATACACAGATTTTTAATGCAATTTGAGGGTTATTCAAATTATTCCTAAATTCTGTCTTCAGAACAAACTTAAAAAGATAAGAAAATTTTTAATAAATGTTTTTAGGAATACAAAATATTCTTAATGGTACACTTAATTTTGAAAAGAAAAAAGAAAATATCAAGGTTTTTTATTAAATAAAGGCAGGATTCAGTTTATTCTATTTACCACTTTTTAGATCTAAAAACCAACCACTGGCAAAACATTTTAAACAACTGTTTTTTCTCTGAATACATAACTACTTTAGAATGTCATCAATTAGGGGTGTGCGATATGATGATTTTTGATTATGGATGATAAAAATGTATCTACGATCTGCTTCTGAAGAAATATCGTAGTATCGTTCTATAACACACAGTCCTTCAGTTGCAGTTCTGGTGCTGCCGTATCAATACAGCCTACTGTACAACGCCACATACATTCAGTGTTAACACAGCAGTAGAGTTACTCCCACGGGACGCTGCACATATTTGTAATCACAAAAGTATATTATTTGCATGTGTTTTAAAGCCTTGCAGGTTAAACTTTTCATTCACGCGCTGGTCTGACGTGCGCTTTTTCTGAGCTCGTACACTCGAAGTGCGTGCGCTAAAAAGCCTGTCCAACAGCAGCTGATTACTCAACTAAGTTATCTTTTTAACTAATACTGTCAAAACACACAAGGTTTTCACTAAGACGCAGTTGGTTATGTCTAAAATTAAAGTAAACAGTTTAGAGAAAAATGGATGCGTGCCTGTATATTAAATGTGTGCAGGTACAGGTCTTAAAGGTTAATTAAAGGGATAGTTCACCCTAAAGTTTAATTTCTGTCATTACTCACTCACATGTTGTCTCAAACCTGTATTAATGTCTTTCATGTGCTGAACACAAAAGAAGATATTTTAAAGAACGTGGGTAACCAAACAGTTGCTGGTCCTCATTGAGTTTGATAGTAGAAATAAAATACTATGGAAGTCACTGTGAACCAGCAATTGTTTGGTTTTCCACATCCTTCAAAATAGCATTCATGTTCAGAAAAAGAAAGGAATTCATTCATGTTTAAAACTAATTTTGAATGAGTAAATTATGGTACAAATATAAAACACTATGACAAAATCAACAACAGACAGATGGCAGAATTTGTATTCTTTAATATTAAAACAACAAAGAGAAAACAAATAAAACAACTCTTGACTGAAAAACAATTATAGTTACTTTAATAGGAATCAATCTATATAGTGTTTTATTTTTATATTTGTTCGTTCAGGTTCTTGAATGCTCCTGCTAAATATGCTGATTGTACCTGAAAATTAAACACATGAACATTCCCATCTTCGCCCACTTTGGCCTAAATATCCACCATTCTTTTTTAATATTTTGTTACCTTGAAAGGCTTTGTCTTTATAATAGGGAAATTACAAAATAGTAAAACCAACATGACAAAGAATCATGATGAAATCGTGATATAAAAAAAGAAATTCAGGATATAATATTTTTGCCATGTTGCCCACCCCTACCGTCAAAGAACCCATTTTGTATTCAAGAGGTTGTAGTTAGTCTGCCAGCTAGTTGCATCTGCTTTATGGTTTGTTTTTGCTGTCAATGGCATATAAATAAGTACATGGACTCAGTGTTAAAAAGATTAGCAACACCTGTTATATATAATTTACTGTAGTCCTATGTAAAAAAAACATTGTTGATCCCCTTTTTCCAATCGCTCTGTGTCTCTCTCTCTGTTCTGACAGAGTTCTTTCTGGAGCTGGACTCAGTGATGGAACCGTTGACGCAGCACAGCAGCATGACAGAACTGGTGCGCTACATACGCCAAGGATTGCACTGGCTTCGGCTGGAGGCCCATTTGTTATAGTGCTGGCGCTTCCACTGTGCTCTTCCTTTCTCTCTGTCTTTCTCTCTCACTCTCTTCCCCACCGCTCATCACTACCTCCACCATCTTTGCCATCTACAAGCCTCTGGAACCCTGAGGGAAGTCAGTTAACCACTAGCGAGTCTCAGAACTGTGAGTTATTCCCTGGAGGGTGCCATGTCCTCGTTCCAGCTTGAGTCCTTGTAGTCCTGTCAGGAAAGTCTCGAGATGTCGTAGAAGGCGGATCTGGAAGGATGGAGCGCTGCTGCATCGGATCACAGCACTACGGGAGGCCAAATTATGCATCTGTTACAAGAACATGGTAACAGTGGACAAGTTAGCATGTTGTTGAAGGTGAATTCAGCTAGTGACCCCTGTGATGTGAGCCAGGCAAATTTAATTTGCTTTGTAAGGCAGGAGAGGCCAGAAACACACTTTACGCAAGTACACAAAGATACAGTAGGTATGAATGCTTGATCAACATATTGCAAGTGCGAAATACACGTGACCATTTTTAAAGTGTGATACTGTGTGTGGCACGATATAGTTAACTTCAAATGTCTGTGGTTCAATAACATTAAGTTTTGCTCCTAATTTACTCACAAGATAACATTGAAAATGCAATTTATGCTTGAAGGGACATATTTAAATCAAAATTAATATTGAGCAAAATATCAGGGTGATACAATTGTCCTTATTTAATAATGAAAAAAGCAAAGAAAAAAGTAAGAATGAAATTCTTTAAAATAAACTTTATTTTTACTTTTTAATACTTTTATTCAGCAAGGACACATTACATTTATCAAAAGTCACAATAAAGACATTTGCAATGTTACAAAGTATTGATATTTCCTGTTTTCTGTTCCTGTTTTTGTTTTGAAATTTATTTATTTATTTTTAATTATTATTTTAAATGATCAAAAGATCCTAATATATGTATGTCATGGTTTCAACAAAAATATGAAGCAGCACATCTGTTGTTTTTTTTGTTGTTGTTGATGTTTTTTTATGATGCTGAAAATTCAGCTTTACCATCACTGAAATTAAAAAGTGTAATTACATATTAAAATATAAAACAATTCTAAATTGTAATAATATTCCAGAATATTACAGTTTTCGCTGTATTTTGATCAAATAAATGTAGCCTTGGTGAACATAACACAGTTTAGCCCCGAACATTTAACTGATCATGTATATATTTATACATTTGCGTCACAGCTTATTAACTCTTTCCCCGCCAGCATTTTTGAAAAAAGTTGCCAGCCACCTCCAGCGTTTTACAGATTTGTATTCAAATTTCATGGCCCCCAGAATGTTTCATTGTGTGAATATCTGAACATGCAGTACATCAAAATAAAGATCAGACCCTCTACTTTCAAACAAAAAAAATCAGTTTTATTTTAGCTTCAGGCATTGTTTTTATCAACACTTGAATGTAGGCAGGTTTCATAAAAAAGCAACATCTTGAGCAAAAAGCTGAGAAAATTGAATTTTTTTATCAAATACTGCATCTGGATAATATTCAGTAATATTCTCAAAGCAAATATGCAGTAGATGGCTTCCATCAGTACTCCCAAAGCTTGCACAGGCCTTTACCACTTTCTGGATTGACATTTCACACTTTCATTTAAATGCAGTTAGTGTTGATGATCGCATAATTTTTTCATATGCATTAGCTTACATATGAGATCACTCGTTTCTGCATCTTCCTTGTTTGTGTTTTTGATCGGCACTTTCTAGAATCATTCAGGCGATGCGTAATAGCGCCCCCTAGTGTTTAACAGTGAAAACACGGAAACACCGAACATTTCGTGTTTGGCAAAGAAGCGTTGTCTCATGAATAATGGAAAATTCTGTGTTTGGTGGGAAAAGAGTTAATATCTGACAAAATAAATAGGAAACAATATCACACAAAGAACCCTTCATCTCATTATTTAAATTGATATCTAAATCCTTTCTTTACTAGATAATCATCAACTGATGTTGTTAGCTAAACCATGAGGGGAGTTTCCAATCCTTCTCCTGGAAGGCTCTGGAACAGGACTGGTCATGTTTGGTTTACTCTGATAGCTGCTCTAGCGCCCCTTGTGGCGTTGCTGAGAATACACACACTTGCTGTTGAATTATGAATTGCGCTCTGACAGCTTTCAGAGCACGACACATGAATCCAACTCGTGTAGCTGCCATTCATGTACTTGCATAGAGTATATTTCAGGCCTTGCCTCTGCGAGATTGAGATACACAGGAATTAGAGTACAGATAAATGAGCTGACACCGCATTCATCTCAAACGCATATATTCACCCAGCTGGAGATTCACACGTGTCCATTTGAAATCATGCTTATCTGTCGAGGCTTTTGTAATGACTGTAAGGGACGGGTACGGTAGTCATCTATTCTCTCAAACATCACCGTCTTTCTATTTTACTGTGGCACCGTGACAGCTGGCATCAGTGTGAGCAGTATGATTGGCTCGTTGGCTTCGCTCCAAAGCTGCGTTCTCTGAGACAGACTTCACGTCTTGTGTTCACAGCGTCAGTGGCTGATGGGAGATTTCCCTGTGCAATTAACTTATACATATGCACATATGACAGATTGATATCTCCTGAAAGGGGTATCAGAGAATCTTAAAGATTTCTTTCCAATATGTACCATAATGACTGTGTTGTATATGACAGCTACTTTAACTGTTCGGTGTTTGTTCAATCGTGCATGTTAATGCAGAGAGGTAGAGGTAGAACTGAGAGACATCAGCGTATTTCATGAGCACTATGAAGAATCGATGTGTTTTGTCCAGTTTTTTTGGTTGATTCCAGCATCTTTAGGGCTGGCTTGATAACATTTAACATTAATTTGTTATCTATAGAGAGTTTATTAATGCTTGTACTTTATTACATGACATTTTTCTATCTCCAGAGACACTCCCAAACAAGCAAAGGTCAGAATTTTGCGGCCTAAATAATTGCATCATGTGATCCAATCACAAACCTTTTTTTATCAAATGTTAATCGTCCATGCATAAACTCTTTACTGATGAATTTAATGTTAAATATCATGTGGAATTGTTTATAACCTATCAGTGAGATACAAACTGTTTCTTCTTGCTGGTCTGTTCATATGTAGGTATTTGAGAATGTGTGTGTGTGTTTGTATGTGTGTGTGCAGAGCAGATTTTCATTGGCAGGGTGTGTTCATGGTATTGTAAAGCTTCATATATCTGTCGGTCTATCACGTGAATGTCAGCATGTGAGCGAGAGATGGGATGTATGTGTGAAATAGACATTTCACTAAGATTATTCAAAAGTGCCTGCGTATCCAATGGAAATTTAGTTTTTAGTAGAAATTGAGTCTATATTTAAGGATGACAATGGATCTGAATGATTTTCCATACCATATTGGTATATCCAATGTTTCTGTTTTCATAACATGATTATTTATTTATTTTCTTTGTAAAAATGGCAGTTGTGATACCTGTTTTTCGCTTTAATGTTCAAGTACATTTCAGATTTTCATTTTCTGCTCTGATGATGATAGAAAATGACTTAAAAGTGAATGACGTCTAAGTGCATTTGAATATTTGACATATTGTACAGCTGAATATAAAGTACATTACATCATATAAGTTTCTCATTGCCTCCTTCGCGGATGTTTTCTAGGCAATTTTCACATAACGTAGCGAGAAATGCTTACTGTCCAATAATGGTTTATAGTGCAATACTCACTGTAGCACACCAATAGCAATACATCAGGATAAAGTATACAAAACATCATATACAAAAAAATTAATTATGGAGCAAAAGTAATTCAGCGCAAGTTTTTGTTAGAAGCCTTTATTCACTTCATGGACTTCCTTTGATGCAAGGCAAAAGTATCATTATGCAAATAGTGAAATTCTCCTTCCCATGAACAAAATGACCAGCTGTTTTCTTACTTGTAGAGAGTGGGTTTCTAAAATGTGTGTGGTTTCTGTCGCATCTGTTGCTGTGTTTGTTTGAGTTATGCCAGTCTGGCAAAGAAATCTGTGGCCCTCTGGCAGTTCATCAGAAACCAGCAGCACTGACTCACTCTAGCAGTGAAGTAAACAACCTGCTCTGCGTATTAGATGCACCTCTAATGCCCCCAGTTTGTGTTGCAATGAAAACAACAGTTGTATTCTTTCCAGAGCTTTTTGCTCGATTTATATGCTCTTCCTGAATTGGGAATAAAGCAAGTGGGGAAATAAATTTGGTCCAATACTCAGCTAGTACCTGTTCAGGCTTGGTTTAAAAAAAATTGTCTTTTCGATTTATTACATTGTTACAAATTAGTTATTACAATGTAATAATGAGATAATTCCACAGCTGTTTCAAGGAGTTTGTGTTTCTTTTCAGTCTGATTAATAGTAGCTGGAAACATTACCGATATGACAGTTTACAGAGATATAATGCACTTATTATAATACAAATATCTCTTTATTATTATTTTTAAGTTTTAACTTTAAATAAGGGCATTGAACGAATACTGACCAAACCAGGGCAAATAAATATGTATTGCAATCACGTATTCTGTAATATATACTAAAAATAAAAACGTTGTGGTTTTTACAAAATTGTATGACGACTAATGGACTGAATATCTATACATGCAGTTTTGTTGCAATCAGAAATCACATTCATTGGCCAAATGTACAGTATAGAGCCTAAATCATCAAGGATGTCCATAAAAGTGCCACAAAAATAATCTCAATACTGGGACACATAACATGCTTTTGCAAGGGATTTAATATATATGATGTTGCTTATATTGAATTTGGTAATATTTAATTTATTTTAGGACCTCACTGTATTATACTAATTTGAAACAAACATTTGAAACTATCTGAGAAACGTATTGACTATATCAGTTAAAAAGGGTCACAAACACAACTATGCTGTTTGATTTAATCATTTAGCGTTTACATTTGCTGCCGAACCATTCAGACCTCTGCTTTAACAAAGCTTGAAGGTGTCTACTTTTTAAATAATGACAACGTATTAGCAATTACTTGTCTTTCTGAGGTAGCATGAGGTCGCTTTGATTCTTTGTACCTCTTGACTTGACTTGAATGAGCTCTACAACAATGAAAAAGCCTATCAGGAAGAGCAATCTCCAATTAACGCAGGCTCAGCTGGAGGCTTTCTATTTGCTCTGCAAATTAAACATGTAAATAGCTCTTCGTTACCGTAAAACGCCACATCATGTCATCAATTAAAGATCTTCCAAGTCCCTTGCTAATTAACAGGCAGCATGTACCATGGTACGTTTAAAGGTCTGGCGGTGGCGCTTATACATCCAAAAGCCTTGATTTGTATTACACTTGAGCACTTATCTGATTAAACGTATGGATATTTGGCTATAACACAAGTTTACTGATTCCATGTATTGCCTACGGACCTTAAAAATGTCTTTGTATTTAAACAAACGCATTACAAAGTCAGTTTCTAACTTCATCAGAGATTCCTTTTTTAAATACCTTGTTGCAAAAGCCTTGTTATACTAATGTAAACTGTAGAGAATCAAAGAACAGTTATTTGCAGTCTTGTTCTGTCCGTTTGTCTTTCTCTGTACAGTTTAAGGTCGTGCACCATGATTTGTCTTCTTGAGATTGTACATCAAGGTGTTGCATTTGACCCTGAAACCCACCCATAGCTTTGAATCTATGATGATATGCAACATCTCTCATTGCTTCCATGTCATTTGAGTCTGCCTTTCTGCTACGTCCTACATTTTCAGTTAAATCACCAAGTGGAGAAACTTATTGAATCAGAGTGTACGAATGGGTGACACTACAATGGGTTTCTCACAGAAGAAAGGTATTTACACAACAAGGCAATACTTACTTAGGGTGGATTGTTAGAAGCCATTGAAGTAACCAAATGAAAGGCAATGTATTTGAGTATATTGGTGGCATAGAAAGATGTATAAGCCAGAGCTTGTCTGGGTCACTACTGGCAAAATCTAAAACTGAAATTGGAGCAATGTCCCAAAGAGCAGTTAATCTCGATTGAGCCTTATGGGAAATTATAGCATTTCCTTTCATAGTGGTTTCAGAAATGCAGCCATCATACTGTTATTTAAGGAAAGTTTCAAGGTTTCATTTTGATAAAATATGCAAACTGATTTATGTGGAGAAAAAAACCTAATGGTGAAGAAAAACAATTTTCTTACGAGTTTTAATGCAGCATGACTCTTTCTACCAAGTAACTGTCATAATCAAAGTTGCATTTTATTAATACTCTATTTCAAAGACGTCAGTATTGTTATATGTTCTAGACATATTTAAACCTATCAGAAAGCAGTTCTGTGAAACTTGCGCTTTATAGAAATGCCTCAATGCTACCTATTGCCTAAAAGTATGTTGGTTTGACGTCAAGAAAGAGCAGGATTTCTACTTCAAGTAAAGGGCCTTTATCTTACAGTGGTACTGGCTGTTGGCAAAGTTGTACACATTACTTGCAATGACAGAAGATTTCAATGTTCTGGCATGCTGTAGAATTTAGGTTTTTGTTTTGTTCCTCTTTTTGTACAGAGCAGGTTACCTGCAGTGCTTTGAATTTATACATTGTATAGTTGTACGAATTCATTTGAAAATGCGTTATGTATCAAAAACCTTCCTGCCTGGTTAGCTTTGTATTTCTGATGTGTTGCACAAGTCCAGCGATTTTTGTATTATTTTCTTTTTCTTTTCTTTTTTTGGCTATTGTATGTTTATTTTATAATAAAACTGTCAAACGTAATGAACAAAACTGAGATGTAGTTATGTTGTTTTTAAATGTTTAATGTCTGTATAAAAATGATGAATAAAAAATGGTATGAGCCAAATAAAAAAAATAATAGTTTCAAAGAATTTCTGACCAAACATGACTGAGTTTGGGTTTTCCATCTCTTAAATGGTCATAAATGTCACCGAAACCTCCTCAACTTCTGAATAAACAAGACATGCATTAGCAAAGCATCATTGTAAGTGGAAGGAACGCGTGACTCGTAATGGGAGATGAATTGCATGGAAATTCATTTTAAATGGTGAAATTGAACATCTTTTTATTTGTCATCGTGTACTGTATGAGACATGAAATACTATTGGATATGACAGCTGACCACATTAACCTTAAACCACCCCAGTAAATAGAAATGTGTTTCCCAGGACAGACCCAGTGAACTGAAAAATAGACCATGATGCAATGGCTTTGTTGGTGTTCACCAAATGTAGGAGGAGAATGTTTGATAATTGCATGTATTTCCCTCATAAACTAAATTCTAAAGATCATATATGCATGACATATTTTCATTTTAAATTAGACTGTGGTTACTCATAACAGCATTCTGCTTGAATAGAATGCCCTCTTATTTATTCATCACTGGGAAAATGTGCATGCTCAGACATGTCTTATTAATTTATGAGCCTCTTCGTGTGCGGGAACCGCTACGATTCTGTAATTTAAGCCATAAGATAATACACCTTTAATATAATAATGTGCCTAATAATATACACCTTTATTTCATATTTTAGCCATGGGTTCCTCCCATTCAATAATCATCCAAATGATGTGTCAAAAAGACTTTTATTTACTTAATAAGAGCTTTTCATTTCTTCCTGGCACTGAGCCACCTCCTTGACAGTTAAGATTTATTGATTTAATTGCCTAAGGTAACCATGCAATAAAATCATTGCAAAGATAAATTTCCATGGCGCTGTACACAATCAAGGTAATTTTTCAGACACTATGTCTTCAGGTTACAGGTGCACGTTTATAAGTCAGAGTCCCTCATTACCTCACTGATTGTGTTTCTCTTTAGGATTCAGAAATGTGCTAGTTATGAGCAATTTTTGAGCTCTTGGAATCTGTTACAATCTATAAAAGCAAATTAGTCCGTTTGAGACATTTTCTGTCTCATTGACTTCAATCCTTTTGTTATATTTGGGGTCTGACTGATAACAGGATAGATCAATCAAGAATGATCATTCTGTCATCATTTACTCACTCTCATTTCATTCCACACCTGTATGAGTTTCTTCTGTGGAGTGTAAAAGATGTTTAGCTGAATGTCTGAGCTGCTCGCTTTCATAAAATGACAGGGGATGTGGACCAGCTTCATAAAGAAAAAAAAACAATATTGCATTTCATTATTCTGCATATGCTTTTATACAAAGTGGCATACAACTGAGAAACATAAACAGAAATGTATCATATGAGAGTCAATAATATTCTATGCAAGCCAATTTCCGCCACTGAATAAAAAGATAAATAAAAGTGTAATATATATTTTATTTTTCAATTCTGACTTTTATCTTAGAATTGTGTGATATACTCGCAATTCCGAGTTTATGTAATCAAAGGTATATCAATGTCATAATTGCAAGTTTATATCTCGCAATTGTGATAGTTTTTTATTCTCATCATTGAGATATAAGTCTGTATTGTGTGATATAATCTCGCAACTGCAAGAAAAAAACTCAAAAGTTTTAAAATCGTAATTCTGAGAAATATCTTGCAATGCTGACTTTTATTTTTTCTGAGAAAAAAGTCGGAATTGCAAGATGTAAACTTACAATTGCGAGAAGTCAACATTGTGAGATAAATGTCGCAATTACCTATTTTTTATAAAAACAATTCAGTGGCAGAAACAAACTTTCATAATATTCACATGCAAAGTAAGATAATACGAATATGACAAAGTGAGCTGTTCCTTTAATATCTTAAAAAATACAAATCTGTGTTCAACAGTCAATCACTGTTTGCAGATATCATTGAAATGAATGAATGAATGAATAGTGCAACATTCTATCTGTGGCAAAATTGCCCATGACTTCTTTTATAAAACAAGATTATTGTGTGTATGTGAATATATATCAATCCAAACTAATATTAATAGCAAACATGATGAAGATGAATTTATTTTTAAGGCAAGAGCGGGTGTGGCCATGTTTACGGTAATTTAAATGTGCAAGACATCTAGTGTCATTAGATTCCAGTTATTTTAGCGTCTATACAAATCATATTACATATTATATTTTTTAACTAAACTATAGATGCTTTAATCTTATGAAAGCTGATTATAAACCACATTTTAAATTCTTTTAGACCCATTTATGCATAATATATAAACCCTTGCCATATTCTATTTATTAGCTTTGTATTATAGTTTTGTCCTTACATTGCTATCATTTGTTATAAAGCATCAGTGTTAAAGCTTCAATAATGTGATCAGATGGGATCAGTGAAGCATAATACAATTATTTGATGTGAAAATAAGAGGTTACATTTAAATGTGCAATGCATATTTATTTGTACACATAACTTAAGGCCTTTGAGATCCTATCCATAAAGGCAGTAAAATCAATCTAAAGGCATCATCAGGTTTACATTTTTTAAACTAACTAGGTCAGTGAATTTTGAAATAGTATAGTTTTATTTCCGTTTTACACCGATCAGAACAGATGTTATTTTCATGAACGTCCTCAACCATCTTCAGTACAGCAGGTGTAACAAGTCAATCCATATGTCACGTCATTGCCCAAAGGATCAGATAACAATATAGACCAGGTAACTGTCAAGAAACTTTCACACATCCGAACTGTGCTGTTGAAGTGTTAAAGATCTGAACACCTTCAGCATCCTCTCAAACGTGTGATATCTGGAGAAAAACATTGTTGCACTGATTTACATCTCTTTCCCTTGAGAAAGTGTTCCTCGTTGTTTTTGTTGTTTCCCTAAATAAGATCCAGGCTGCTTGAGAACCATTTCTTTTAAATTAGATCTTGCTCATTATCTGATTGTGAAATGTTTACTTTTTAAATTAGTTTTACTATTTATATAAATGGGTTACTATAAAATCCATGAAAACAAAACAATTATAACAATTGCCTGAGCGCTGAACTCCTACATGATTAGACTTTTTATCTCTTGAAGTCAGTTTATTTGACAGTCAACATATTAAGCAGACATTTTTAGAAATACTATCTACAATTAAAGGATTTTTCTTCCTTCCCGTCTTGCCGTGCTTCTGCTCAGCAGTATTGACTTAAGTGAGTTAGCTGCTTAATTAAATGATTCTTGATTAAAGCCAGAGCCTGGTGAGAACAGCACATCACATTTCACTGCTTTATAATTGTCTGCTTGTTACATACGCTCAGGCTGTGATGTGCAGAGGGCAGAATTTATTAGATTTCACTTGCATTTCTTCGTTGAGCAATTAGACAAAGTGTACATGCGAAAGACTTTATGAGTTAGACCAAAGGAAACCCTGTCTCTTTTTAATGTGGAATGCTCTGGAAGGTGTTGGCAGAGTTTAAAGCATTTATTTCCCAGGTATCCCACATGTAGAGAGTGCAAACACATGAATAAAGATGTTTGCACTAAAAGACTAATAAAGTAATGCATTTATCAGTATATGTCTACTGCTTCAAGCAACTACATTATTAAATCACTATATAACAATTATTGTTTGTAATAAAATGGTATAAAGCTCCTCAAGAAAAAGTAAATAAATGAATAATCCAGTCGCTTTCATGCCGTTGAAAAACTGTATCGTAAAATTGTGAATTTTCTTCATAATTCCAACTTTGGTGTCCCACGGAAGAAAGAAAGGCAAATGGGTTTGGAACAACATAAGGGTCAGTATAAATGGATGAGCAATCCATGTTTTTATACTTATGTGTTTATATGACTGTTAAATTGTATAGGATGTCATATATTGGGCATAATGGAGGTCCTATGTTTCTAATAGGTTAGATGTTGGTTCATTTAGACAGATTTCGCCAGAAATAAGCTCCTGTAAAAGGTCTGTTCTCTTGCGTGCTGTCAGACACAACAGTCCGGGATGCTCTTAACAGTCTTTCATGGACTGGAAAGCCTGGGACATTTAAGAGCAGTTTCAGAAGAGCAAGATACATCTACACTATACTGCCAGAAGTATAATGAAAGGTTTGACTACTTTGGTAATTTCCATGAGTACAATTATTAATGTTTAAGCATTTAATGATATTTTAGGGAATTGTGTGCTTCTAATTTTATTGCAACAGTTTGGACAGGACCCTTTTCTATTCTATTATGACAGTACCTCTGTGTATAAGGCAAGGATCAAAGATAAATGATGATTCAGTCAGTGTGGAGGAACTTGACTGGTCTGCAGAAAGCCAAGTCCTAATCCCAGCTGAACACCTTTGGTGTGACTTCAAATGCAGACCTTGAGCCAAAAACTTATCACCAAACACAACAACCATTCCACGTTCAAAGTCTCTTAAATCCCCTTTCTTCCCCATTCTGATGCTCGGTTTGAACTTCAGCAAGTCGTCTTCACCACATCTAGATGCCTAAATACATTGAGGTACTGCTATGTGATTGGCTGATTAGCACTTTGTGTTACCAAGCAATTGAACAGGTTTACCAATAAAGTGGCCGGTGAGGCTAATATGCCCAAGTTATAAATTTAGTTATGTAACATTCACAAATCTAATTATAATAAAGCTGTGAAATTTTACATGTATCAAAGTAATGTTACTCTTTCTTCTGTGTTACTGTTCACACATACCTTTTTCTTAAAGATGACAAACTGAAAGTAGTCTGTGAGTTATGACAGAAAATGAGAAAAAAATAAAATTTTCTCCGATCTCCCATAATTAATGTGTAATTACCATATTCCATGCTTGTTATTACTATAATAATTAATTTTAATGGCATGGTGTGTGACATTCTAATTGAATATCTTTGTCCTGCAGTAATACAATGGCATGGCAACTGAAAGCAAACGGTTATAAATAAGCACATATTATCAATTCTGATGGATCATTTCCATCCAATTGCTTCCCAGAGTGAGTCTGGACACATTTGGGTGAGGTGGGAGGAATCTTCTCCGTGTGTTAAGAGGAAGCGGTTCAACACGCTCCGGTGACAGCGCGTCTGTCACAATACAAACGGCCTCTGCCGTATATCAAGCAGGCAGCCTGACTTAAGGACGCGACTATCGTCTGGCTTTTATTACGCACTGCACTTGACAAAGAACAACATTCTCCCCCGGAATTCACGGCCGCCTCGCTCCACAATATGTGTTGTGCTTCCCCAAGGTTATAATAAGAATTTATTCTCCCCCTCCCTCTGTTGGCACGTTGGAGGGAAGCCGATGATGTATGAGCCATCGCGTGTTATTTATTTGCCAAACTCTCCCAGATGTGGGGCTATCATTTATCTACTGACAAATCAAACCTTCCAAACAACCTCTGCTGTGACCCCAGCCGGAGCGGAGCGGTGCTGCTGGTACACACACACACACGTACACACAACCTGATACATCTGCTGTGACCCCAGCCGGAGCACAGGCACTGGCTGGTCAGGATACACACACACACACACGTACACACACCCTGATACATCTGCTGTGACCCCAGCCGAAGCACAGCCACTGGCTGGTCAGGCACACACACACACACACACACACACACACACACACACACCCTGATACATCTGCTGTGACCCAAGCCAGAGCACAGGCACTGGCTGGTCAGGACACACACACACACACACACACGTACACACACCCTGATACATCTGCTGTGACCCAAGCCAGAGCACAGCCACTGGCTGGTCAGGGCACACACACACACACACACACACACACACACACGTCTCATGCTCATGCACAACAACAATATGCACAGCTTCATACCTTCTTAAGATATATTGAAAACTGGGACTAGCTGTCACATATTTTACTCCAGTGAATATGTACTGTATCAATGTAGTTTTATTTATGAAAGTTAGCTGTCACAATGGAACTTTACGACATAAAAATTACATAAAATTATAGATTTTCCACAAAAATTGTCTTAGTAAAACAAATATGAAACACAAAACCCAAACATAAAATGATGCATATAAAAATGTCCATCTGAAGCTCTGACCAAAAATAAAATATGGAAATGTATGAATTAAATTCAATGGACATTTTAAACAACTTGTCACAATAAATGTTACAATTTTACATGCCTTCACATCAACTACTACAAAAATATGATTATTCAACTCTATGATGTGAAAAATAAGTAAATTTAAGCATATTGTAAAGAGAATATAGAAGATTGTGTAAATAATATAAGATACAGTATTAATATGTATGGAAATGCTAATAATGTAATGTTCAGACAATTAGTGACTCTTAAATTGAATTTAATAAAAACATATTTTAGTTTATATTCATATTGGAAATATGGTTAAAATGTACTGCTGACAAAATTTTGTGATGAACTAAAATATACTTTAATGTGAAGTCTAATGAAACTTGTCATGTTTTTTAATATTTTTGGAATTAAACATTTTAAATGATGTAATTTAAAATACCTTCAGTGTAATATCAAATAAAATTACAAATGACAGTTAAAAATACAATCAAGTTCTTTGCATACTACATTGTTACTCAACAGATCAAAATAAATGTGATTCTTTAAAGCATGACAAAAGATAATAAACACGTATTAAAAAGTGCTCTTTTATTATTGTATTTATTTATTTATGTTAAGAAGCGGTCATGAAAATGTACTCTTTTTTAAGTGTGCTAACATTTTTATTTATTAATATAAATGCAAGTACCCTGCCATTTTTAAAAAGTACACTTTTAAGATTTGAAGCACTCTACGAGTCCACATTCATTAAAATTAAGCTCACTTCTTTTCTCGCATGGTTGTAATTATAGCTACTAAATATTCAAATTTAGTATGATTTCGAACTAAAAGCCAAAATATGAAACCATTGTGAAGCAAAATGAACATTTGTGTAATTGCTTCAAAATGTTATAATTACTTCAATTTAGCGCTTGTGACAATGTATACATCCCACACACAGACACACACACACACACACACACACACACCTACAATAAGCATATTCTATTGAACACCGACAGAGAGCTAAAGAGATCCAAACACACACTCATATGCACAAAACTTTTATTTAACTTACAAGAGAAAACTATTTAATAGATAATTTTAAAACACCATATTACTTAATTGTACACTGCATTCAGGCCCAATGAGCAACTCTGTGATTCTTTGCATTCATCTAACTGTAGTTGTATTGCTGCCCAGTGTCGGCTTTGTCCCAGTCAGCATATCTCGGCAGGACATTAGGGTCGTCCCTGATGGGGTCTCCAGTGACCTCCGGTGCCAGCAGCAGCTTTGCTTTGTGCTGATGGGACAGGAAGAGACGGCTAGTCTGAGGAACAAACTCCGGCCCTGAGGGGCGAGCGCTCTGAAGCAGAACCACACGGAACACTCTGAGCGTATTCTGCAGACTCTGTCCGGCTCAGTCTGTTCTGGATTTGGTCTAATCGTTTTGAAATTCTAAGTAAGCAGACTGCATTCTTCATTCTTCAAGCATATTTCTGTCTCTGACTCCAGGAACAAGAAAAGAAGAGCGTGCCAGTAATGAAATGATCATATGTCTCTGTTATGCTTTGAATCTCTGATGAATGCCGTACTGTGATGATAAGCAGCACCCAGGCAGTGAAATAATGATCGATACGACTGTGCAGCGTGAAAGCCCAAAATAATAAACAGCTTTTAAACTCAATGGGCCGAACAGCAAGACAGCACAACAGAAAGAGGAAAAGAGAGGAGAAGATGCTCGTGCCTACACATGCCTGCGACAGAATGATTGATTTTTGATTATATAATTAGTCGTAAACAATAATGAAATATCGTAAAAGATACAAATACTTTTAAAAGAGTCAAAAATGGGTCTATAAAGATTCAAATGGACCAGATGGTAATAGTCTAATAATAGTTTATTAATAGTTCCAGTCCTGGCTTCTGATTGGTCAATATAGTATTCCAGTCATTCTGCCTGCCTTGAAACAGCTGTTCTCTGTATCACTGTGCAGCACACGTACTATAGCACATCATCATTTTTGGTCCATAATAAAATTATGTTATGTCAGGGTCTATATCTTCTACTGGTAGGATGCCACTTAAATAACTTGCTTTATAAAATAAGGTTTAACTAATAATTTGCACCGTTAATATGTTTATTATGAATGTAATAAGGCACCTGAGGCCATATTGTATAAAGAAAGATCAAATCAATTTTTTTCTTAAAATTTAGAAAATAAATTAAAATACTTGAACACAAAAAATATACATATTCTTTTTTTTTCACCTGCATGTCAATGTGACCACTAACCAACATCAATGAACTATAAAAATGCAAATGTGTTGTTATTTTTTATATATTAACTACAAGTAAATATTTTATTTTAATTAAAAATATATTTTATTTTCCCATAAATTCTGAATCGTGGTTTGCAAATGTATTTTTACAACATATGTGAATATGCAAAGCTAAATGGTATAACACAGTAGGATTTTAATGGGGGGGGGAATGAAAAGAGAATCAATAAATAATAATCATAACAATATTAAATTATTAGTATTTAAATAATTTACTGCCCTTGTGTGATTAATATGCAATCATGCAATCAAATAAAAATGTAATAGTAATTTGATTATAAGCAATTTTAAGTATAATCCTCTAATTACAAGTACTTAATTTTGGGAATCTGATAACATAATCCCAATTACAAGTAATCAGTTTCTACCCAGCACTGACTGTGAATATATCTAGTATTTTTACCTCATCAAGCATAGGATTGTGACTTTTTATATTGTTTTTATGTTATTACCAGTATAATTATGAATAGATCCACATGTGTTTATAATGACTTTAAGCTAAATGAATTAAGTAGTAATATTATCATTGTTGGCAGTTTCATTTAAATCATTATCATCATTAAAATTATCATCGCTGATTAATAAAAGTAGGCTTTTCTATATCAGTTAGACAGATGGATGAAAGGGATGATTGCTTGATTGATTTATTGATTGATTGATTGATTGATTGATTGATTGATTGATTGATTGATTGATTGATTGATTGATTGATTGATTGATTCGATTCGATTCATCCATCCATCCATCCATCCATTCATCCATCCATTCATTCAGATTATTTACTTGTATACCAACCGGCTAAAAAGCATTTGACCAGACACCTTTCTTGTAAGATGAATGTGATAACATGTGAGGAAGGGAAGTGTGAGTATCCCCTCTGCTCACTTCATACTCTCAAACCAGCCGTGATTGAGAAATCACATCAGCTTTACTCTTTACTCACAGCTTTTTATGAGCAGTTCTATGGTAGATCATAATAATCAAAGCCATTTATGTTGCAAACTGTTGCTGTGTGTGCTTCCACTATACTTCCAAAAAAAGAACATTGTATTGACTGGCAATGGAATAAAGTTCATTTCTAATTCTAAACTGACTGTTCTTGAAGAATCATCTCTGATGCCAGTGACAGGCAACAAGAACATTTCAAATGACTCCAAAAGACTTGTCGTCCAGCTGAACGAGTATCTGAACACAGAGCTACATGGCATCGGGGCTTTTTCTGGTGGTTTGTTAAAAGCAGGGGGGCTCATGTACAACCAACATAAATAGGTTCTGGCGTTCCAACTAGACTTTGAATACTCTTGGATGAAATATCGGCTTTGCACTAAAAACACAAACAAAAAAACTGCTGCGCTTGCAGCCAAACTCAATATTTGTCTTTGGTGAATGTGAGTGCTAAGATCAAATGAGACCCCGGAGTAACTGTAGCTCAGATCAGAAGCGAACAACAGTTTTTCCTTTAATTTGTTGAAAGAGTGTGAATTTCAAGATCTTGTTCGTACTGCTGGAAAATATGAAGCGAAGGTCATCACCTGAGACTCTAGCGGAGAAGCTCAAGGATGATACTGAAGGATTTCACCTTAACGTCTCCTGAGAGCAGAGCGGGAAGCAATTACTACCAAATGTTAGAGCCATTGTTCTTACCGACAAACTCTTACGTTGCGAAACCCTGGAGACCTGGTGCTGTGTGCGGCAGGTAGCCATAGCAACAAAATCTTCTACTTTATCTCTAAAAGTTTAAGATCACAAATCTGTTTTTCCTGGAGGGAAAACTTATAAATGTGGCCTGTTGAAAACATGCTCCCAGAGTTCACAGAAACAGTGAACAGTTTCCATACAAGTTGGAGCGCAAAATGCAAGCAATTTATTTCATCATGTTTGGCACAGAAACATGTGACTAAACAGAAGAAAGAAATAACATCAGGTCTATTGGAATCAAAGCACTGGAGCTCCCTTCACTTTCCATGACAGGAAAAATCGTATAATGGATATTGTTAGTTCAAGAATGTGATTGGCGTATAAATTCACTGCCTCTGATTGATGTCTTAATAAGACATGTCCAACACGGCTATTACGCTAAATCCCAACTGGCAAAGTCTCTGAATCTCACATTACATTTTCAAATCATTTCTTCTGGCCTGCGAGCACAGCTTTGAATCAGTGTCAATATTTGTCAGGGGACAGTAAATGCCATTGTGGGGTAGTTATTCACCGGTAAGTGTCCCGCAGTGAATAACGCGTCCCGCCTCGGCTTTGTATCACTGTTCCAAACGCTCATCGCTGAAAATGAATGTGTTGGCTGTCTTAAGCTGTCACTCACCACATCCCTTGTTGAGACGCACAAGCAAGACTGATACAATTATATCCCGTCCTTCACAACTGAGCGCAACACAGTCAATATTTGGCTGGTGGAGAGCGCGTTTTTGATTTGTGATTACTATAATTCATATGTAGAAGGATCAGAGCAACTCAATGGGATGTTATCCACACGAAGACAGGGCATTTAACATCATTCATTTTGATGGCTCACGCAGTGGAATTTGTGAACGGTGACGATACGTCTGTGTTCTGAAGCACATAATGAACTAAATGTGTGAGACAACTGATACCAGTCATTCATTGTTACTCATTCAAAAGCCTTTTTACCAGTTCTTCACTTGCAGCTTAGTGAACTCATTTCAAACCAGTGGTTCCATAAAGAACATTGAACATCCATGGAATCTTTCAATTGCACAAAAGGTTCTTTATTGTGGAAAAGTGTTCTTTAGATTATTAAAATTGTTCTTCACACTATGAAAACAAGGTTCTTATAAGAACTGTTCAATGAAAGGTTATTTGGTGAACTGAAAATGGTTATTTTGTGTTATCACTAAAATGTCATGGGGACATTGATGCTATAGATTAAACCAAGTGTTAAGTCTGGATTTACAACAAAAAACTATTGCGGTTTAAGTGATTCAGCATTGCATCAACTAATGATGAACACATTCATTTTTATTTTATTATCTCTTAGTGTGTTATTTACCCATGTATTACTGTCTTTGGAAGGCTACCTTTTACTTTTTTTACATATTAAAATTCACAAATTCAGGTTATTTCTTCTTTACATGTAATGCAGGAATCATTGGTAATGCAGGAATTATTAATAATGCATGAATAATTAAGGATCACATTTGCATGTCCATAGTTCTCTGGCGTTGGTTAATGGTCACACGACATGCAAGGAAACAAATAAGATGTTTATTTTTTAGTAAGTGCTTTATTTTGATTGCTGTTTTAAAATAATTTATTTTAATTTGACATGTTTATGCATTAAATAATTATTAGCTTTTCATTAAACTTACGAACCCCTTTACAAGCCTCAGTTTGGGAAACCTTGACATAATGTAATGTTTAATGAACTTCATGTTGTTAACAGCAATGAATGGAATATATTTTCTTACTCTTTCTATTTTTATATCAGTATGATTATCCTGTTTAAATCAATGAGTTAGGTCAAAAGTCATCTAAAATTCATCTAAAAGTAGTCTGTACCACTGTACCACAAAACCAGTCATAAGTATCACAGGTATATTTGTAGCAATAGCAACAATACATGGGTCAAAATGATCATTATATTTTCTTTTATGACTAAAATCTACAATTTTGTCATGTAATTTGGAGTCAGTAATGGTGTCCAAATTTGAGCCCAGTCTCATAAAAATGCGTATGAATAGTATGCCAAATAAAAACAAAAACTTGTGGCATCGATGCGCAAAAATTGACTTTGGTGTGCATATGATATGCTGTTTCCGCATACATATGATACACATCTACCCCACAACCCTAATCTTACCCATCGCGTAGCATATACATGCCAAAGTCAATGTTTGCGTATCAATACCACAAGTTTTTGTTTTTATTTGGTGTACTATTCATATGCACTTTCATGAGATTGGTTGCAAATTCTTACGCATATAAAGTATTTGACAGACTATTGTTCACTGTTTCATAATCACAATTCATTAGTCAAGGGTTACAAGTCATTAGGATACAAGACACAATGATATCCATAATGCTATGCTGAGACAGCTAGTAAATGTAAATATATTCTGTTTATGTGTATATTGTTCTAAAGCAGCCTAGACAAATACAGTATAAAAAGGCTTATGCTAACTCTTCCAAGTATTGTGCCCTTACATTTATATTTATGCATTTTACAGTGATCCGCAGTACGCAGTGTATTCACACAGTGTGTGTTCCCATGGAATCAAACCCACTACTTTGGCATCGTTAGCACATGTGTTAAATGTCTATGAAGACATATATTAAACATGACAAAAACAAGAGGTTAACAGCCATTCCACAAGATCCACAAAGCCACAAAACTGACAACATCAAGATGTACAGTTTATGTCAAAGATATGTGTGACTTCCCCTGATCTTCTCAGTGCATAATTACGTCAGTTTTTGATTTAGCTTAATCACGAGTGCTGTTACTGGCTTGTCTTCAACATAGTGAGCTGTTTAATTACTGATTGACTTCAGAACTATAGTGTAGATTGACGGCCAGTGCCAACCAAAAGATGTACAAAGAATCCCTGAAACATTTTATCAATGTTATCAAATAAACATAACAAAATCAGTGTTCAGACCCCAATTAACAACAGATACTCTAATAATAGTAATTTATAATTGATTTAGCAGAAAATGCCAGTTTAAGGTGTTGTCACATTTAACATTGTTCACTGAATATTTAAGGGCTAAATTCAGTTATTTAAATAGTAATTCACATGATTGGGAATGTTACATGAGGGCAAACGATATCCACACTTCATTTATCACATCGATTTGACCAACAAAAAGCTGTTTGTGATCAACGGAAAGAGTCTGTGTATGTTGTGCTTCATAAATCACTACACTACTAACAATAAACAACAGACCTTATTTTTACTTGCAATATTTCACCAAAAATGACTAATGTGATGCTGCTTTACAGTAAATCCTTCATCTTTGTGTGGTTATGTTTGAAATCAGAAAGAGGACAGACTATGTGTGGAAGATCCTACATAAGATCTTATACAGTGCATTTACAATCGTTAATGTAATGAGTAATCTTAATGCAATCCAGATATTACATTACCAAGAAAGTGAAATCTAGTTACAAGAAGTAATGCTGCCAACAATTTCTGAACCAAAGTTTAATAATAATACTTTTTGATGTATAACTTTTTCTGATCTGACAAAACAATAGATATGTGTTTAGATAAATTGTCAGTATCATGATTAATTAATTAATTCATTCATTCATTGTTACTAACATTTTAAGTTTCAAACATTAAGATATGTATTTATTTGATGCATGTTAAAATAATTGTTCTGTTTCAAGCATTTATTTATTTTGTTTGTTTCCTTATTAATTAATTATTAATTTATTTGCTTGATTGATGCATGATACTAGCATTTTTCCATTTCAAATGTTTGTTTGTTTGGGTGTGTGTGTGTGTGTGTGTGTGTGTGTGTGTGTGTGTGTGTGTGTGTGTGTGTGTGTGTTTATGTGGTTTATGAGGACACAAATTTGTATAATGACATGGGTATGACATAGGTATTACAAGGAGAAGGTGATTTATGAGGACATTGTCAGTGTCCCCATAATTTAAAACGCTTATAAATCATACAGAGTGAGTTTTTTGGGGGAAAATTTGAAATGCACCGTCTCCTGTGAGGGCTAAGTTTAGGTGTAGGGTAGGTGTAGGGCAATAGCACATACAGCTTGTACAGTATAAAAACCATTACGCCTATGGAAAGTCCCCGTAAACCATAAAAACCAACATGTGTGTGTGTGTGTGTTTGTTTGATGGATAATTTTCTGTTTCAAACATTTGTTTATTTATTTCATATTTTTTATGTTACAAACATTTACTTATTCATTTATTTATTTATTTTGATGCATGGTTCTAATATTTTTATGTTTTAAACAAAGGTGGCATAAAAAGCCTAAGTTCTGTATATAGTGCAACTTTAAAGACATTTTCAAAAATAACTAAAAATTTAGCATAATGGCAAGAGTGAACATCTCCAGTATTTCCAGAAATTGATATGCATTATTCAGTGTTCAGAATACTGGTTACTTTTATAGGCCTACATAGCAGTCAATGTGCAAACATGTCTTTTCTCAAAAAAAATAGAAAATATGGACCTTTATCGGAAAATGATATGTTAGCATGGTCAATGTGATGTGAAAATGAATCCATTTAAAATCTAAACATTATCATGAGTTTGCCAATCCTTAGTGCATCTATTATGACAATCCAGGCATCTATTAAATATGACATTCATTAATCAACTATTTAACCCAGCTTTAAACAGCCTTAGAAGGAAGGAATATTAAATGTGCAACATAAACTTCAGTAAGAGCTGATGTCAAGCAACAGTTTTTCAGGAGGCTCAGAGACAGGGGGCTGTAATGGAAACAAATGAAGAGGTATAAGCATGGAGACAAATCCATATTTCTCTCCGTCTTGCTCCCTCTGGAACAGTGGCTCCCTTGATGTGTCTAATCAATCTCAAGCAAGCTGCCGACATCATCAGTGCCAATCCAGCCTGTGACAAAATTGCTGTGCCATTCACGATTAGCTGCATGCAAACAGTAGCTCTCATAGGTCAGCAGCTCTTTTGTGTTTCTACTCTTTCTAATACACGCATTATGTGTATTCGTTCATACATTCAGCCTCTGCTTTGTTCCTATTAAATACACACAAACCCTTAAGTTCACACATTCTACTCCGAATATTAGACATTATTACCAGCTTCAGAAAAGCATGTCATTAAATCTGAACTTTAAAGTGCTTGACAAATGCAGTACAGTAACCGAGCTCCACAGTCTTTTAAAAATTACAATTACTCATAAGCATTTTTTCCTCAGGAATTAAGGTGAACTGATAAATACAGTGATTAAAGACACCTTAGGAACCAAGTCAATTAAGGTTAGAACACCAAGCGAGTGTAGAGAAAGCACACTGTTTTAAATGAGAGAATGGTAATTTGCCTCCTCCATCTCAGAACAATAAAAACACGAGGCTGTGCACTTTTAGTAAAAGAAGAAAGCTTTCTCTCGTGTTGCTATGGTAACACAGACAATCTCTTGCTCTCTAGTTCAGTAAGACTGAGGCCGAAGTCAGTATTCACAACCTCAGCTGAAAGCAGCGATACCTCTCTCTATCTGCTGGATTATCTGTTACACACTACCTTCAGACACTTCCAGAATAACTGGAAATGATGGAGCTACAAAAACTATGGCTTAACATTATTTAACAGATCGGTCTATTTATTTTAAGATTTCCTCTCTTCCTTGTATAATCTCTAATACAAAATACCATCGCAAATTAAGTGTATTTGTATTATATGTTTTGTATATTTATTTGTATCTTATAGGTGTTATTTTTGTATAATTGAGATACTATTATAGTTTATATATATATATATATATATATATATATATATATATATATATATATATATATTTATATATATATATATATTAGTGGTGGGCATAGATTATTTTTTTTAATCTAGATTAATCTAGATTAAAATGGCTCATTTGAATTCTGCCGAAGGCATTCAGAATATGTGTGCTACCCAAATAATGACTAAAAGTAAGTCTTTGAGAACGGGTTTCTCAAGCCAGGTGCGCATTAGACCAGGGGCTCATCTCCTGTTTCCAAAATGCATCACAAACTTTAACCTCTTCCGTCCCAATCACACGAAAAAACTGGAGGAAAATCCGTTCCACTCCCGGAAGAATGACTCCCATTCCCTCCCACTCCCGTGTTGTTGTTTTTATTTTTTGCCGATAACTGTCAATTACAGTAAAAATATAGTACAGATCACAGCGTGCCCACCTTATTAGTTGAATAAAACCCAAAATGTCGTTTTTGTTATTATATTGAACTGAAAGCCATCTTATGCACAGTGTTGCACAGATTACATTTCATGTAAATCATCCATGCTAACACACACGTCTTCTATTTTTTAGACATTTCACTCTCTATAGATATATTTTCAAAGACTGAGTTTCTCAGTTTCTCGCTCAAGTTCACATGAGACCTAAAGCGCATCCTGTTTGCTTAAAAGCACAACGTTTCGTTGTTATTCTGAGTGCACACAAATAAGCGTAGAGTCTTTACAGATTCGAAAGATGTATTAGGCTACTTTTATCTGTATGACCAAAAATGGCGGAGATTTTAAGAGCAAGTGGCGCACGAGCCTGTCCTGCAGCAAGCGCTTCCACACAAACACTTCAATGGCGCACATTTCTCTAGGTTAACATCATATTGAGCGCCATGTAAAGTTGTTACTACATACATCTTTCAGATGAAAAGCCATATTTGAGGTTGATGAATGATAGGTGAGCGTTTGGATGTCCTCCCGATTGTATTACCACATAGACCAGCCGTTAACAATCTGTCCATCACGGACTGCGAGCCTCTAGTTCAAGACTCGGTGCAATTCTTATACATCCGGCTAAAATATCAGGGTAAAAGTCATCATAGCTTGAGTATAGACCCAGCTCCCAACCCAACTTTGAGAATAGATTAACGGCGATATTTTTTATCGCCCGATAAGAGTCTCACGTTAACGCACCACTAATATATATATATATATATATATATATATATATATATATAAAGGAGAGAGATAATAATTTCCATTTTATTTGTTATAATTTTAGTCATTTATTACGTTAGTAGTTCTGCCATTTTTGTTGTCTATAGTTATATTAATATATATTATATTATTAATATTATTGTTATTATTTTACTGTAATAACCTACAAAATCACAGACACTTTCACATTATTGGATGTATTGATATATGTTTATATATATATATATATAAACTTCCATTAAATGTAAGTTGTATTTTATTTTTGTATTTGATTGTTTGTTTAGTTAGTTTGTTTATAAATTAATTAGCTGGTTAAAGCCTACCTAACCTTTGCTTTCACTGAAGTAAAACATTTGAGTATGATTCAGACTCTACTAAAAGCACTATAAAATGCTTCTACATAACATTGTTTTCAATGAATGCAATTTGAGTAAAAAAGTTTAGTGTAAATATTAACATGGATATAATGTATTTGTTATGCCCCTGTGTGTATGTGTGTGTGTGTGTGTGTGTGTGTGTGTGTGTGTGTGTGTGTGTGTGTGTGTGTGTGTGTGTGTGTGTGTGTGTGTGTGTGTGTGTGTGTGTGTGTGTGTGTGTGTGCGTGCGTGTCATAGCTATATACATAAGTTTATTCAGCCTTTCCAAAATAGAAAAATAGTCACTCCCGCCCTCTTATTTTCTAATTTCTCATCTTATTGAGAAAGCAATTCAAAATGTGTGTTTGTTTTTTCCTCAGACATAGTGAATGTTTAATGCACACACCAGGCAGATGAGTGTCTCATTAGGGAGTGGAAGGCTAGTGTTGCTTTACGGTTCTGTTCTGACTCTGTTTTAATTACGCAGGGGGAAACAGTGTGGCTGGTGGCAGGTGAGTGATTAGGCTTGCGGGCAGGCAGAGCCCTGGGGCCTGTCATTATTATGCACATTCAACTCAGCTCTAATGAAAAAGTCAACTCAACACCAGTTCTGTTCTCCAGAACAAGAGCTCATGGCAGGAGCACTGCTGTGTGTATCTTGCTGGCTGCAGTCAGTGGGGTACATCGAGTACAGTTGGAATACTTTTTGCTTTTTGCTCAATTTGTTACAATTGTTCCTATTTCAGGTAGAGTTCAAACACTCACCAATTATTAATTTGATTTCAGCTCTTCGTTTTATTCCTGTTCTTTGTTATACAACTGATTGTTTGCAGTTGAATAACATATATAGGATTTAAAATAATTATTCACCCCCAAAAAATTAATTTGTTAAGAATATATTTTATCCAAGATGTAGATGAGTTTGTTTTTCAACAGAACAGATTTTTAGAAATGTAGCATTCATCACTTACTCACCAATGGATTATCGGCAGTGAAAGAGAGTCCAAACAGCTGATAAAACCAACCCAATAATTCACAAGTAATCCACACCACTCCAGTCCAGCACTTGACATCTTGTAATGTGAAATTTGTTTATTTTATAAACAAATAATAATTCAGACATTTGTACTATCCATGAAAGTGATATCTTCCATCAAAAGTTGTCTAGTCTGAATCTGGAGAGAGAAATGCCCAGATCAGGCACCATTTTTAAGTGAAAACATTTCTAAACAAATATGTCAGAGGATTTTGTTGTCAGAAGACAACAGAGAATGAACTTTTTTACTAGACAAAGTGTTATAATGGACTGGTATTTTGGCCAGAAGTGAAGGTATAAGTTATAATGCCTTAATCAAGGATTTCTTTCTGACAAACACAAAGCTTTTCACATCACAAGATGTCAATTGGTGGACTGTACTAGAATGGTGTGGATTGCTTTTGGATTGTTATGGTGTTTTGGGGAAGTCGTGGCCTAATGGTTAGAGAGTCGGACTCATAATCGAAAGGTTGTGAGTTCGAGTCTCGGGCCGGCAGGAACCACAACTGAGGTGCCCTTAAGCAAGGCACCGAACCCACAACTGCTCCCAAGGCGCCACAGCATAAATGGTTTCCCACTGCTCTGGGTGAGTGGGTGTTCATTGTGTGTGTGTGTGTGTGTGTGTGTGTGTGTAAGTGCGCACTTAGGATGAGTTAAATGCAGAGCACAAATTCCAAGTATGGCTCACAATTATCCTGATGAAGCAACAAACATCTATCTTAGATGGCCTATGGCCTAATCTATCTTAAGGGTAAATTTTAAGCAAATTTACATTTTTGGGTTAAATCTTACTTTAAATAGTCTACAGTTCAGTAAATTGCTGAACAAATTTGAGAGAGTGTAATGAATAATTAATTTGTAAAATGGCAAAAACTGTTTACAATTGAAATAATAATAATAATCATGATAATAACTTAGGAATTAAAAAACGTCTCGGTTTACTTACATAACCCATGTTCTCTGAGTAGGGAAAGAGACACCACTGCATAGCTGATGCAATGGGAACGCCCTCCGCCCCACACACACACACACTCCGTGAGCTCCTTGACCTGAGCGGGCTCTGGAGTGAACTCTGAGAGCTCCTGGACCGGAGCAGGCTTTGGAGTGGACTCTGTGAGCTCCTGGAACATAGCGGCTCTGGAGTGGACTCTATGAGTTCCCGGATTGGAGCAGGCTCTGGAGTGGATTCTACTTTCCTTCTTCTCGCCCTCCGTCGCTCAGTGGGAGTAGGAAGGGCAGATCTCCTTCTTGCCCTCCGTCGCTCAGTGGGAGTAGGAAGGGCAGAGGTGGTGGGAAAATCCCTGCAGAGGGGCTTTGATTGGTCTGGTACCATCCACTGAACTCGAACCTGGAGATATTTAACGAAACACCAGAAATCCATGATCCCGAGTCCCTCCATCTCCCACTGGGGCAAAGAATCATCCAAACATACATTAAAGAAGCTCTTAAGTGCAGCCTCATTGTAATTCAAACCCACCAAAAACGTCCAAAAAGTCTGGGCAAAACCTCCAACCTCCTGCATTCCTTGTTGTCTCAGAGCCATCAGAGCCTTATGTTGAGCCGCTCACTCCTTCCTTGTGGCAGGAGGGGTAATCCGTATGTCCATATTCCCAACAATAGCAAAAGCAAAATCAAAGCAGAAGTGGTCCTACAAGGCATAGATGGGAAGAGAGGGCGGGACTTTCACGAGGGGGAGGAAGTTGGCGAAAAGTGCGCAGCAGCATGTCCTCGACCACCGGGACTGCGGCATACCGTGCTCCACGGAACCAAAGAGGTTGGTTATGTCAGCAACCACCACATTAGTGAGACAGGAGGAGAAAGGCTGCTTCCAGGACCTGGAGATCTTGTGATGCAGGTCAGGGAAGAAAGACCACTTTCTTCTCACCGGGCGTGCTACCTAAGCCACTAAGGAAATGTTTGTCAAGCTTTGATGACTAGGTCTCGCAAGGCTTATCCAGCCAATCTAAGTTCAAATTCTCAGTGGCTAAATTCTAAAACGTCCACCAGCTCGATTGTAGGCTGGGGAGGGCCATGCCTGCTGAGTGTCCAGCAACGCGCCTCTGATATTCTTGGAGTTGGAGGCCGCGGTAAACAAAACATCCTCCATCCCGAAGGAAACTACTTCCCGTGCAGGCACAAGACAGCCGCGAGGAAACTAGACCGGAGAATCCACACAGTGATGATCGGGCAATGGAGAGTGGAAACTGCTCACTATCCATAGCCTCGAGCTCCGCATCCGAACTCTAGGTCGCGGCTTCACAGAGGGACGAGGCCAGAGTGGCTCGGCGGGAGAGAACGGGCGGATTCACAATCAAAAACGGCGAGTCTAGTGTGCAAGTTTTAAAGAGTTAAATTATCGCAGCACTTGCAGTTTGAAATGCCAAAGATAGCGTCTTGTGCATGGGCCAGGCCCAAACATCTGATGCACTTACCGCATCAGACACAAACACAGGAAATTACATTTATTTATATGATTGATTTTATCTGGCATGCACAACATGGAGTGATGGGTTCATGTTGAAGAGCTGCATGTAATTTATTCACATAATGTTCTCTCTCTTATAATGTAAGGAAGTGTAAATGTCAACATTATCACATGTCCAAATGAACTGAAGTTTGTCAGTTAAAACATGAGCTTACTGATGAAATAAAATCAATCAGCTGTTTTATTTCAACTGTTACTCAGTTGGAGGCTTCTGTAAATATTTATACACCTGTTATCTTTCAAGCGTAATGGTGCAATGTGAAAATATTTAGAAGTACATAAGTTGTGACTTAGTCCCTCTTTACATAACAGCTAGGCTGAGTTGTAACTTGCATACATCTGGCGAACCAGACCCTGGACCCCAGCTGCTGTCCTAGAGATGCTTCTACTAACTCCTTCCCTGCTAATATCCTCTACATGGACTGTGCCAAATCCCCTGCAGCCAAACTCAACCAGTACAACTCAAGTCTGCCATCCCTAATCCCTACAGTCCTGCGTCAGGGTTGGTATTTGACAGCTCTCATCTTAAAGGTCAACTCACAGCCCTCCACCCATGACACTGTCAGGTCAACCAGGATGACCTTCTTTGCCTCTTCAGACCAGATAACTACACATGGCCTCAGGCTTGTGTGGGCAAGCCATAGAAATGGCAGTATTTACCTCCGGTCAGCTCTCATTTGCCCTCATGCTTGGGTAGTTTGCAATATTTCTATCTAGGTCTGTTTAAATAGTTACATACAGTATCTCTTTTCAAAAAATATTTTAAATAAATCTAATAAAAATGTATAATATTATGTGGTTATTGATAGTCTTGTATGGTTCCCATACTAAAACTTATGCTTTTTTTTTAATGTTCTGAAAATCTTGTCCAAGTTAGAAATTTCCCAAAATTAATTATAAAGGTTAAGGGTTTGGGATTCTTACCCCATGACTAATTGATTTTGGTCTGACATCAGTCAGCATTTATTCTGTCTCTTATTTTTCACATTGTTAGTCAATATCATGAAGAATATGCCAAATCTCCATCTGAGCATCCTTGGAGGCGAGCACTGTTTTATAGGTGCTTTCTCTGTCTTCATTTGTACATTTTGTGTTGGGATTAGGGCTATCAAAACTAACGCGTTAATTGACCATTTGCAAAGACCCGCCCCCCTTAGTTACTTTTGCTTTATCCAACAAAACATGGCGCTCTGTGGCGTAGAGGATGGGCACGCACTGCGGGGGGGCCACGATAGCCTCTCCATGCTGGTGTGCATTGAAATATGATGATCATGAATCGACGATAGCCAGAGATATTGTCAAAAGCATCAAATTTTGGCTAAATTAAAAGGATTTGTAGCCAATTACAATCTTCTTATTATTATGAATATTATTATTACGTTATCTTTTTATAATAAAATTCATATTATAATAATTTTGCCCCGCAATAATTTCATAGTGCATCACCGCATAACTGATGTGCTGTGAGGATAATAAAAGCACAGTTTCAAAAACAACCCCTTTAACACAAAAATATGTTTCTTCTCTTTTTCCCCACTATATGTTCAGGCCACAAGAGAAATATTAAGAGAGTAAATTAAAACAGGTATTCCGTTATAAGCACATGAAGTAGATTCGTCTCTTGTCATCTCTGAGAGAATATGAGAGCCGAAATCTCTGCCAGTTTTTACTTTCACTTTCTGATGCATTGAGTGAGATTAAGACGCTGATTATATAACTTGCGATGTCCTCTCTTGTCCCCACCATTCCCAGTTGTAACCCAGTCCATGTCTATATAGCAACTTTAGCATACTTCAATCAGTGTTGCCAGTAATGCATATGTGTCTAGTGAGACCAGCACTTTACTACTGCAGACTTTTCCATCAGTGAATATATGGATAATATATATAGCATCTATATATCTAAAAGTCAAGATGGCGCCGAGAATGGCTGCCGTGTTGCAAGCTCCGGGAAAACTTTGCAGTTTTTCGTATGTTTTATTTGTTTTTTTTTGTTTTACGTGTTAGATGTTGTTAGTATAACTGTCTACGATTGAGACACGCTTTTGAACATTGGTTCCTCCGTCGCGCCGTGCTTTCCGACATCCTCTTCCAACCATTTTACTGGCCAACGTTCAGTCACTGGATAACAAACTCTGCGAACTGCGGGCGCGCATCTCATACCAACGAGAAACAAGGGACTGCTGCGTTATTTGCCTCACAGAAACCTGGATGTCTGCAATGGTTCCAGACTCAGCCATCGAGCTCACGGGCTTCTCCGTGCACCGCTCGGATAGAGCAAAGGAGCTCACAGGGAAAAGCAGAGGCGGAGGTGTTTGTTTCTATATCAACAACTCATGGTGTAATGAAAGGAACATACACTCTATTAAATCCTTCTGCTCCCCTGATCTGGAATTTCATACGCATCTGTGTCGACCATTCTGGCTACCGAGGGAATTTACAGCAATCATAATCATGGCTGTTTATATACCCCCCCAAGCCAACACAGACCAGGCACTCAGGGAACTGTACAGGAATATAAGTGAGCAGGAAACCACGCACCCAGATGCAGCTTTTATTATCACGGGGGACTTTAATAAAGCCAACTTCAGAACAATAGCTCCAAAATACTTTCAACACGTCACCATCAACACGCGTGGAGATCGTATACTCGACCATTGTTACACTTCTTTCCGGGACGCATACAAATCCCTCCCCCGCCCACCTTTCGGCAAATCGGATCACTCTTCCGTTCTGCTCCTGCCTGCTTATAGGCAGAAACTGAAACTTGAAGCACCCGCCCTCAGGACAATACAATGCTGGTCAGACCAATCGGACGCTATACTACAGGACTGTTTTGATCACGTGGACTGGGACATGTTCCGGGCAGCGTCTGATGACGACATAGAGGCGTATTCAGATTCTGTAACATGTTTCATCAGGAAGTGTATAGATGATGTAGTTCCGACCAAAACAATTCGTATCTACCCCAACCAAAAACCGTGGATTAACAGCGATGTTCGATCAGCCTTGTCAGCGCGGACATCTGCCTTTAAATCCGGAAACACTGACGATCGGAAACAAGCCAGTTACGATCTCAGGAGATCCATCAAAGCAGCCAAACGAACATATAAAAACAAAGTTGAAGAACATTTCAACAACAATAATCCAAGAAGCATGTGGCAGGGCATTAACAACATCACAGGCTTTAAAGGGAATAAACGAGCTACTGTGAACATTGCCGCCTCTCTACCGGACGAGCTCAACACCTTTTATGCTCGGTTCGAGGCTGATAACACCGCACACACAGAGAGCGCTTCCGCAGCTGCTGCAGAAGAGGTCAGTCCACTCACGCTTTCTGTCGCGGATGTAACCCGATCCTTCAAACGGGTGAACATCCGTAAAGCTGTGGGCCCAGATGGTATACCAGGCCGTGTGCTCAAAGCATGCGCTTTCCAGCTAGCCGGGGTTTTTACAGATATTTTCAATCTGTCCCTCTCTCTGTCTGTGGTTCCCGCATGCTTCAAAAAATGCACCATTTGCCCATACCAAAGAAAAATAAAATCACATGCTTGAACGACTGGAGGCCCGTTGCTCTGACCCCCATCTTCAGCAAGTGTTTTGAGAAGCTCGTCAGAGAACACATCTGCTCTGTGCTGCCTGCTTCACTGGACCCACTACAATTTGCATACCGCAGTAACCGTTCCACAGACGATGCTATTGCCTTCACACTGCACACTGCTCTCTCCCACCTGGAAAATAAGAACACCTATGTGAGGATGCTGTTTGTGGATTATAGTTCGGCATTTAACACCATAGTGCCTGCCACACTGGTTGCGAAGCTCCAGACTCTAGGACTGAACAGATCCCTGTGCAGCTGGATCCTGGACTTCCTGACAGGCAGAAGTCAGGTGGTCAGAATGGGCAACAACACATTATCTCCCCTGACCCTCAACACTGGTGCACCGCAGGGCTGCGTCCTCAGCCCACTCCTGTACTCCCTGTACAAACACGACTGTACAGCTACACACAGCTCCAATGTCATCGTCAAATTTGCTGATGACACAACGGTGATAGGCCTGATCACCGACAACGATGAGACGGCCTACAGAGAGGAGGGGAGTACTCTGACTAAATGGTGTCAGGAGAACCACCTCTCACTCAACATCGACAAGACCAAGGAGCTGGTGGTGGATTTCAGGAGACAGAGCACAGAACACACACCCATCACCATCGACAAGACACCTGTGGAGCGGGTGAGCAGCTTTAAGTTCCTCGTCGTTCACATCACCGAGGATCTCACATGATCTGCTCACACAGATGCAGTGCTGAAGAAGGCACATCAGCGCCTCTTCTTCCTGAGATGGCTGAGGAAGATTGGAACGAGCCCCAGAATCCTCAGATCCTTCTACACCTGCACTGTGGAGAGCATCCTGACCGGCTGCATCACCGCCTGGTTTGGAAACAGCACCGCTGGCAACCGCAGGGCTCTGCAAAGGGTCGTGCGAACTGCCACCACATTGTTGGAGGTGAGCTTCCCTCCCTCCAGGATATCTACACCAGGCGGTGTACAAGAAAAGCCCGGAGGATTATCAAAGACTCCAGCCACCCGTCCCACAGACTGCTCTCTCTGTTGCCCTCAGGGAGACGTCTCCGCAGCATCCGATCGCGCACTAGCCGACTGAGGGACAGCTTTTTCCTTCAGGCTATCAGGCTAATGAACAGTCAGAAATAACTCACCTACATCACACTCCCTCTCACACAACATGCCATGCACTGCACTTTAACACAGTTCTACCGGACTACACGCACACACTGCACTAACACATCTGCTATCACTGGACACCATACAAAAGCACATCCACGACACTGCATATGCATAATCTGTTGCACCTTTGCACAACTATCTGCTGCTCAACCAATCTGCTGTTAATTTATAATCTGTTGCACCTTCACATTATTACTATTTATAGACTACATAATGTATAGATAGTGTACATAATGTAGATGTGCACATACGGTGTATAATGTGTAGTTGATAACTAAGTATGTCTTTATAGTACACTATGTGTACTGAGTATATGTATGTGTATTTTGCACATTGTCTTCTGTACAGTCTGTAAATATGTACTGTCCATATGTAAATTGTTGTTTTTTTGCACTGTCTGGAGCACGCTCGTAAGAATTTCACTCACCAAGGCACTTGTGCTGTGGTGATGTGACAATAAAAGTGATTTGAAGTGATTTGATTATATAAAACTTAGATTAAGTTCTCACTTTGAGTCGTTTCTTGGTTATCTTTCCTTTGTTACAGGCAACGGGTGATGATGATGATGATGATGATAATGATGATGATAGCTTACATTGAAAAGAATGATTTTGACTGCTTGTTCCTTTTACTTAATACAAATGTATTGTGTTTAATCCACTTAAATATAGGCTCCATTTGTGTTTGGACTACAAACACAAATAATTTTTTTTGCATTAATTAAAATTGGGAAGTTAATTTTTAGTTCTCATCAGGCTTTGCATAAGGCTGGAGAGTATTTATTGGAATTAAGTGTTATTTCATGTGTTTTGGCTTAAAAGGAAAAATACAGTTTACGTAAAATGTTCAGTTATGTTGGACATTTAAAAGAGTTTCTGTTATGTTGAAGTTTTGTGGTTACCGCTGTGCTGAAGAGTAGATCTTATGGTTAGGCTATGGGTACATATATTTTAATTGTGAAATTAAATTGAGATTATTAACTGCTTACCGTAACAAAAATATATAGCCTACATATCTTTTATTGTGCAGTGGTTTACTGTTAGTCCCGACTTTCATTTCTAGCCATTTGTGCATTTGCATTGCATGGCTGGAGATGCTGTGTTTGTGAGTTTGAGAGCTGTTTTAGCACTTCCCATGGCATTTTAATTTATTGGATCACCTCTCCCTAAACTTTTTCTTTGTTTTCCTTTTCTGCTGTAATGAGGTTTATTCCCGTAGTCAAAACAATTGGATAAATTCTGACGCTTGTTATCCCCTTTTCCAAATCAAACTACCGAGTTCATTGATTTAACATTTTATGCATTGGGCAGACTTTTTAATCCAAAGCAGCCTACATTGCAATACATAAATACACTATTGTTGTTAGTACACTACACGCTTTACTGTTTGAGCTACATGCGTGTTGAGAGAAACTGTACAAGCTAAGTAACGATCGTTCCCTGGATGTGATTGCAGTTGTGGTCTCTGCAAAGATTAGGTCATGTGGGATTGACCCGTTCGCCAGATCGACTGATCACTGCAAGGTCATTGTTATTTATGTTGACCTCCCAGATCATCTGGCTGAAGAGCGCTGGTGAGGCCAAGGCACAGTGGGATGTCACCTTTCTGAATAGAGGTGTCAATACACCCATTCTTGAGGTCATCCTTTGAGCCATTGCTGAGAAGATCTCGCTTTTCACACTGAGGGCTGAGATTGTTCTGAATGTATTGATCTCAAAGAGTCCTTCAACTGCAGCATGAAACAGCTCTCAGCTCCTTTCATGTGAGATAAAGTGCTCCCATTTGGATGTATATTCAGAAACATCCATAATCTTCTGAGAAGGTTCAGGCTACTCAGTTCCTTATTTATATATATTGATATCAGTGTGAAACACTTTGTCCTGAGGCAGATGCTGATTGAGATTTGTTTTACAACTACTAGCTATGTTTGTATATGTGTGCTTGCTCTGTCCATCTAGCCATCTATCAGAGACCAATTCACTTCCAACCAGGGATGGTTATTATAGTTTACTAGAATACATTTTTTTTATTAAAAATTAAAAATATACCAAATAATCTTCATTACTTTAAAATGAAAGTTACCTGAAATAAAATAAAATAAAATGTAGATTAGATAGATAGATAGATAGATAGATAGATAGATAGATAGATAGATAGATAGATAGATACGTATTTACACTCTAAACGTATTTGAGAAAAGTGTTAATGTACCTTAATAGTATGCAAGTGAGAATTGTGAAATAATAAATCATAATTAAAGCATATGTTTATTAATTATAATATAATTATTTATATTTTAATTATATTTATGTTTCATTATATGCTTAGAATTAACTCATAAGTCATAACTAAAAATACACTAAGAAAAGGTGAAAAGAATAAATTATCACAGGTTAAGGTTGCCTGCTATATTTTCTTGACATTTAATTCGTTTTTATATTTAGTACCATAATCATCTCACAGGGAACATCTTAAACACAGTCCATTGTTCGAACCATGCAACTTGTTATTGACCTCTGCCATGTGTGTGTGGTTAAATTAGCTGAATCCTCACAAGATTTACCTTTCAGACAATAGCATAATAAGAAGCCACTTGTAATCAGAGTGAAAGCAGCACAAGTGTGCATGGCCTGTGTTGGCCCTATTAAACGAAAGAAAGAAAGAAATAAGTATGTGGTTGTAATTCGCTGTTTTGTGTGGTCCTGTATGGATGAAGTTTCAATGGGCTGTTTGAGTCAATAGTGAAGCACAGCGCTGGTTCATACCATCAGCCTAATAGATTACAGTGAAAGTGACTGTGTACAATAACAAAGCTTCACCCCAGCAAACCTCCAGGCTTCCAGACCTCAAGGCTGGAGTGATCACTTAAGGAAACATTTTCCAGTAAACCCATCCAGCAATCACATAACATTTGAATCCAAAACAGGCAAAACAAAGCTGTTCCAACAGCTTGGTAACCCACAACCTCAAAACGTCAAAGCACTTACCCCTTTCAAAATATGGGAAATAGTTATTGTACAACGCAGTCATATGGAGAATGGAAACTTAAAGTGTTTCAGGAGGTTATATATTACTGAAATGAATTACCGTAAACATGGACAAAATAATTTTTCAACGTATCATATTTCCATTTCACACAACTTTTCCTGGTCCAAACCTTGTCAGAGCTCACTCATCCAGTGAATATGAGTCCATGAGGAATTTTTTAAGGTTCATTTCTTCTGATTATTAATAGCAAGTTCTGCATCAAAACTCCAAAATATATTATGATTACAATTAGCACGGCTTTCTTTGATCTCAGCAAGGGCTTTAACGTGACACGCCAAATAGCTTGAAACTGAGAGGCTGCAGGATCTATCGAATGTAAAAATGCTTACTTAGTGCATGATCACCTACTGTGATGATGATTCACATTTAAAAATAAATATAATAGATGTTACTTTTGGCCATTACTCTGCGGTTTTGAAACTATGTAGGATGTGTGTGTGTGTTTTAGTGATTTTGAAAGAAGTTTGGTTGTTTATGTTCACCAAGTTTGATTATTTGATTTGAGAAATTACAATATTTTACAATTATGCAATGTTTTCTATAGTAATATATTTTAAAATGTCATTTATTCTTGTGATGCAAAGCTGAATTTTCAGCATGATTACTCCAGGCATCAGTGTCCCTCAGAAATCATTATAATTTACTTATTTGCTGCTCAAGAAACATCTACTATTAATAAATTACAGTTGGTATGCTTTTTTATAACTATTTAAAAGTCTGCCACTTATGTAACTTAATGCTTAGTGCTGAATAAAAGTGTTAATGTATTCTGTCTTCAATTAAATAATTAGTTCATGATAAGACATGTACTATTACGGGAAGTAGAAGTCATTTGGGGCTTTCCATGCATGCAGACATTTTTTCATAGCTATTAACATTATACATAAACACTGCAGGAATAGTGAAATAAAGAAATGTGCAATATTTCAACCACACGGCTCACACAAACTGACACAAAGCGCTAACACCATGAAAGCTACTGGCAGTACAGCTCTTTTTGTTTTTCCAGTTTCAACGGGCTATTGCTTCTGTGCTTAACAAGATTAAGAAATGCTGGACAGAATCATGAAATATTAAGGACAGAAGGAAAAATAGGTCCTAAGTGCAGAAAAGCAAAGGTCCCATCTCACCACTGGCAATTATATTTGCCAGAAAAGCCACTATGGGTCAATAACATCCAGTGAGAGGAAGAGCTAATTAGCCAGCAATTAAACCCCCTCAAGAGGGCAAAGAGAGACCCAGTCGCCCAAAGTCTCACGGCCCTTTTCATGTGCAGCTGAGTAATAAACAACCCTTTCCTCTACTGACCTGCGGGCACTTTGTCCAAATTCGCTTTGCTCGTAGGTTACTGCAGTGGAGTGGGACTCAATGAAGACTAACTTGCTACATAAAGATATTGAAGGTTTTGTAATTATTATTGTATTGCATGTCATATAAAAAAAATTATTGGCTGCTAACTTAGGTTAAACATGCAAAAGTATACTTGCAGATGTATTTGGGCTGTACTGTAAAAACAAAGTTAGGTCAGGAACTTGCAACACTGTTAATAATTCATGATTATTATGCATTAATCCACAGACAAACTATTTTTTTATATAAATATGTCAAAGTTTGCTCGTAGATATCATTTATACATCTGATATATCAAACCTTGCAAAACATTATTAAAACCAGAATGACTTCCCCAGAAAACCAATCAAGATTATTTTTAAACGCTGTTAAGTGTTCCTGTGGCGCATTGCTTTAGCGGCGCAAAAGGTTGTGGGTTCAATTCCCAGGGAACACACATACTGATAAAAACACTTATAACCTGAATGCATTGTAAGTCTCTTTGGATAAAAACGTCTGCTAAATGCATAAATGTAAATATGAAGCTTGACATATGACATAGTAGGCAAGAATAAAAAAGGTTTATTTTACTAAATATTAAAAGAGGAAGAAAGTTTGTGTATTGTGTTTTATATTGAGTATTATGGAAGACTGTTTCCGCCACTAAATAAAAAGTAAAAAAGGTAATTGCAACTTTTTATCTTACAATTCAGTTAGTTATTATAAAGTCAGGATTGTGAGATAAAATTCGCAATGACCGTTTTTATTGTGTTTATTTAGTGGCGGAAACAGGCTTCCTTAATACTCAATAAAAACCCAATATGAAATATGCTTTTGTAATGATTTAATATTCCGAATTATAAAGTCAGAATCTGACTTTTTTTTCTCAGAATTGCATAATATAAACTTGCAGTTGTTATAAACTCACAATTCTAAGAAATAAAATCAGATCTGCAAGATGTAAACACAATTGGGAGAAAAAAGTCAGTCAGAATTGAGAGATAAGAAGTCGTAATTGCATAATATTCAGAAGTGAAAATGGGCTTTGGAACATTAGGCTTTTATGGCTCACAGATATGATACATTACACTGAGAAGAACCTCGGACTCAATGAGGGAAAACACCTAAATGGAGCAAAACAAAAACACATATATGTATATATTATATATATCATTTTTTGTTATGTTGTTATGTATATGCAATTTGGTGCAGAATTCAGATATTATGTATATGGCCAAAATTAGGCTAATACTAATATAATTAGTATAATTATAACTATAACAGACTGTAGTACAAACGTACTTACATAAAATACATATAAATATAATATGACTTTATATCTCCTACAAATATGTCTAAGATGGTATTTAAATGCTTAGTTTCATGATTAAGGTACTGTAGTTTATATTGTGGGGGTACTTGCTAAGAAAGGTATCAATTGTCAATCAGACGAGAGATCATGTATTCATATGATATGGTCTTTATAAGGTTAAAAGTGTCCAGTTCATTCAAACAGCAATGTAGAATAAAGGCATTGTAACATTAACGATGGAAAGTTGTTTTAATAATTCACCTTCATCAAGCATTTTGACTGATCATTATTAATTTCAATTATTCAGTTCATATTCAATCAGCCTGCAAAGCCTAATGACGTCCTATTAACACAATCAAATTAACAGAATGCTTCACCGTGTAACAATTTAATTATTTAGTTTAATCATTTTATCATCACTCAATCTGCATGAAATACAAACATTCTCTTTTAATCTTACACCTGTAGTCTTCCGTTGTTATAATCTGACTTTCAGTGCCAATTCATATTAAACAACTCTCAGGGAACATTGTGTTTCTCGAAGATCATCAAATAGCTTTATTTCGATTAGTTCATTAGCTATTCATCCACTTTTTAATTTTGGAGCAAAGATATATGAGGCATTTCAGCCAGTTTCATCATTGGGTCGCTGCAATGCTGTACTTTTTACAACCCTTGTTTAAAGACAGAGAGGGTCGTTGTGCTTTAAAAGCAAGTAATGTATGACTGTTTTATCACAGTGAACTCGCTCCAGTGCCTTAACGAATAGAACTGTGCCCTGGGGAAAGAGTCACGCTAATTCCTCAGCCTCTTATTATTATTATCACCACGGCTGCCATATTTTTTTCTTTTATCGTTTAGTGCTAGATGCTAGCGGTGTTCATTCCGAACTCCAAACCTCAGAGGTTATTACCAGTCCCGTTTGCCTCTCCTCCTCCACACCAAGGATACAGCCTGACTTGGAGACTAAACAGATGGCTGTGCACCATCCAAGATGACAGCCCATCAGAACAGATGGCAATCTAAAGGGCACCAACCTCAAGATCCACACAGTGAGAGAGAGCACTGCTGTCACCGGAGCGAGACTTTACACACGATACGCTGTAGCATCTCTGTACTGCAAATTATTGTGCTTTTGTTAACAGAGAGCCGCCCGTCTGTAATGTGTCACGAGGAGAGTCACATTCAGCAGAAGACATCAGTCCTCAAACAGCCGAGGTTAAAGATTCATTTCTGTTAGGAAGTATATAAAAAGTATATTTTCTTACAGCCACGTTCTATTTTGTGAAGCTCAACAACCTTGTTCTGTACATCAGAACTGTATTCTTTGGTTTTACTCCTTGTGATGGATGATTAAGGGAATTTGGCCTTTGTGTTCCTCATATTTATAGTCCTGTGGAACAGGAAGTCATGGCTGGACAATTTCATTCTCCTAGTTATCCTGGTGTGCTAAAACTTGTAAATAAGAATTGGATTATACTTCAGAGATATTTTACTCATAAGAATTTCTAGGGGTGCCAATAATTGTGGCCAATATGCATTGGGGAAAAACATTTACTTCATAATGTGAGTTCCCCCCCACTTTCAGTTTTTTGACTTCAATTTTCTTGAACGAAAGATCAAAAAGTTAAGCCATGCTTGTTTGTTTTCACAGACGCCTTTGCTCATATTCACCAAGGGTGCCAATATTAGTGGAGGGCACTGTATCAACTTCAGAGTGGACAGTGTAGAGAGTATAGTAAAGTTATTAAAAAGCTAAAATGTATATTTTATAATGTTTATGCATTTGTATGCATATTTATAATTTAATATTAATATTTTGGCTAATTGTCTTAACCCTCTGGTTGTGTTCGGGTCAAATTGACCCGAAAATATTTTATTTTTCCCGAAAATACTAGTTAACGTTATCGCATTGGACTCAAACTTACTGACTTTGTTCACATAGGGTATAAGTACTTATTGTTAATTTTGTAAAAAATTTCGTAATTTTTTGTGGGTTTTATTTCACCTTTATTTTTGGTCAAAAATGACCGGACTCCAAACAACTGCTTATAAATCTGTCATTATGCTATATTATCACTAAATATTGGATTCATTCTTTTTGTCAACTTGTTTTCTTTCATTTAGGACTGGTTTTGTGTTTCTATTTGCATCTGATTAATCGTAGCCCTCATTTATCCAAAAGTAGGCACCTAATTTTTTGAGTGAAAAAAGCTTTTTTTATGAATAATTTTCACAATATGAGATAAAAAATTATGAAAATTTGCACTGTTTCTCACAGTAGTGTACTTTAATGTTTAATCAGGAGGTTTGCGTTTAAATGCTTTTATCTTGTACAAAATTGCACAAAGTCACACTTGTCTAAAATGGCTGGCCATTGAAAGTGAATGGGGAAGATCACAAAAAGCAGGACCTTTATTTTGAAATGCTTTTATTTTCTGAAAAGGGGCACAACGTAACACTTATGCCGTTCCCTGTTAAATCTGACCATCGTGACATACAATAAAGAACACATTACAATTTTTTTACATTATAACATTTCATGGAACAACAAACCAAAACTGTTGTATTTCAGTTATATATATCCTGCACACTGACACTGTCAAACAGAGACAATATCATGGAACAACAAATCTGACCATTGTGACAGAAAAACAAAAACATTGGCATTGCCATATAGAGAACCTCATCAACGAACACCTGGTTGTTGTTTGAACTCATGCAAGTGACTGACACAAGCATTTGTATGTGCCGTGCAACTGGTCATTTTATGAACTTATTCACATGACTCACACATAAATTTTGCATGTGCCTTGCAAATGTTTGCCCTGCATTTGCAACAGACCATGGATGTTTTCACATCTTTTGGGGCACAAAATGTGCATCTCTTCCTTTTTTTTCCACGGCCTATGACAGTTGAAGGCCCTGGTGTTTGTGTGTCTCTCACCAGTGTAGCACAAGGCAGTGCTCGAGGTAAATGTTGGCGCCTCTGAATGAGAGGGGTCACCATGGATTTTCCCAGCTCTTCTAGGAATAGCCTCCTCTGGAAGCTTTTCCCCTCTTTCCATCTTGGATTCACCGCCATCCATGCTACAAAAGCATTGTAGGCTGACACATCAATGATGTTGAAAAACAACACCATGGGCCATCGTGCAGTTTTTCTCTTGCAAGAGTATGTGCCAGTAACCTACAAAAAGGACATAAAAGAATCAATGGCAATGTAAAACAATTAGGCAATGAAAAAAGTAGTGAACCGTCTAAGTTTCATACCTTATCAAGGTTGTCGACTCCCCCTTTGTTTTTGTTGTAGAACAGGATGACTTCTGGCTTCTTGTCCTCCCTGGTACTCACACAGGCGTCTTTGTGCAAAGTGGTCATCAGTAGGACATTTGTCTTTTTCTTCGGGCAGTACGACACAAGTGCATGTGTGTTGGTGAATGCAAACTTGGATGAAAAAACATCCCTGTCCTTGTTGGTCACTAGCGCAGAAGGAAGCTCGGGCTTGTTCTTTCTGACAGTCCACACCATGGTGATTTTTTTTTTTAGTAGTTCTGTACCAAGGTTATACGACGTAAGCAAATTGTCGCATATAACTGTATGTCCTTGCAGACCTTCTGTCACTTCAAGGACTACTCTCTTGCCCTGATTCTTTTCTGGAACACCACTTGACAATTTTCCTGTACATACTTGCATATTCCACGCGTAGCTGTTTTTGGCGTCACACACAGTCCACATCTTTATCCCGTATTTGGCAGGCTTCTTTGGCATATACTGCTTAAAGTTGCAGCGTCCCCTGAAAGCGACTAAGCGCTGATCAACTGTCACCTCTGGACCTGGGTTATAGATGAGCGGTAACCTCTCCACCCACTTGTCCCAGAGTTCACGAATCGGTGCAAGTTTTTCATATTGACGGCGTTGAGCTCTTGTGTCTCGGTTGTCAAAGCGAATCACCCGTGATAACACATGAAATGTCTGTTGAGACATAGTGGCACGTAAAATTGCCCGACCTGTGTCTGCATCCCATAAACTGGCGACGTTTTCATTTCTGGACTTGTAGACCCCACACAGAATCAAGAGACCTATGTATGCCTTTATGTCTGTTCGATCTACCTCATTCCAGTTTTCCTTGTAGACCCGTCTGCCCTCCAAATTAGTCATGGATATGACTATGTTTTCAATAGGCTCTGCCAGAAACAGGTTGAAGCATGATTTTATGTCTTCAATGCGGGATGTGGCATATTTTGTCAACCCTGGTGTCATCTTTATGACATTTTCAGTGGATAATCTGCCTTTCTTCTCAGTTGGAGATGATGACCAGGACAAATTTCCATCCTTCGACCAGAATGTTACATCAACTTCAGCTGGGCCCTCAAAATCAGAAGATTGCTCCTCTTCAGTTGTTGCAAGGTTTTCAGCTTGTTCAGTGATGTTTTCCTCTTCCAATATATCTTGCAATGCATCTTCTCTGTAAGATTCATCTTCAGTTGTCTCTTCCTCGCTATTCTCTTGTTTAGTAATATGATCAAGAACCCCTTGTAAAAACAGCTTCTTCGCCATTGCGCTGACACGGACTGAATGACAAGCAAGGTGATGTGAGGCATTTATATGCTCTCTCTCTGTGCTAAAGCATTTATTTGTAAACTTTCGTCTACTCTGTGAGAACATGAAAGCCTCAAAACCTATTGCCATAATGTTTTGTCTAGAATATGTGATGAAAGAAAAGATTCTTTTGAAGTCAATGCAGGCTAAAGACAAGGCAGTTTGAGCGTGTGTGTGTGTGATAGCGTGAGTATACATGCATTCACACATGCACAGGTCCAAGGCCTTTAAGTTTGTAAGCACAACATGCTCCTGAACACTAGTTGTTTCTCTTACTTTCATTTATGGGCGTGACCACCATATAGTTTGGGGGGGACGTGTTTAAAAGAAAACCTCCTGATTAAACGTTAAAGTACACTAGTGTGAGAAACAGTGCAAATTTTCATAATTTCTTTATCTCATATTGTGAAAATTATTCATAAAAAATGCTTTTTTCACTCAAAAAATGAGGTGCCTACTTTCGGATAAATGAGGGCAACGATTAATCAGATGCAAATAGAAACACAAAACCAGTCCTAAATAAAAGAAAACAAGTTGACAAAAATAATTAATCCAATATTTAGTGATAATATAGCATAATGACAGATTTATAAGCAGTTGTTTGGAGTCCGGTCATTTTTGACCGGGAACACCACAAGTGTGACAGGAGTCCGAACACAACCAGAGGGTTAAATGGACAAAATATTTCATTTATTACTAACTTACATGTAATGTAAAATGTAATTTCAACCTTAAAGGGATAGTTCACCCAGAAATGAAAATGTGATGTTTATCTGCTTACCTCAAGGGCATCCAAGATGTAGGTGACTTTGTTTCTTCAGTAGAACACAAACAAAGCTTTTATCTCAACCCGTTGCAGTCTGTTAGTCATGTAATGGCAGTCAATGGGCACAAAATCTTTGAGAGTAAAAACAAAACAATTTAAATTAAACTGAAAGGTAAAATGTAAAGATACTTTGATGTCTTTAGACATGAAAAAAAAATCTATATTTTTGCAAGAACCGCAATGTATCATCACGAGCCCCAGGGTTTAATTGGGTTTTGTCTGTGTATGTTGTTTTTTTGTCTTTCATTTTTTACTCTCAAAGTCATGGGTCCCATTGGCTGCCATTATTTGACTGACAGACTGCAATGGTTTTAGTTAAAAATCATCCTCTTGTGTTCTACTGAAGAAACAAAGTCACCTTCAAAGTCAAAAGCAGAAAAACATCACATTTTCACTTTTGGGTGAACTATGCCTTTACTGGTGCAAAAATTATTTCATTATTTTATTTAATATGAACATTATATGAAATTCAGTCACATTTTTTCCAAACTTTTATGACTTTAGGAGACATTTTAAGAAATTTCAATTTTTTCATAAAATAAACATCTGTTTGATTACCAACATTCTTTAAAATATCCTATTTTGTGTTTCACAGAAGAAGGAAAGTCAGGTTTGATCAACGTAAGGTGAGTAAATGACAGAATTGTATATCTTTGTGAGAACTATCCCTTTAACCTTCCAATAATATTCATATAAAATCAGCACTCAAAATGTGTCACACAAATACTTGCATCTGAAAACATGTTGATGTTAAGAACATTTTGCTGATGAGATAATCATATTTATTTCTTTATAGACACATCTCTGCACTAGATAACTTTATTTCAGTTTACATTCGTTATCTGCAATCCAAGACTGTATTTGTGTTTCTTTCACTGTCTCCACGGAAATAATTGTGACAGAAATGTGACATATGCCAGCTGTCACTTGAAAAGCAGGTCAAACATAGATAAATATGCTTCTTTGAAGTTAGCGCTCATTAGACCAAGATGTTCCAAAACTGATGGAGAGAGGGAAAAAAGGCTGTTATTTCTGAAAAGTGACCAATAAATATGCTTTTTGAAGTCATTTGCCATCTCCTATTTTATACTAATGTGCAGCACGATTGCAAAAGAAGCTGGAAATATGGAGGAAGAGTTCCTGCAAAACTCCCAATGAATTAATGTCACTTATAAAACCCTTTTCCGCTGTCAGTGTGTTGGGCTAATTCAGTAGCAGCATGACTTTATGTCTGATGTCAGGTGGCATCATTGTCATTTCGGCTGAACCCCTGTACGGCCATTAGAATGACACTTCTCACCGTTCCCCACACAATGCAAGTCCCACAAATGGGATGTATTAAGAAGATAATGAACATCCCTCTCCCCGAACACATATTTTGCTGATGCAAGCCAACTTGCCCTGTCTCTGCGGGCTTGCTTAGCCCGATCCAACCAAGACTCTGGCTTGTGGAGTGACATTCCTAAATGCCAGCATGGTGCCATGGGAGCATCAGGGGGAGATAATGATGGAGTACCCATGCCCGCAGGTTGGAGCAAGCTTGCCGCTGGAGTCGCTCCCTGACTGCGCCAGATGGAGGACATCAGATCCTGGACTAATATGTGCATCACTCTGTCTCCTCGCCATTTTTTTCCTCCTTCTTGTGCTTTTTCTCTTTCTCTTGTCTGCTCATTTCCCAGTGGAGCTGCACAGTCATTAGCAGGCGCTCAGCTGCCAAACACCATCGAGCATGTGGCGGCTCCAACTTTGCATTCCTACAGGAAATGGCACTATATGATAACATCCTAATGTGGGTATGTGTGGTGTTGGGATGCTGTGTAGTATTGTGATGATTGCGCAAAGATATTGTGCAATGTGTTTTTATGTCCTCTTATTGTGCATGATTAATTGGAACACGTTATTCTAGGTAATACAATGGTTGTCTTTATTGTCTTTTATTAAAATGCTTTTGAAATTACTTTATTTTTGATCAAGAACAAGGTGGACTTGAATATAATAGTATTCATATTTATCTAAATAGACAATAACGTCATTTATAATCTTACAAAAGATTTATATTTCAAATCAATGCTGTTGTTTCTGTTAATCACAGAATCCAGAAAAAAATATCAGTCTCCACAAAACATATTTAACAGCACAACTGTTTTCAACATTGATACTAAGTTATTTATTTATTTTTCTGAGCAGCAAATCAGCATACAGAATCATTTCTGAAGGATCGTGTGACACTGAAGACTGGAGTAATGCTGAAAATCCAGATTTGCATCATAGGAATACATTTAATCTTAAAATGTATGAGAATGCAGTTTAAATATATGAAGAGCTCTTTTCCAAAACGCTATAAATCCATTTTAATAGTTTTCGTGAAAATTATATTTGTTTACCTAGACCCATACATTTTGTTAATATTCAATTTATCCAGTTAAAATGGTCTGTTGGCTCAGTCTGAACATGTTAAACAATGATTGTTAAATGAAACAACAATATTGTCGATTATAAATGGAAAGGTTTTTTTTTTTTTTTCAAAACGCTACAAATCCATCCTTTTTTTTTAAATGTTGGTTTATGTCCCAAAAAAAAAAGAGAACATGCAACATATGATATCAGGGACTCAGGGATGATATACTATAAACCGGTCCCTGATATACAGGGATGATATACTATAAACCGGTCGCACCAGCCTTGTGTTGATCTAGTCCACCAAAACAGATACATTATCAGTAGATGCATTTTCATTACCCTTCAAATTGCGCATATTGAAACTGCAAATAGAAAATACAAAACAGGACAATTTAGCAAAAAAAAATTGCGCCTCCCAGATATGCCTCCTTGTGCTGCTTTGTTAAAGATATACGCCTATGTCTCTTTTGATTCAAAATATTGGCTAGCGCAATCACTGTGATATATGTAAACCTACCAATATTAGTTTCATGACTTATAGCGAGAGAAACATTTATAAAATATTGCTAAATTTTTGCCCAAATCTGTAAAATGTAGCTAATGTATGCAAGTTATCATGTTAAAATTATTTAAATAGCTGTCTTGATTGAAATATGGTATATATTAAATTAAATGTGAAATTCATTTTTATGTAGTTGTTATTTTTGTGTTCTTTTTCCTGTAGTTGGTTGTTTTTTTTTACTGATATTTTCATACCCCTGTCTATAATTGTATTGATATATCTGAGGTTTTATGTTTATTTTTCTCATTTTTCCGTTTTGGACAGGAAGCAAATAAGAGAGAATCAGAAAGATTAGATCAGATTAATCAGATTAGATGGGGCTTTTTATCTCGTTGAATTTCCTGTTTCACTATGTAATACATCAGATTAAAGAAGTATAATTGGTTGTGAATGGTATTTCACATTGATTTTAAATCTAGGGATTGGTAGCAAGATTTCTGGCGAGCTCCCGTCTGTTTACCCATGCCACAGTGCGATATGATCTGGGCACATAATGGGGGTGGCACTGGTCCTGAGGGCGGACATCACTGAGCCAGCCAGCGACAGCTTCCCCACCAAGACACTTAGACCTCAGGGCCAAGAAATCTGGCCCCAATCTGACTGGCACCATTAAACTCATCTGAGACACTGTGTGACCCCTGAAGCACAATCAGCCAAAGTGCACAAGATTAGAATATAGTAGCTGTTAGCGCAGTTTGATACAGACATGCACATTCATGAACAGACTGTTAAACTTATAAAGCCTACTGTATCACATATGATAAGTACATTTTTAAAGCCTCTCAAATATCAACATGATTCATATATTTTTAAACAAATTACTTTATGGTCATATAAATATCATCATCTCCACCAAATTGCATTTATTTGCTCAGTTTGTGCCTATGTGTGTGCTATGTATGTGCGTGCGTGTTTGTGTACATGTGTGTGTGCATGCGTGTATGCGTGCGTGTGTGTGTGCGTGCGTGTGTGTGTGCGTGCGTGTGTGCGTGCGTGTGTGTGTGTGTGTGTGTGTGTGTGTGTGCGTGCGTGCGTGTGCGTGTGTGTGTGTGTGTGTGTGTGTGTGTGTGTGTGTGTGTGTGTGTGTGTGTGTGTGTGTGTGTGTGTGTGTGAGTGTGTATAATGTTCCATTGTTTTAAAAAGTAGATTTTATGACTATTATTTCAAGGTGTTAATATAAAGCCACTGCGTACAAATATTTAACTTCATACAACTTCATACACATATACTTAATACAAATTAAATTTTAGAATTATAAACTGCAAAAGCTGCATATTCTATTTTTAGTTTCAAAAATAATTTTACCATAGGTCACATATTATAAGAACCATAACATTGAAAATGTCATAATAAAAATGAACAAATGAATATGAATAATATTCAATAGCAATAATAATTATATATAAATCCGATAAATTTTTATATAGTGTATATATTAATATCATTTATAGTAATTGTTATTATTTTTATTATTATTAATATTATTATTTAATTTATAGTGTAGCAATGTAACAGCACACCTTGTTTCAACAAGCCGCATGATCTGAAGCATTATGATGTGTCATACACTAAGTTTAAACTTGTTTAATGGTTTGTTTAAATCTTTAACCCCAGTGTGAGCAAGAGTAATTGTTATTTCTGCAGACACCACTAACATGAGTTATATTATAACTGTTAACTATGTTCTCATTTTTTAATCTTTGGTGGGATTAATTCAGTTCAGTCTGTCCCCTCTGACCCTGAGCTGATAAACATCATTAAACAGTTCCAAGTAAACGAGGTGCTCTGATTCTGAGTTCTTGTAAATCAGTTTGTTTTGCTGGCTGTTTGTGAATCTTGTCAGACCATCAGATCTCTGGAGACAGTCCTCTAAAGAATCTCCAAGTTCATTACAAAAAGTGCTCATATGCACAAATCTAATTGCAAAAGTAATAGGTCACAGACTGTTTCATAATACAGTCCAGCTGTCTTTTAGTGCTACAGCAAGCATGGCATTGTTACTTTTCATCCCGGACCATGTGGTTGGGAATGGATTCCAACAACAAGTCTGGTCGTTTCCAGAGGTCATGGTGGGAGCTTTAACTTCATCAAACTGGCCTCACGCTTGTTAAAGTGAATGCTATGTTGGCACTTGTAAAACCACGGTTACAACAGCAGGACGTGTGATTGTGAGGTACTAAGAGTGCCACTTATGAAATAATTATTTCAATCTGTTGATTCAAATACAAAAATGTGTAGAATAGAATAGAACAGAATAGAATTTACATTTGTATTATTAATTAATCAATTCATTACTATATTTTTAACAGCAAACAACCAAACTTGTGATTATGGTGTACTAGAGTGCAATTAAAAATTAATCATTGTATAGAAAAAAAATATTTAAAATATAATACAATATAATTAGTGCTTTCAAACGATTAATCGCGATTAACCACATCCAAAATAAAAGTTTTTGTTTACATAGTATAGGAGTGTGTACTGTGTATATTTATTATGTATATATAAATACAAACACATGTAAATATTTTCAATATAAATACTGAATGTGTGTGTATTATATATATATAAACAAAGTACAAACATATATATATATATTTTTATATTATGTAAACAAAAACGTTTATTTCGGATGCAATTAATCGCGATTAATCATTTGACAGCACTAAACATAATATAAAAACTAACTAACCAAAATATTAAAATGTATTTGTTTTATTTTATTATTATTCTTTTTTCATCAGTTGGCCAGGCGTTGTTTTTGGTTTCTCTTTTCCACAAATGTAACCACTGTCAGTTTGGAAAGAAAAAGAAAATCGCAACCGTTTAAACAAGAGAATCCACCATCAAACACTCAACCATTATCACCAGGCATAATTACTCACATTCACACTCTGCTTATGGTAATCAATGTTTATTATACAGAGCAGTGATCCCTAACCATGTGTGCATTGATTCTGTGTTTGAAATCACCCAACATCATGGAGTTAATGCAAACCATTTATCTTCACCCTCTCTAATTCTGTTTCAGTTGGTGTTTTTGGGTAGTCTTATGATAGGGAGCCAGTGTTAAAATAGGACAACGTTTAATGTTTATTAGCTTCAACAGTTCAATTGTCTGTTATTGTTTTTTCATTGACAGTACATAACTCCTCTTGAAAACACTAAAAGGGCTATTTGTAGAATTTAGAACGTCTCATTATTTGTGACATTAGTGGCTGTTGTGAACTGCAGCCAGCAATTAATGTGCTCGCACTTGTGTACACCTAAAGAGACTGAAGGTGATTCAGTATCCATACTCACAACAAATATTTCATTCTTTGCTTAGTAGTAAAAATAAGTAAAAATACCTTTGCAGAGACACTGTTAAAGGTGCAGTATTTAATACTGACAGCTAGCTGTTGAAATAATTACTGAGCTCCAAATTCAAAATATTGAAAAGAGTTGTGTCAGCACCTATAGCCTCACGGCGGACCCGAGTTCGATTCCCATCTCGAGGTCCTATGCTTATCCAGCTTCCATCTCTCCACCCAATCCTGTTGTATCTCTGCTTCCCTATCCTAATAAAAAGCCCATTAAAATAGACTAACTTAAAAAAGAAACTCTTACTTGATGCTCGCGCAGGCAAATTGCAGACACGCAAAAAAAAGAGCACATTTGACAATGGAAGGCGACAAGCATTACATTTAATATGTTCATGTTGTAATATGCTGCTGATAAGATTTTTAGATGGATGTTGAGGCTTTTAGGGTCGGGTAGACTACCATCTCTGACCCAGTTCGTTTGCAGGCTTCCGTGGCTGTAATACGCTGGGTTTTTCACCAACTGGCCGTACTTCAGGGCGTCAGCAGCCGTTCAGCGCTCATGAACCCACATTAGTGTTTAGTATAGGAAAACGTGTCCATTGTGGTGATTAGTTACATTGTTCCGCCATAATACGTTAAGCATAATACAGTAGCTTTCAGTGAAGCAACTCAACATTCCTTCGCTACTATTTCTAAAGTGACGTTTTCGAATTAGTAATGGAGACATGGGCTCAGCGGTTAAACTGTCAACCTGAGACTGAATCCGTGGCAGAAGGAAGTATTTCTGCTTTTAAAGACACTCCACTGTTGTTTCTTATGTATTTACATGCCGTTGAACTGTTGTATAAACACAATATCACTCTTAGCCGTGCAATATGGCTATATATCGGCACACTGTGATTACCTACGGCCGAATCACAGCCATGCCAATATACAGCCGTATCTCATGGCTACTCGTGTGATATTGCTGATATAGACAATACAGATCTGGCTGTACAAAACTGTATTTTGACAATAAAAAGTGATTAATACATGGAAATTCTGGCATGTAGCCCCTTTAAGAGTCACATTTCTTGATTATTTTAAATAGATAAAGACATTACAAGCAACTCAATAAGCTGGTAGAAAAAAGCAAATCTACTTTAGTATAAGCATTTTAAATATCAGCTTCAATCAGCCTGTAGATCCTTCTCAGACTGCCCTGACCTTGCTTTTAGTCGACAAGAGAAAAAAAAGAGACAGCAGTGGAATTTTCCAGACCAGCTGGCAATGAAGCCTGTCTGCTGAAGCTGAATATATTGGCGGTCCCAAAGGATCCCCTCACTAGAACACTCCTGCTGCATTCTTATAAGAACACACTTGAAAAGGGACACACAAATGATGTGCTTGCTTTGTTTTGTTGTTTTTCCTTTCGAGAGAAAGCAAGAAAATATATTTATGCCACATAAATGTTGAATATATTCCTTCAAAAATAATTCATACTCTGCAGGAGTAAACAATGTGGCATCCAACGCGAAAGAGTGCGGCGAATCCAAAATAAACCTGAAAAGAGGAAGCAGGTAGCAGTGTTTAAAATGCAGACTCGTGGCATGAAATGAGTCTGGGGAGCAAACGTGGCCTGACGTCACAGCGCGCGAGCAGCAGAAGATGCCCAGTGTTAAAGTATTCTCTGAGGTGTATCCGGGCAACATCATTTGCAAGGTTTCACATTTAAGCATCTAATTACCTTGGCAACGGTGTAGTGGGAGTGCATGACTTGAAATTCTATATTTAAGTTGATTTTCATCACGCTGCCTGGGAAAACAAGAGCTTGGCGCTGGTAGAGTCTCCGTCGGCCTCCAAGACAAAATACAATTACAACTTAGTGACCTGATAAATTGCTAAAGCAGAGTGTTGTCTGAGCGGAGCTTTCTGTTTCTCGGAGACTTAAATTAAACTCGTTTCTCACTTAAGTTGATGTTACATCATTTCCATGTATCACGTTCTGAAGGGAATAAGGAAATGAAGTCAATGGACTCATATTTCTTTAGAATACTACCTCAAATATATTCAAGAGTGCTACAGTATGTGCAAATATATCTTTTTATTCTTTTAATGAAAAACGCTGTGCTAATGTATACCATTAGAGCAGTATGAGGTACATGATTCATTATTAGAGAATGCAAGATTATTAGGATTTTGATTTGAATTGTGAGGTAGTTATAATGACAATATATCAGAATGCCTCAGAAAAAGAAAATCCTAAAATAGGCTTTAAGCAAAATGTAACTTTTGAAGTATTCCTGTCTGTTTTTGATGAAGTATGACCAGATGTATTTTTGAGTTTGTAACATTCATTCATGTTCATGAATCATGGCAAACAAAAATCACAGAATCCCTTTTGATTTCAACCCGCTGCTGAGATACATTATATGATGCTTTAAACTCTCGGTCCACGACGGCAGCATGCCGAGCTTACGCAATTACTGTAGCGTGGTATAATTCATCAAACATGTTATTGTCCTCTCCCGGATCTTCAGCCAGGAGGTACATTTCTCCCGCGTGGATGTCCGTCATGTTAGGCTGACAGCGGACGGGGTCAAAGCCCACCCATACGGTGTAGCGGTAGTCAATGGAGCGAATAGAGTAGCCCATGATGCGGATGTCGGCGAGGTTGGGCAGGTCTGAGTTCTCCTGGATGGAGTCGGAGGGTCGAGGGTACTGGCTGAATGAGTAGGCTTCTCTCTTGAGTGCTATCTCTGGGTTGTGGATAAGATTTGCCCGGTTTGAGCCTTCGGTGCAGAGCTCGATCTTAAAGGATGAGGACGGGCAGTGGTGCAGAGGAAGCAACCCAGCCAGGTTCGACAGCGTGGGGAAGACGTCCACCAGCTCCACCATTCTATCAACTCTTCGACCTTAAAGATGAAAAGAAAATGATGGAAAACAGATACAGAAGCATTCGAGAACCAATAATGCATCTAAAGCTGCAATGTTTAACATCATATATACAGTGGGGCAAAAAAGTATTTAGTCAGCCACCAATTGTGCAAGTTCTCCCACTTAAAAGATGAGAGAGGCCTGTAATTTTCATCGTGGTATACCTCAACTATGAGAGACAAAATAAGAAAAAATCCAGAAAATCACATTGTAGGATTTTTAAAGAATTTATTTACAAATTATGGTGGAAAATATTTGGTCAATAACAAAATTTCATCTCAATATCTTTCTTTGTTGGCAAAACATTCATCAGTGTTAAACGTTTTCTGTAAGTGTATTTTATCTCCTCTAGAGCAGTGATGTTTTGGGGCTGTCGCTGGGCAACACGGACTTTCAACTCCCTCCAAAGATTTTCTATGGGGTTGAGATCTGGAGACTGGCTAGGCCACTCCAGGACCTTGAAATGCTTCTTACGAAGCCACTCCTTCGTTGCCCAGGCGGTGTGTTTGGGATCATTGTCATGCTGAAAGACCCAGCCACGTTTCATCTTCAATGCCCTTGCTGATGGAAGGAGGTTTTCACTCAAAATCTCACGATACATGGCCCCATTCATTCTTTCCTTTACACAGATCAGTCGTCCTGGTCCCTTTGCAGAAAAACGGCCCCAAAGCATGATGTTTCCACCCCATGCTTCACAGTAGGTATGGTGTTCTTTGGATGCAACTCAGCATTCTTTCTCCTCCAAACACGACAAGTTGAGTTTTTACCAAAGTTCTATTTTGGTTTCATGACATTCTCCCAATCCTCTTCTGGATCATCCAAATGCTCTCTAGCAAACTTCAGACGGGCCTGGACATGTAATGGCTTAAGCAGGGGACACGTCTGGCACTGCAGGATTTGAGTCCCTGGCGCGCAGTGTGTTACTGATGGTAGCCTTTGTTACTTTGGTCCCAGCTCTCTGCAGGTCATTCACTAGGTCCCCGTGTGGTTCTGGGATTTTTGCTCACAGTTCTTGTGATCATTTTGACCCACGGTGAGATCTTGCGTGGAGCCCCAGATCGAGGAGATTATCAGTGGTCTTGTATGTCTTCCATTTTCTAATAATTGCTCCCACAGTTGATTTCTTCACACCAAGCTTACCTATTGCAGATTCAGTCTTCCCAGCCTGGTGCAGGTCTACAATTTTGTTTCTGGTGTCCTTTGACAGCTCTTTGGTCTTGGCCATAGTGGAGTTTGGAGTGTGACTGTTTGAGGTTGTGGACAGGTGTCTTTTATACTGATAACGAGTTCAAACAGATGTCATTAATACAGGTAACGAGTGGAGGACAGAGGAGCCTCTTAAAGAAGAAGTTACAGGTCTGTGAGAGCCAGCAATGTTGCTTGTTTGTAGGTGACCAAATACTTATTTTCCACCATAATTTGCAAATAAATTATTTAAAAATCCTACAATGTGATTTTCTTTCTTATTTTGTCTCTCATAGTTGAGGTATACCTATGATGAAAATTACAGGCCTCTCTCTTTTTTTCAAGTGGGAGAACATGCACAATTGGTGGCTGACTAAATACTTTTTTGCCCCACTGTATATATATATATATATTAGTGGTGGGCATAGATTATTTTTTTTAATCTAGATTAAAATGGCTCATTTGAATTCTGCGAAGGCATTCAGAATATGTGTGCTACCCAAATAATGACTAAAAGTAAGTCTTTGAGAAGCGGGTTTCTCAAGCCAGGTGGCGCATTAGACCAGGGCTCATCTCCTGTTTCCAAAATGCATCACAAACTTTAATCTCTTCCGTCCCAATCCCACGAAAAAACTGGAGGAAAATCCCGTTCCACTCCCGGAAGAATGACTCCCATTCCCTCCACTCCCGGGCGATAACTGTCAATTACAGTAAAAATATAGTACAGATCTGGCGTGCCCACCTTATTAGTTGAATAACAACCCAAAATGTCGTTTTTCTTATTATATTGAACTGAAAGCCATCTTATGCACAGTGTTGCACAGATTAAATTTCATGTAAATCATCCATGCTAACACACACGTCTTCTATTTTTATTTTTTGACATTTCACTCTCTATAGATATATTTTTCAAAGACGGAGTTTCTAAGTTTCTCGCTCAAGTTCACATGAGACCTAAAGCGCATCCTGTTTGCTTAAAAGCGCAACGTTTCGTTGTTATTCTGAGTGCACACAAATAAACGTAGAGTCTTTACTGATTCGAAAGATGTATTAGGCTACTTTATCTGTATGACCAAAAATGACGGAGATTTTAAGAGCAAGTGACGTCCTGCAGCAAAGCTTCCACACAAACACTTCAATAGCGCACATTTCTCTAGGTTAACATCATATTGAGCGGCCATGTAAAGTTGCTACTACATACATCTTTCAGATGAAAAGCCATATTTGAGGTTGATGAATGATAGGTGAGCGTTTGGATGTCCTGCCCGATTGTATTACCACACAGACCAGCCGTTAACAATCTGTCCATCACGGACTGCGAGCCTCTAGTTCGAAGACTCGTTCTCGCCCCCTACAGTGCAATTCGGCTAGGTATACATCCGGCTAAAATATCAGGGTGAAAGTCATCATAGCTTGCGTAGTATAGACACAGCTCCCAACCCAACTTTGAGAATAGATTAACGGCGATATTTTTAATCGCCCGATAAGAGTCTCACGTTAACGCAGCACGTTAACGCCGATAACGGCCCACCACTAATATATATATATATATATATTGAATGGTTTCTGTATCACAATTTTTCCAAACATTATACACTAATGTTGTTTAACTGCATCACACTTGGTGTAACCAGAGCTTTTGCTTGGCAGGCTTTTTTTCTTTTCCAAAAACTTGCTATTCTACAGAGCATAACAGTGACCACCCACACTGCAGCATTTTTTTTTCTTTTATATATACATTTTCCCCATTAATTTTCACCACAGGCATTTGAATACAATCTTCAATAAATATTTTAAAGCCAGAAAGAGAGTATACAAAACGGTGTACTAAACTTTTATGAGGGAATGAACTACCTGTCCCATAAAGCACTGATGCAGTTCAATCTGAAACTACAATACGATATAAAACCATGCATATGAAATCAATGACTTCATTTTATCTCTAATTTATGTGTAACTTTATGCTTATCATTGATATTTGAAGATATTTCAGATCATATATTTTTTTAAGAAGTCTCTTATGCTCATTTATTTGGTAAAACATGCGATAAACCTAATATTTAAATATTGAAATTTCAAAAAACATTTCTTATTGTGTTGAAAATGGATGTGCTGCTTAATATTTTTGTGAATATATATTTGTGTTTAGTTTTTTTCATGATTCTTCGATAAATAATGTTTAAAAGAAGAGCACTTATTTTCCATGTTTCCGGGTCTATGGTGAGTGACTCTTCTGATTGGTCAATCACTGTAAAATGAGCTATTTAAACAAAATTAATCTGAAATCATGGTGGTCCGATGGTATAAATACTTTCACAGAAACCACATTACATATCCAAGGAGCTCATAGCAATTCTGTTTTGAAACTTTATACATTATTAGTGCTAAAACAAGTCTGTATGGAGTAAATTAATGTTTTATTTTAAATGGAATCCAAGAGTTGCTCTAACATACACCACAAAATACACACAAATGAGCATGAAATCCTCACCCTGAATTTAGCCACTATTCTCTTAGGTAAAAGACCCAAGTTCTGAAATGTCCATGAAATTTACTGATACGGTTACTGAATATAGCGCAACAACTAGCAACAATACAGAGCCCACTGTGAGAGCAATAACTCTCAGGACTTGTTGGCTTCTCTATGCTGTGGCATTATCATTACAGTCGTTACTCCGTCTGCTTATGCTGGGTGTTTTCTAAAGATTGCCACAAATGTGCACTTGAGAGCTGAAAGAAGAAAACCATCAGTAGATGCATGTGCTCACAGTACACTCTCAGTCAAACCTTCACATTGCACAAAAAACACTGAAGCAAAATAAGAATCAAAGCTTGAAATGAGCCGATACTTTAGCCATAACATCATTTCCAGAAAGTTAATATCACATGCTTGAGTGACTTCGGTTGGAGTCTCAGAATCTCGTGAAGGATCCTGCGGTCTTTGCGTGTTGACGGCTGCTCTGAGTAACATTACCTTTGCCAAACTGCTCCCATGTGCCCTGAAACACGTCGATGAAGGGGAACGTCTTCTCCCCAGGCCGAGGGAGAGGTGAGGTCACACCTGGCTTGTACACGATCAATGGCACTCGGGTGGCCACATCAAAGTTGCTGTATTTGGCCCACTCGCCGTGTTCTCCTAATGACCAGCCTGAGAGAGAGAGAGAGAGAGAAAGAGAAAAAAAACATAGTACTCCGTGAGAAAACGATCCAGAAACACACGGAATAATCATTTCAGAAAGTCTTTGTTGGCAGTTTCTTTGATTTAAGGCATAATGTAAATGTGACCGAATGAAGAAATTTTGAGGGTAGCAAGTACAATGCAGAACTGTAATTTAAGAAACTCAACCAAGTACAATTAAAAAGGAGTAAAAAAACAAACAAACAAAAAAAACAGTTATCATACAAGAATGGGGTCTTATATAGAAATAGAAGTATTCAATAAATCATTGAAATATAAAAATTAGCACCGATAATCTTAAATATTAATTTTATTTAAGAAATGTTATTATTATTATATAATTGTGTGAATTAAATTGATTTAATTACAAAATATATATATATATTTGTTATATTTAGTTTATACTGTAATTAATATAAAGTAATTTTATAATATATATATATATTTTTCTTTGAGCAAATAATGAGCAGCTGCTCATTTTAGTATTATAATACTGTAATTCAATAAATGAATGTAATATATGTATTATATATTGTGTATTATAATGTATTATATACACACACGTATATATATATATATATATACACATACATCTATATACATACACACACACACACACATACAGTACAAACACACTTTGTGTATGTGTCTCTCTATTTGTATGAATGTATATACAATATGGTGGGGGGTATGTGTATATATATATATACACAGACCAAAATTATAAACGCAACACTTTTGTTTTTGCCCCCATTTTTCATGAGCTGAACTCAAAGATCTAAGTCTTTTTCTATGTACACAAAATGCCTATTTCTCTCAAATATTGTTCACAAATCTGTCTAAATCTGTGTTAGTGAGCACTTCTCCTTTGCCGAGATAATCCATCCACATCACATGTGTGGCATATCAAGATGCTGATTAGACAGCATGATTATTGCACAGGAGTGCCTTAGGCTGGCAACAATAAAAGGCCACACTAAAATGTGCAGTTTTACTGTATTGGGGGATTCCGGGGGGTCCAAAAACCAGTCAGTATCTGGTGTGACCACCATTTGCCTCATGCAGTGCAACACATCTCCTTCGCATAGAGTTGATCAGGTTGTTGATTGTGGCCTGTGGAATGTTGGTCCATTCCTCTTCAAGTTGCTGGATATTGGCAGGAACTGGAACACGCTGTCGTATATGCCGATCCAGAGCATCCCAAACATGCTCAATGGGTGACATGTCCGGTGAGTATGCTGGTCATGCAAGAACTGGAATGTTTTCAGCTTCCATGAATTGTGTACAGATCCTTGCAACATGGGGCAGTGCATTATCATGCTGCAACATGAGGTGATGGTCGTGGATGAATGGCACAACAATGGGCCTCAGGATCTCGTCACGGTATCTCTGTGCATTCAAAATGCCATCAATAAAATGCACCCGTGTTCATTGTCCATAACATACGCCTGCCCATACCATAACCCCACCGCCACCATGGGCCACTCGATCCACAACGTTGACATCAGCAAACCGCTCACCCACTCAATGCCAAACACGCTGTCTACCATCTGCCCTGTACAATGAAAACTGGGATTCATCTGTGAAGAGAACACCTCTCCAAAGTGCCAGACACCATCGAATGTGAGCATTTGCTTACTCAATCAGTTACGACAATGAACTGCAGTCAGGTCAAGACCCCGATGAGGACGACGAGCATGCAGATGAGCTTCCTTGAGATGGTTTCTGACAGTTTGTGCAGAAATCCTTTGGTTATGCAAACCGATTGTTGCAGCAGCTGTCCGGGTGGCTGGTCTCAGACGATCTTGGAGGTGAAGATGCTGGATGTGGAGGTCCTGGGCTGGTGTGGTTACACGTGGTCTGCGGTTGTAAGGCAGGTTGGATGTACTGCCAAATTCTTTGAAACGCCTTTGGAGATGGCTTATGGTAGAGAAATGAACATTTAATTAATGAGCAACAGCTCTAGCGGACATGCCTGCAGTCAGCATGCCAATTGCATGCTCTCTCAAAACTTGTGAAATCTGTGACATTGTGCCGTGTGATAAAACTGAACATTTTAGAGTGGCCTTTTATTGTGGCCAGCCTAAGGCACACCTGTGCAATAATCATGCTGTCTATATGTGTGTGTGTGTGTGTGCGTGTGTGTGTGTGTGTGTATATATATATATATATATATGTGTGTGTGTGTGTATATATATATATGTATGTGTGTGTGTGTGCGTGTGTATATACAGTGCTCAGCGTAAATGAGTACACCCCCTTAGAAAAGTAAAATTTTAAACAATATCTCAATGAACACAAAAAACATTTCCAAAATGTTGACAAGACTAAGTTTAATATAACATCTGTTTAACTTATAACATGAAAGTAAGGTTAATAATATAACTTAGATTACACATTTTTCAGTTTTACTCAAATTAGGGTAATGCAAAAATGAGTACACCCCACAACAAAAACTACTAAATCTAGTACTTTGTATGGCCTCCATGATTTTTAATGACAGCACCAAGTCTTCTAGGCATGGAATGAACAAGTTGGCGATATTTTGCCAGATATATCTTTTTCCATTCTTCAAGAATGACCTCTTTTAGAGATTGGATGCTGGATGGAGAGTGATGCTCAACTTGTCTCTTCAGAATTCTCCATAGGTGTTCGATTGGGTTCAGATCAGGAGACATACTTGGCCACTGAATCACTTTCACCCTGTTCTTCTTCAGAAATCCAACAGTGGCCTTAGATGTGTGTTTAAGATCATTGTCATGTTGGAAAAGTGCCACGACCAAGACGGAGTGATGGTAGCATCTTCTCTTTCAGTATAGAGCAGTACATTTGTGAATTCATGATGCCATCAATGAAATGCAGCTCCCGACACCAGCAGCACTCATGCAGCCCACATAAGGAAACTGCCACCACCATGTTTCACTGTAGGCACCATGCATTTTTCTTTGTATTCCTCACCTTTGCGACGCCATACAGTTTTGAAGCCATCAGTTCCAAAAACATTTATCTTGGTCTCATCACTCCAGAGTATAGAGTCCCAGTAGTCTTCATCTTTGTCAGCATGGGCCCTGGCAAACTCTAGGCGGGCTTTTTTGTGCCTGGGCTTTATGAGAGGCTTCTTTCGTGGACGGCACCCATGCATGCCATTCCCCTGCAGTGTACGCCGCATTGTGTCACGGGAAATAGTCACCCCAGTTTGGCTTTCTACTTCTTTAGATAACTGCAGTGAACTTGCATGTCAATTTTCTTCAACCCTTCTCATCAGAAGACGCTCTTGACGAGGTGTTAACTTCCATGGACGACCTGGACGTCTCTGTGAGATGGTAGCAGTTCCATCTTTTTTAAATGTTTGTACCACCTTTGCTACAGTATTCTGACTGATAAGTAAAGCTTTGCTGATCTTCTTGTAGCCTTCACCTTTCTTGTGTAAATAAATGATTTTCTTTCTCAGGTCTTGTGACATTTCTCTTCCATGTGGTGCCATTGCTGACAGCATGAAATGGGAAGGGGTTTTCTTTAAGTAACACCCTTTTATAGTCAACTGTCACCTGTGTAATGAATAATTAGTCTCATCTGTGGTTGAATTCTTGTTAAATTAGACATTTGTAGTCTAAAATTTAGCTTTGCTCCAGAGCCTTTCAGTGGGGTGTACTCATTTTTTCATCACCCTAATTTGAGTAAAACTGAAAATGTTGTTCTCTAAGTTATATTATTAACCTTACTTTCATGTTATAAGTTAAACAGATGTTATAGAAAACTTGGTCTTGTCAACATTTTGGAAAATGTTTTTGTGTTCATTGAGATATTGTTTAAAATATTACTTTTCAAAGGGGGTGTACTCATTTACGCTGAGCACTGTGTATATATGTATATGTATGTATATATATATATATATACACACATACACACATGCACACATGTTGGTTTGTATGGTTTACGGGGACTCTCCATAGGCGTAATGGTGTTTATACTGTACAAGCTGTATGTGCTATTGCCCTACACCTACCCTACACCTAAACTTAGACCTCACAGGAGACGGTGCATTTCTACTTTCCCCCCAAAAAACGCACACTGTATGATTTATAAGCATTTTAAATTATGGGGTCACTGAAAATGTCCTCATAAATCACCTTCTCCTTGTAATACCTGTGTCATACCCATGTCATTATACAAATTTGTGTCCTCATAAACCACATAAACATGCACACACACACACGCACACACACGTGTTCATTTAATTATTATTATTTTATCTTTTTGTACATGTATACTAAGCTTTGGCAATATTGTATCATTTACAGTCATGCCAATAAAGCAATTCTGAATTGAATATATATATATATATATATATATATATATATATATATATATATATATATATATATATATATATATAGATATGTGTGTGTGTGTGTGTATATATATGTGTAAATATATATAAATATCAGCACTCTCTGCGATGGGGCCAAAATTCCTCATGCAATAAAAGAGAGCATATTAATATATATTTTTTTATGTATAAGAGCCCCTTAATACACTGCATGAATGTTTGCATTATAACGAGAAAAAACACGTGAGCTATAGCACAATCTTAACTGAAAATTCAAAATGCAATTATGCTAAATGAAACAAAAAAGTGACAGCATCATTTCTGAGAACTTTACATGATGTGAATTCAGAATGATATGAAAACCCACAGAAAACTGAAAACCTGAGCTACAATATAAACCAATGCTTCAATACTGCCACCTAATGGATATTATATTTAATAACAGGCTGAATGGACAGAACTCTCTTGAACAAACCGTGATCTGAGCTGAACACCACTATAGTATCCTTGGCGAGGCCGAAATCATCAAGGGCTTGCAGAATTTTTCCCACTTGAGCATCCACATATGATACAGAGGCAAAATAGTGCTGTCGGATCTGCAGCTGAAAGATGAAGGGAAAACATCATATTTGATTCTACAAGAAATGGGATTTGAGGTCCTTTTAGGTAGGACCACATTTAACTACTAAAACCAAATTATAACTTCATTCAAAGTCTTCACATTATCCAAAACAAACCAAATGTAAATGGTATACTAGTACAAAATCTATAAGCATGAACATTGTGTTTTCAGGTACCTGAAATTCTTTAGGAATGGGGCCGTAAGGAAAGCTGAGATTTAACGCCTGAACGTCTTCCCTCTTGCGGATATCAGTCCAAGGGTTGTAGGCCACATTAGGAAGTTTCTTAGGAACATCTGGGTCTGGAGCCGGTGTCATACTCTCGATAGGATACAGCTTTAGGTACTCCTATAAAAACACAGCATTTCCCAGATTTACTGATTTAACAGGTGCTCATTCGGTGTGTCACGCTCCATTGAGAAGCACTTACCCGTGGGATTCTGAAAGGAATATGTGGCTTATAGAAGCCAACAGCCAGGAAGAATGGATGGAGAGAGTCTTTCATAGACTTCAGGAGTCGGATGGCCTCTGCGGTGTTCTCCATGTCAGGAAGGGTTCCTAAAGGCATCTCAGACACATCCACGGCACACAGTAAATTACTGTGCAGTGTGCCATCTTTATCTTTGCAAACCTAACAGATGAACATGAGATACTGGAAATAAACATTACAGTCATTTAGAAATCTACTTGTACTTTACTCAATTTAACTTACTTGTTTCTTTTAAACGCATTAAATGTTGTTTATTTATTTATATTTAATTTAAAATGTGGGTAATATTTCCACGCTTATATTATCCACGCTTTAACTTAATATACTGTCTTACAGTAGTTTTTAAATTCTTTTACAACCTTATTTTGCAAATCAGATTTTGGAAACAAGAAGCATTCAAATAATTATGAGACAGATTAACCAGCAGGTTTCAGAGTTGTGTGTGTGTATGTATGTATGTATGTATGTATGTATGTATGTATGTAGAGAGAGAGAGAGAGAGAGAGAGAGAGAGAGAGATCAGACAGTACATCATGGTTTACAGATGTGGTGCACATTGATGACTTAATTATTGTTATATAAATAATATAAAATAAGATTACTATTAATATATTAAAACAATCTAGTTTAATTAAAAAAGCATGCAACAAAATATAAGTTAAAATATTCCACCACAAAAAATATTGTATTTAAGAACATTCAGTCCTTTAAATTTTGAATTAATTATGGTAAATTATAAATTAATATAAAACCTGTAAAAATAAATAACTGCAAATATTTAAATATAAAATACATAAATAAAATGTATTTATATATAAATATTTGTGATTTAATGTTTCATTTTAGGTTCAGATGATAATAGACCAAACATAAATCATGATCACAATCTAAATCAGCAAAATATATATAAATAATTCAACTACTTGCAAATATTAACAAAATTACAGTATGATGCTGAAAAGTCAGCTTTGCCAAAACAGGAATAAATTGCATATTACAATATATTCTAATAGAAAACCGTTGTTTTTAATTGTAAAATATTTCACAATATTGCTGTTTTTTCTGTATTTTTATCAAATAAATTCAGCCTTGGTCAGAAGAAGAAACTTATTTTAAAAGCATTAAAAATACATCTAAAACCATTAAATGGTAGTGCATATATATTATATATATATATATATATATATATTGTAGTTATACTTCTGGTAATATTATATTATATACATGGCTTTTGAATATTTTGTTGGACATTGGTTTACTGGTTTAGAATTGTCAATGTCTATTGATGATCTGAACCTAAAATTAAGTTCAAATCACAACCTCCAGATAAATCCCAGATATAAAACTAATTGCTAGGACTGGTGAGGCTTTACCAAGGGCCATTTAAACAAGACGGCACAGGTTTGAAAGCACAGACACTGAGGAAGTATGTACACACATCCACACAACCTCACACACTGACCTTCCCCTTTTCATATTTAAAAGAGGGTGGATGATACGGCGGTACAGACCAGCTGTACGGGTAATCATCCGAGTGGTTGGAGGCAATGCCTTGAGGACGAGCACGTGAAAGAGAAACATGATTAGTTCAAACATCAAACAAGACAGTTAACGCAGGGAAGGATTAAAGGGCAATGACAAGTAAATGCCCAGGCCATCTTTCACATCACAACTAAAAGGGGAAAAAATGAAGACATAGCGACGTTTTTTAGGATTTTTTTGCATTGTGACAAGATCATGCATACATCAGGTGGCCTAGTTACCAGGATGGAAGACCTTGCCAACTGATAAAGTGGTGTATCCATTAGACTTGAAGTACTGAGGTAGTGTAGTGTAGTTCCCTGCATGAACTCTCCAGTAGGAGTTAAAATCATACAGCTTTGTGGTGTCTGGTCTTCGACTTGTTAGGAAAGACACCCGACTAGGTCCACAAACAGCTTGCTTTGAAAGGACATAACAGCAGTGTGCTCCGGTTACTTAAATATACACAACCAATAACGCTTTATACAGTATTTTTCATGTTCATGTTTTTGATGAGCAACATACCTGTGCATAGGCGTTATGAAACACTGTGCTCACTGATGCAAGCTGGTCGATGTTTGGTGACTTGACCACTGGATCGGAGTAGCAGCCTAAAGTTGGTCTCAAATCATCTGAAATTAAGTACAAAATGTTGACCTGTTTGCTATCTCCTGCAAAAACACCTGCTTCCAAGACGTGTAAAATTAAAAGAAACAACCCTATCCGAGTATTTACAAACATTATGTTAGTATTTTCAAGCGAATTATAGTTTGAATGTAATACTATCGCATCAGCATCTTTATTTTATGTTGTAACATGTAGCTACTTCCAGTGTTTTGCTTCCTGGTGTTCATAGACTGGCTGTGATTCGGTGGGTTTGGCATTAAAGACACAGTACACATTTTCTTTGTCTGCCTACTTTACGTAGCACACTGGACAGTGCGAAGCGAAAAAAAACTAATTTGACTTGGCTCCAGTGAATAATAAATATACAGCGATACCAGTGTACTCCAGTGTACAAATTATTCTTATGTGCCGGTTCCCGAATGAATCACTCTCATGAGTCGATTCTTTTCACTGAACCGATTACCGAACACAAATGACAAAAGCCTGCCTACTTTCCGTGATCATAAGCACTTATCAATCCAGGGCAACGGTTACTGAATTAATGAGACTCACTTATTGAGCTTCTGTAACTCAAATGCTTTGCCGTTGTTTATATGACAGTTTATTAAGACACATAAATAAAATAACAGTAGCCTACATGCAATTTCAATGCAGCCTAGTATGCAAGCTTTAGTCTGACTTGGGTGTGATGTACTAATATGACTAAAGCACAGAAGTTCCCTAATTTCGTAACGTCTAGTTATGAAAACAATGAACATGGCGATGTTGTCCCTCCTTAAGGAAGAAGTGAGAAAGAGAAAGAGAAAGCAGTTCCTCTGCCATCTCGACTTCACACATTCAGCGGGCTGAAGTCACAACTTGAGTAGGCTACAGTGCTCTGTTTTGGTTTGAATCACCATGGGTAAGATGATTAGTATTCTGAGCTAAATAATACCGTGTTTAATAGGATACTGTGATAGTAAAGCAATACATGAATGTTTTTAAATAAATTATTTACAGACTTTTTTAAAGGCCTTCAGATGATACTTCCCATGTTGCTTCTAGCGTGCATTTATGGAGACATCATGAAAATAGACACCACCGGTGCATCAGAGGCGACAGCAAAACAGGACAAATTAACCGTAAAGGGTAGGCATGTATGACTGTTTAACTGGTGTGTCCAGTAACTTAAGTTACATGCATTGCGATTTATATCAACAATTTGCATTCAAAGGTGTCGAGGCTTCCAAAAAACTGGCCGAGCATGATCTGGCCCGAATGGAGCAGTATAAGAGTAAGATCATCAAAGTCGGGACAGCAAAGCAGATGGACCCGGCTGTGATTGCTGCCATCATATCCAGAGAGTCCAGGGCCGGAGCTGCTCTAAAGGATGGATGGGGCGACCATGGCAATGGCTTTGGCCTCATGCAGGTTAGTCAAAAGAACTGATTTACTCTTTTTGAAAAGACAATGCAATAATTCACAAGAGGTGCATTAGACACATTAAAGATGATAGGCTGTTTAGTCTAAATCTGGACTTTAAAAAGACACACTAATCATAGATGATCCATGCAAAACATTTTTATCACTGAGAAAACATTACATTTATATATTGTTTTGCATAGGTAACTTAAACATTATAATGACCATTCTTTTTGCAAACAGGGACAGTTAATGACACAGAATGTTATGCATAGGATAGTTGGGAGGGATCAAGAAATGACACAAGCCAGTTTCAAACCGATAAACCACATGAATGCAACATGTCAAAGCATGTTCTCTGCAAGCCATGACTCCATATAATGTGCAAATCTGAAGACTTATTTGTGTCACATTAAAAGAAGATGCCGTTCTTTTTTCATTTCATTGTGTAAACTGGATTTTTCCCAACTTCCCTTTTCAAAGTACAAGTTCCCCTGCAGCGCTTCCTTTAACTAGCTGTAGGTTAATCCAGCTCAATAAGCTGTTTAATATTAAAATGTTCTCTTCGTTGCTTATGTTTCTTTTTAGGTTGACAAACGCTACCACAAGCTGGTAGGTGCATGGGACAGTGAGGAACATCTCACACAAGGGACTGAGATACTCATAGGCTTTATTAAGGATGTGAAAGCAAAGTTTCCCCAGTGGACAAAAGAGCAATGCTTTAAAGGTAAAGTTGGGATACTCTCAGAGACCACAAATTAACTCTAATTAAGACCTTAATTAACTCACAGAATTAACAGATAAGTGCACGAGGCCTTGTTTTTCAGTTTTTAGGATTTTTATTGATTTACTGAATTTGGTTGTAAATAATAAAAATTTGAAGATTTCACAAAGCTTTTAGAGATAATAATATATTTTCTCAGAGCATAAAAGTAAATGCATTGCTGTGAATATTATGTCAGTACTTGGTTTGATTTCATATCTCAGTTGTAGTATAATATCTGTTTCAGGGGGAATATCAGCCTACAACGCTGGAGTGAAGAACGTCCGTACGTACGAGCGCATGGACGTGGGCACCACCGGCGGAGACTACTCCAATGATGTTGTTGCCAGAGCCCAGTGGTTCAAAAGCAAGGGTTACTGAAAGAAAGCAGTCATAATTCTCCTTTTTATCATTCTAACCATTGTTCACATTTCTGTATTTTGTTTTGTATTTGTTTGGATGAAATAAAACTCATTTAATCAATCACACCGTGTCTTTCATGTAAAACATACAGTATATTTAATTAATAGTCTTTCAATATTCATATTACAATTGTTTAAAGCACAAACAAATCAGATTTGGATGGTCTCATATCTTATAATACTCAGCCGAGCGCAAGGACAACTTTCTGTTAATAAGAATCATTCACTTTCATTTTATGCATTAATTGCTTATAACTCACAAACCATACAGACTAGAATTGAGCCATTAAGTTTAGTATTCTTTTATATTTTTATACTTTAAAGTTGTCTGGTTTTGTTGGTTTATTGTTTTATAAGAAAAGTTTAAATTTGGCATGCTTTTACAACAAGTGCTGATATTTCCCACAAACTTTAAATGTATTTCTCTTCACTTCCTTCTTTGCCTGCACCTGCAAAGTTAGGGCTTTCGCTTCCATCTAGTAGATTCATCAAAAGATATGGTTAACATTTTTGAGGTGTATGAACTATGAAGCACCTGATAAACCTGTTTACTTATCATTTACCAGTTAGGGTATGCTCTAAGTGCACCTTTCAGCCAGAGCTGGGCCATGTGTGGCAGTGATAGCACAGTATGGGCCACGGCATACAACATGTGAACCGATTATTGGTGGGAGGAGTGTGGCCCAGATGAATGTAAGGATTCTAAGATTATTTGTACTGAGAATTATAATTTATAATTAAGTGCAGTTCAAGTAACTGATTTGCTGGATTTTTAAATGCTAATGTTTTATTCTGTTTTGACTTGCCATTCAAATATTACATTTAAACAATACTAAATTTGTTTGAAATTTCTGTGAACTGTACATATCTTTCCATATTCACATTAAAAATACCTCATATATTGTTCCTGGCTTTCAGTCACATGACTGGCATTGAGGCCTGCAGAGCAAAACATCCACAGAACTGATGGCCTGCCATATTTCCATCCATTTCATGTCATTAATATTTAGATCACCTCACAAAAGGAGAAAAACAAATATGTGTGAATAAAACAGCGATACACTTTAAAACTATTTAACATGAGAAAACACACAATGCTCTAACATACAAAGACATTAAAATATCAAATTCTGTATACATCTAATTAAGATGCATGCAGGCAATAAGATGAGGCCAGAATATGATCGCAATATGGTTTTATATGGTAAAATGCTTAACGTGAGACTTTTTGCATTGCATTCATATTTTGGTTTTATTTATTTGCCTGTAAATTACAAATGTTTCTACAGACACACCCACGGGTATAACAGTTCTATTGTTTTCATCAGCACTGATTGCAACACAATTACAGCTGGAGAGATGCAAGCTTTGTTTCCAAATGTCTATAGTAAGATGTCAGTGCCGAAACTGTTAGATGGTTTGTCAAATACCATGTCTTGTTCCCTTTATTTCAGGTATCCAGAAATGATATCTGCAATTGTCTTTGAACAAGAGTCAACTGCTGTTTTTTCTACTGGAAATGTAATTAATAAGATCGAAATAATTTTTTTTAAACGATGCCACTGCTGATAACAAGAATTATAATTTTTACAAGTGTTGATATCTTTACAGTAATTCTTATTTAGTGTGATTAAATGTTACGCAGAAACTAATTTTACCAAGTGCGACATGTTCCTGGATCAACATCTTTGTTGACCCTGGAACAACATTCAACATCGTTATTTAATTGTTATTAACCAATCAGATTTGAAGAACGAGTTTATAATTTTGGTGAAGTTTAGGCTTACAATCAGTGTTTGTTGCTTGTACATCAGTGTCATTCAGCTATAATTTCATCTGATTGTAGAGATTACTCATGGTTAAGTTTAGGTTTAGGTGTAGGGAAATGGTCAAGATTAAATTTTTGGATTCAAATGTTGTTCCAGGGTCAACAATATATGTTGACCCTGGAACAACATTTAAATCCAAAAATTTAATCTTGACCACAACAATATATGTTGACCCAGGAACACATCTAACTCAGCAAAATCAGGACGTGCTAAATGTTAGCTTTCCATATCCATATGGCTCTCTTGTCTGCAGTCCCTGAATGCAGCTGCAAAACGTCTTGATAAAGCTTGTGTTTCTTGATTATAGAGGGCGCTGTTGAGCCTCTTAGTGCACTCACATATGACACTGTGTAGACAGAATGTCACTAGTAAAAAAAAGGATTCTAATCAACGTTTTGTTCATTCTAATCATTGTTGGGCACGCACCCAGTACTTGACCTACTTACTGTTTGGCCGAGCTGCTGAGAGGTTTGCGATTGTAGCTCCGTGTAGCTTTGTTTTTCTGTTGAATATCTATCTTACTTTCACTCTCTGTTGTTTAAGTGGTAAAATCTAACTTAATTCCCACTATATTTCTGATATTATCTATCAAACTAATCTGACTAATTTGATCATTCGCTTTTCAATCTAAAACCTCGATTGCAGAGCATGTGCAGCGCGTTAGCATTTGTTAGCCGGTTAGCTTGTCATTCGTGTTTTTATTTGCGTCTATTACTGTTTTCTTTTTTTCTTGCTCCGTTTCATTTCTCTCTTGCTCTGTTTTTTCAGAGCTTATCAAACAACAATGGTAAGTGGTAAGTTAAGTCAGTATCATTCGTCTATCACGATGAGTAATGGCTTCTTCTCCTGCTATTGTTGTTTGCACTGTCTGCCACATGTACAGTTTATCTACCTCTGTCAGCAGTGAGGGATTCACATGTGATAAATGCAGGGAAATAGTTAGGCTGACAGAGAAGATTTTAGAACTAGAGACATGTATCCAAACATTAGTTGAGGATAGTAAGAATGTGAGGGCTGTAGATGCTTTGGATGTGACTAGCTCAGGGAGTTCTGTACATTGTTTGGTTCCGGTAGAGCCCGTGCAGCAGGGCACCTGGGTGACTGTGAGGCGGCCTAGTCGCGGGTCAAAACACTGCACTTCCGTTCCGATCAAAACATCAAACAGGTTATCCCCACTCAGTGATGCACCCACTGACAAACCTGATGAAAGTGCTCTAGTTATTGGCAATTCTATTTTACGGAACGTAAAAATAGAGACACCAGACACCATAGTCCATTGTTTACCGGTAGCCAGAACGCTTGTCATCTTGGCAAATTTAAAAGTGCTGGCTAATGCTAAACGTAAATTTAGTAGGATTGTTATCCACGTCGGCGCTAATGATGTTCGACTTCGCCAGTCGGAGATCACTAAAAATAATGTTAAAGAGGTTTGTGAACTTGCAAATACGATGTCAGACACTGTTATATGCTCTGGTCCGCTCCCTGCTTACCGGGTGATGAGATTCATAGCAGACTGTTGTCACTCAATGGCTGGATGTCTAAGTGGTCCCTGCAGAATAACATAGGTTTTATAGACAGTTGGACAAGTTTTTGGGGCAGACATGACCTGTTGAAAAGAGATGGTCTTTATCCCTCCTGGAGTGGTGTCGCTCTTCTCTCTAGAAATATGGCACATAGTCTTAGAGTTCGTACTTGACCAACTGGGGCCCAGGTCAGGAAGCAGAATGGCTAAACCGACCGTCTGCTAGCCGCCTCATGTCACAGAAGTCAGTTAATTCTCAGCACATAGAGACTCTTTCCCCTAGATATCACACTATAGAGACTGTGTCTGTTCCCCGAACTATAAAATACAAAAATCGTCCAAACAAATGTATGAGTAACAATTTGATTGATGTTCAACAAATGAAAAATGTATATAACCCAGAGAAACAAATGATAAAGCTTGGCTTATTGAATGTCAGGTCCCTTTCTACGAAAGCGCTTTTTGTAAATGATATGATCACTCATCATAAACTAGATGTGCTCTCTTTGACAGAAACCTGGCTAAAACCAGATTATGACATTATTTTAAATGAATCTACCCCCAAAGATTACTGTTGTAAAAATGAGCCGCGTCCAAAAGGCAAAGGGCCTGTTGCTACAATTTATAGCAATATTCTCAATAAATCCCCTGTGATGTTTATACTGGCTACTGTATACAGGCCACCAGGGCACCATACAGACTTTATTAAAGAATTTGGTGATTTTCTATCAGAGTTAGTGCTGGCTGCAGATAAAGTCTTGATTGTGGGCGATTTTAATATCCACATTGATAATGAAAAAGATGCATTAGGATCAGCATTCATAGACATTCAACACATGTCAGGTCCTACTTATTGTCGAAATCATACTCTAGATTTAATACTGTCACATGGAATTGATGTTAAGTGTGTTGAAATTCTGCAGCAAAGCAATGATATATCAGATCATTATCTATTCTTGTGTAAACTCCATATAGCTAAAGCTGTGAATTCAAATCCTTGTTACAAGTTTAGTAGAACCATCCCTTCTACCACAAAAGACTGCTTTGTAAGTAATCTTCCTGATTTATCTCAATTCCTCAGCATATCCGACAGCGCAGAAAAACTTGATGATGTAACAGAAAGTATGGACTCTCTCTTTTCTAGCACTTTAGATACGGTTGCTCATTTACATTTAAGGAGGATTAAGGAAAAGAGTCCAACACTGTGCCCTAAAGAGAGCAGGCCAGAAAATGGAGAGCAGCTGGAAAAAAACGAAACTAAAGGTTTTTCGTATTGCTTGGCGGGAAAGTAGCCTATCCTACAGAAAAGCATTACAAACTGCTAGATCTGATTACTTTTTGTCTCTTTTAGAAGAAAACAAACATAACCCCAGGTATTTATTCAATACAGTGGCAAAATTAACAAATAATAGAGCATCAACGGGTGTTTACATTTCCCAACAGCACAGCAGTAAAGAATTTATTAAGTATTTTACTTCCAAAATCGAGATTAGAGATCAAATTGTAACCATGCAGCCGTTAGCTACAGTATCACATCAAATAGTGCACTGCAGAAAAAAACGAGATCCGATTTGTCTCGCGAGATCCGACTGGTCTCGCGAGAACATGACGATATCCTCCCAAAACATTTTGCAGTGTTAATATTAGAGCTGCACCATTAATCGTTAAAAAATTGCGATCTTGATACAAACACATCTGCAGCGTGAAAGTATTTAAAACTGTACGAGAAAGAACTGTACAAAACTCATTACAAGCACGAAGCACCGACTGCGAGACTGTTAGCACTGCAATTCATGTCTCCGATGAGAAGGGGAAGGGTGGATGATGCTGGTTACTGTATGATGAATGAAATCACGAAATGGCCTCAAACGATTAGTAAATAAACTGCTAAATGTTATGTTTTCTAATACATGCACGGATTGCATGTAATGCTATTCAAAAAGCACTGCACGAGCTCGCGGCGCCAGGGTACAAAGTCCAAAGCTCGAGAAAAATCTGCGCTAAAATACTGTTACTCGTCAGTTTCTCAGTAACATTTGTATTCGTTTTTTAAAGGCATGTACCAATGCGTTTACATTTACAGCCTAAAGTTTACAGCCTTCATCCCAACTGTCAGGGTGGAGACAATTACTTCTCAACCTTTGGTTCTTGTTATCACATCATCTTCCAAGAAAAGGGCACTTATCGAATAACAACAGACTTGCATAAAGACACAAATGGGGTAGAATACAAGCTGCATCCCAGCTGCAGAAATGGTCTCTATTACTGGGGCATGCCAAATCGCTGCTTCTTCCTCATGCCAGTCTCAGATTGGGGAGTTGAGTTCTGCGGCAGTAAAGACATCAGCAAAGATCAGAGCTTTGGTGTCTATTCTGTTCATCCCGATATTCTTAACTTCCTTCCTGGTGGGCTGTCAATAACTAAAGGCCCAGCATTTGGCATTTGGGAGAACATTAAAACTATAACTAATGACAGCATGACACCAGTGACATGGCAAAAGAGAATCAATAAAAAGGTTGGATACAATAAGGAGAAGATGTCCCAGATTACACACAACTGGAAGATAGCCATGTCAGCCTCGGCTGAATCTGGAGACCTTTCAGCGTTAATTGCAATGGCAGTTCTCCTTTTCTGCAGAATATGGAGGTTCACATGTCAGCACTGAAACTGAGGGCTGGAACAAAGCAACTGAAGTGGAAGAACAAGTCACATTTGAGCTGAAGCCAAATGAGTCTTTATATCTGTGGCAGTACAGATTGAGTCTTGGTCAAGAACCAGTGTTGTTCTGCCGTGATTTGAACATTTCTAATAAATCAAGCCCTCCAACTGAAGTCCCGCTGCCACCTGCTCAATCATGAAAACATAACGGGATGGTTTAACTCCATGGATCACCAATTGCTTTATATTCCTGAATTATAATTTCTGAAGCGATTATTTAGAAATCTGCATGCATTGCTTAAAATTAGACTAAAATTGTTTAATATAGATAATAAACGTTTTCAGTTTCAGTCAATGTAACTACAAATTACAACTCTATTAATTATGATATTATTGAAACTTGGTGTTTATTATAAAAAAACCCGGACATAATCCTATATTAAACTCATGCAATGTCTTCTTAAAATCTCAACCCAACTGCAAATCTATCAATATGTTTTTGGGAAATGCTTACTAGGGGAAAAATGGGTGCTTGGCATATATTATTGTACATGGACTTATAGATGCTGTCATAGTTTAACCAAAGTCTACTAAAGTGTTTGATTCACAAGTCATAAAAAGCTCTGCATTCTGTACTCATGCATCTGGGGTGTACATGTAATTTAGAGTTTTACATTTTTTTTACATACTTTTTACATATTATACTTTACAACGTATGTAATTAGAATTTTGCTTTTAATAAAGCTGCATACTGCTTTTAAAGTGTTTTTGTTTTAATTGCCATTCTCTTTCCTTATTAAAAAAAGCATTGTTGTATATTTGACAAATCTCCACTCCCAGATGGAAGACACGTCTGTTTGATGTGTGATAGAAGCAGGACCTGCAGGATTTTACTGAAGAATGAGGAGCAGTTTAACTGCTCAGGTCAAACTAGGGACATTTTGTACATTTCAGTGATTTTTTTGTGGACTACATGTAAACACCTGTTAAGTGAAGTAAGCTTAGTTGATGCATGAAATAAAAAACATGTAATTTAATTATTTTAATATAATTTTTTTTGCATAATTTTTACATATTATACTTTACAGACTGCAGCCAATTGAAATACTTCTCTATTGGTTAAGGTTAGAATGCTGGAGAGAATATGTAGAAATGAACTATTATAAATTATTATAAACTATTATAATAAGTTTTCAGTGCACTACTGTGGGAAGTTTGGAATAAAATTATTTATATGATAAACTTTTATATGGGACTGCATGTATACAGTTGTGTTCAAAATAATAGCAGTCCAAAATCACTAACCAGATCAATCACTGTTTTTGGTAGAAATTATATTTCTACATGGCAAATATTTTACTAGTAGGTGTGGTAGAGTAATATAAAGCCAACAGACCCAACAGTCATGACATGCATGCTGTTGATTCTGTGTAATTTATTCATTACTTGAAAAGGGCATGTTCAAAATAATAGCAGTGTGGAGTTTAATCAATTCAATTCAAGTTTATTTGTATAGTGCTTTTTACGATACAATCGTTGCAAAGCAGCTTTATAGGCAAATAAGTTTATTTTTATATACTGTAGAAACTTAATATATTTAACTTATGGCAAAATTTGGTAATTCTGTTTGTTGTCTGATGGTTGGCTTCCTCTGAGGTCCTCTGAGGGGTTGTCATCATCTCAGATCATTTAAGGGTTGGATCCAGACTGAAGCTTGTGTAATTCCTTGTTACCTCGGGATGTTAATCCCGTGGCAGAAACAGAGAAACAAATAGAGACATAATTAGCGTAGCTGTTGTTCCATTCAAGCTAAAATTATTTGTTCAGCCAAAGAATAATAATGTGCGTTTGATCAGATATACCTGCAGTACAAGATTGTGAGATGCATTATATGAATGCTTGGCTAAAGAGATGTGTCTTTAATCTAGATTTAAACAGACAGAGCGTATCTGAACCCCGATCATTATCAAGAAGGCTATTCCAGAGTTTAGGAGCCAGATATAAAAAAGTTCTACCTCCTTTAGTGGACTTTGCTATCCTAGGTACTACCAAGAGTCCAGAGTTTTGTGACCTTAGGGAGCGGGTTGGATTTAGAGTGTAATTAGAGAGATAAATCATTCTGAGAAAAAAATGTCAAACAAGTGGCCCTTATTTAAGAACGAAGGCAGCAAATGTTGTACTATGCATTTCTCTCTGAAAATCTGAGTATAACGGGTCGTTCCAGACATTGTTCAAAAGAATAGCATACTTTGATTAAAAAGTTGATTAGAGAGGGGAAAAATTATATCAAAATGGCAACCAAAACCAGAAAGATGAGGAAAAAAAACAGAAAACTACCATTCAAATGGATCGAAAAATAGCCAAAATGGCAAAGACTCAGCCAATGATCAGCTCCAGGATGATCAAAGAAAGTCTGAAGTTACCTGTGAGTACTGTAACAATTAGAAGACGCCTGTTTGAAGCCAAGCTTTTGGCAAAAAGCCCCCACAAAGTCTCACTGTTAAAAAATGAAGAGGTTACAATTCGGCAAAAAACACATTGACTGGCCTAAAGAGAAATGGCGCAATAATTTGTGGACTACTTACCTCGAGAGCCGACTCTACATACTTCACTGCCAATCAGACCATCGCACAAACTGTGTGTATCCCCGCTCGTTTGATGCAGTGTGGGCAGGGAGGAACACACAATCTGTAACGTGATCTGCTTTCGCTCTTATGTTCCTTTGTCTTTGCCTTAACTTAGACATACGAGAGCTTTCTATGTTGCTGGACTTGTAACATGACAAACAACAGTAAATAAGACTCACAGAACATATATAGTGACTGACACACTCACAGAGCTTTGCTGAATGACAAAAAGCTAACGCCGGTTGCACCCCACGTGCTTTTAAGCCTCCTGGTCATTATGTCACACACCCATGACGTCTTGCACATCGTTTGTACTGATTACACAAATGATTCAGAGCTGGATATCGGTGATGGCGTTCCCCAAAGCGTCTTGACGCAGCTCGAGTTCCCGAAGGGGAACAGGAACAAATAACTTTTTTCAAAAGTGTAGTATTGCACTGACTGTTGGTAACTCCTGTTGCTGATAGGTCTGCCTTGAGGCTTCTGGGTGTGCTTTTCCCTCCCTCTGAGGAGCTTTATATAAGAAAGAAATATGTTAAACAAGTATCTCTCAGACTTGATCGAGGAGAAGCTGCTCGTCTGCCTCAGTCTACAGTCATCCAAGTAAGTATGTTTCTAATACAGAACATTTGTGGGATCATAGTTCATTTAAACACCTGTATTCTGTAGTCAAAATTAATTTGTATTACATAATTATTGGACCCACTTTATATTAGGAGGCTTTAGCTACTATCTACTTACAATTAAATTAATAATTTGATTAAATGCACAAAAATACCTGCATGTATCTGTAATTCAATTCTGTTATTACATTTATAATTACACTGTTGACCCATCCCTTACAACAACACTCAAAATAAAATTCGATCTAAATTGAAATTTTATGTAATTCAATTGCAAAAAAATTCATCAATTTAGATGAAATAATTTTAATATAAACAAATCAATAAACTTAATGTGATTTGTATGCATCAGTCATAAATGAATGAAACGGGTACGATTTATTTAATAGTTCACAGCAAAGTCCCCACACTGCTCAGTGTTCATGTGTTTCACACTACAGAGTGTTAAAGTAGAATTGAAGCAGTGTTGGAGTTAAGAAGATAATTATGTGATTGATTATTAATGATGAACAGCTGCTGTTATCAAGCAGAATCACCGAAGGAAAGAGAAACACAAGAACTACAACTGACTTCAGCCACAGACAAAGAAATCAACTGAAATAAAAGAAGACATTAATATCTCAAGATCTAATTAAAAAACTACACAAACAGCTTTATCAGCTTCACATTACTAACCAGATTGGCTTTGTTTCAGTCAGACTTCTAGAGAAACTCTCATTGATAATTAACAGAGGTTTAGATTTGTATTGTTTTGTTTGAAATCACCATCAAAGAGACCAGTGTTTCTTTTTTTGGACTCTTGACCCTTCACATTATGGTGTTAATATTACACTGGTTGCTTTAACTGCGTGTTCATATTAAACACACTTAGCTTAGCCAGTGAAACCAAAAAAAAGTTGTCGGCTGATGATCCACCGACCCAATTCAAGTCCAATTTCTGATTATATGGGTATTGCTTCAGATTTTTTTGTATAGCTTCAGATCTTGCAGTATTGTAAAATAAGATCTGCTTTAACACTCTGCAGTGTGAAAACACATGAACACTGAGCAGTGTGGGGACTTTGCTGTGAACTATTCGATAAATCGTACCTGTTTCATTCACGTATGACTGATGCATACAAATCACATTATACGTTTATTGATTTGTTTATGTTAAAACTATGTAATCTAAATGGATGGAAAATTGTTATGCAATTGAATTACATAAAAAGTAAATTTAGACCAAAACTTTTTTTTGAGTGTAAGTGTAAAACACATCACTTTAGAAAGTTCAATAGAAAGCTATTTAAGATATGATTGCATTTATTTGTAACCAGAATCTAAAAAGCTATCTGTTATTTGTATTGTTCGACACATCTATTACACTTAAGTGGCGAACTGCCCCACAGTAATTTTAGGAGTCAGTCGTGAAAGGTTGTTCTCCAAACTCAGGAAACAGATGTGGAAATGTCGAAAAACCAACCCAAAGACCAAATCAATTAGATATCAAACACAACAGTTAGTTTTCAGTCCAAGAGGTGCATTTTGACATAAAAAGTGAATTTTCTGCTAGATGGTTACATGCATTGCATTAAATCTCAGGATTATATAATCAGTTAGCTTTTATTTTTCCTCCCTCATATAAATCTGTTTTGGCTCAATCTATTGAAGGACTAAAATAACAGCATTCCTTAGGTGTGGAGACTGAATGCTTGTCTTATTCTGTGTTGCAGGTTCAGACATGAAAGGTATTATTCCCAAGAGCAAAGCAAAAGGCACTGACTTCTGTGCAGAGGGCAAATACCATTATATAATCCGTTCTGATCTCGGCTGCTATATGCAGACATATGATGTAAAAGAAGGTTAGAAATCTCTATTTTCAGTCTGCATCCTGCCTGCCAAAATGGAGACCATTACCTTGGTAGTGGAGATGGCTCCTTTTTCATCATCAAGGGCAAATCATTCCGCAGAGTCAACGACCTGACGAGAGACAGCGATGCTACAGTTTACAGCCTTCATCCCAACTGTCAGGGTGGAGACAATTACTTCTCAACCTTTGGTTCTTGTTATCACATCATCTTCCAAGAAAAGGGCACTTATCGAATAACAACAGACTTGCATAAAGACACAAATGGGGTAGAATACAAGCTGCATCCCAGCTGCAGAAATGGTCTCTATTACTGGGGCATGCCAAATCGCTGCTTCTTCCTCATGCCAGTCTCAGATTGGGGAGTTGAGTTCTGCGGCAGTAAAGACATCAGCAAAGATCAGAGCTTTGGTGTCTATTCTGTTCATCCCGATATTCTTAACTTCCTTCCTGGTGGGCTGTCAATAACTAAAGGCCCAGCATTTGGCATTTGGGAGAACATTAAAACTATAACTAATGACAGCATGACACCAGTGACATGGCAAAAGAAAATCAATAAAAAGGTTGGATACAATAAGGAGAAGATGTCCCAGATTACACACAACTGGAAGATAGCCATGTCAGCCTCGGCTGAATCTGGAAACCTTTCAGCGTTAATTGCGAAGTGGCAGTTCTCCTTTTCTGCAGAATATGGAGGTTCACATGTCAGCACTGAAACTGAGGGCTGGAACGAAGCAACTGAAGTGGAAGAACAAGTCACTTTTGAGCTGAAGCCAAATGAGTCTTTATATCTGTGGCAGTACAGATTGAGTCTTGGTCAAGAACCAGTGTTGTTCTGCCGTGATTTGAAGATTTCTAATAAATCAAGCCCTCCAACTGAAGTCCCGCTGCCACCTGCTCAATCATGAAAACATAACGGGATGGTTTAACTCCATGGATCACCAATTGCTTCAGTTATATACCTGAATTATAATTTCTGAAGCGATTATTTAGAAATCTGCATGCATTGCTTAAAATTAGACTAAAATTGTTTAATATAGATAAGAAACTTTTCAGTTTCAGTCAATGTAACTACAAATTACAACTCTATTAATTATGATATTATTGAAACTTGGTGTTTATTATAAAAAAAACCTGTCATAATCCTATATTAAACTCATGCAATTTCTTCTTAAAATCTCAACCCAACTGCAAATCTATCAATATGTTTTTGGGAAATGCTTACTAGGGGAAAAATGGGTGCTTGGCATATATTATTGTACATAGAGTTATAGATGCTGTCATAGTTTAACCAAAGTCTACTAAAGTGTTTGATTCACAAGTCATAAAAAGCTCTGCATTCTGTACTCATGCATCTGGGGTGTACATGTAATTTAGAGTTTGACATTTTTTTTACATACTTTTTACATATTATACTTTACCACGTATGTAATTAGAATTTTGCTTTTAATAAAGCTGCATACTGCTTTTAAAGTGTTTTTGTTTTAATTGCCATTCTCTTTCCTTATTAAAAAAAGCATTGTTGTATATTTGACAAACAGATGGAAGACACGTCTGTTTGATGTGTGATAGAAGCAGGACCTGCAGGATTTTACTGAAGAATGAGGAGCAGTTTAACTGCTCAGGTCAAACTAGGGACATTTTGTACATTTCAGTGATTTTTTTTTTGTGGACTACATGTAAACACCTGTTAAGTGAAGTAAGCTTAGTTGATGCATGAAATAAAAAACATGTAATTTAATTATTTTAATATTATTTTTTTTGCATAATTTTTACATATTATACTTTACAGACTGCAGCCAATTGAAATACTTCTCTATTGGTTAAGGTTAGAATGCTGGAGAGAATATGTAGAAATGAACTATTATAAATTATTATAAACTATTATAATAAGTTTTCAGTGCACTACTGTGGGAAGTTTGGAATAAAATTATTTATATGATAAACTTTTATATGGGACTGCATGTATACAGTTGTGTTCAAAATAATAGCAGTCCAAAATCACTAACCAGATCAATCACTGTTTTTGGTAGAAATTATATTTCTACATGGCAAATATTTTACTAGTAGGTGTGGTAGAGTAATATAAAGCCAACAGACCCAACAGTCATGACATGCATGCTGTTGATTCTGTGTAATTTAATCATTACTTGAAAAGGGCATGTTCAAAATAATAGCAGTGTGGAGTTTAATTAATTCAATTCAAGTTTATTTGTATAGTGCTTTTTACGATACAATCGTTGCAAAGCAGCTTTATAGGTAAATAAGTTTATATTTATATACTGTAGAAACTTAATATATTTAACTTATGGCAAAATTTGGTAATTCTGTTTGTTGTCTGATGGTTGGCTTCCTCTGAGGTCCTCTGAGGAGTTGTCATCATCTCAGATCATTTAAGGGTTGGATCCAGACTGAAGCTTGTGTAATTCCTAGTTACCTCGGGATGTTAATCCCGTGGCAGAAACAGAGAAACAAATAGAGACATAATTAGCGTAGCTGTTGTTCCGTTCAAGCTAAAATTATTTGTTCAGCCAAAGAATAATAATGTGCGTTTGATCAGATATACCTGCAGTACAAGATTGTGAGATGCATTATATGAATGCTTGGCTAAAGAGATGTGTCTTTAATCTAGATTTAAACAGACAGAGCGTATCTGAACCCCGATCATTATCAAGAAGGCTATTCCAGAGTTTAGGAGCCAGATATAAAAAAGTTCTACCTCCTTTAGTGGACTTTGCTATCCTAGGTACTACCAAGAGTCCAGAGTTTTGTGACCTGAGGGAGCGGGTTGGATTTAGAGTGTAATTAGAGAGATAAATCATTCTGTGAAAAAAATGATGTCAAACAAGTGGCCCTTATTTAAGAACGAAGGCAGCAAATGTTGTACTATGCATTTCTCTCTGAAAATCTGAGTATAACGGGTCGTTCCAGACATTGTTCAAAAGAATAGCGTACTTTGATTAAAAAGTTGATTAGAGAGGGAAAAATTATATCAAAATGGCAACCAAAACCAGAAAGATGAGAAAAAAAGAAACAGAAAACTACCATTCGAATGGATCGAAAAATAGCCAAAATGGCAAAGACTCAGCCAATGATCAGCTCCAGGATGATCAAAGAAAGTCTGAAGTTACCTGTGAGTACTGTAACAATTAGAAGACGCCTGTTTGAAGCCAAGCTTTTGGCAAAAGCCCCACAAAGTCTCACTGCTAAAAATGAAGAGGTTACAATTCGCAAAAACACATTGACTGGCCTAAAGAGAAATGGTGCAATAATTTGTGGACTACTTACCTCGAGAGCCGACTCTGCATACTTCACTGCCAATCAGACCATCGCACAAACTGTGTGTATCCCCGCTCGTTTGATGCAGTGTGGGCAGGGAGGAACACACACAATCTGTAACGTGATCTGCTTTCGCTCTTATGTTCCTTTGTCTTTGCCTTAACTTAGACATACGAGAGCTTTCTATGTTGCTGGACTTGTAACATGACAAACAACAGTAAATAAGACTCACAGAACATATATAGTGACTGACACACTCACAGAGCTTTGCTGAATGACAAAAAGCTAACGCCGGTTGCACCCCACGTGCTTTTAAGCCTCCTGGTCATTATGTCACACACCCATGACGTCTTGCCCATCGTTTGTACTGATTACACAAATGATTCAGAGCTGGATATCGGTGATGGTGTTCCCCAAAGCATCTTGACGCAGCTCGAGTTCCCGAAGGGGAACAGGAACAAATAACTTTTTTCAAAAGTGTAGTATTGCACTGACTGTTGGTAACTCCTGTTGCTGATAGGTCTGCCTCGAGGCTTCTGGGTGTGCTTTTCCCTCCCTCTGAGGAGCTTTATATAAGAAAGAAATATGTTAAACAAGTATCTCTCAGACTTGATCGAGGAGAAGCTGCTCGTCTGCCTCAGTCTACAGTCATCCAAGTAAGTATGTTTCTAATACAGAACATTTGTGGGATCATAGTTCATTTAAACACCTGTATTCTGTAGTCAAAATTAATTTGTATTACATAATTATTGGACCCACTTTATATTAGGAGGCTTTAGCTACTATCTACTTACAATTAAATTAATAATTTGATTAAATGCACAAAAATACCTGCATGTATCTGTAATTCAATTCTGTTATTACATTTATAATTACACTGTTGACCCATCCCTTACAACTTAACCAACACTCAAAATAAATTTCGATCTAAATTGAAATTTTATGTAATTCAATTGCAAAAAAAATTCATCGATTTAGATGAAATAATTTTAATATAAACAAATCAATAAACTTAATGTGATTTGTATGCATCAGTCATAAATGAATGAAACGGGTACGATTTATTTAATAGTTCACAGCAAAGTCCCCACACTGCTCAGTGTTCATGTGTTTCCACACTACAGAGTGTTAAAGTAGAATTGAAGCAGTGTTGGAGTTAAGAAGATAATTATGTGATTGATTATTAATGATGAACAGCTGCTGTTATCAAGCAGAATCACCGAAGGAAAGAGAAACACAAGAACTACAACTGACTTCAGCCACAGACAAAGAAATCAACTGAAATAAAAGAAGACATTAAATATCTCAAGATCTAATTAAAAAACTACACAAACAGCTTTATCAGCTTCACATTACTAACCAGATTGGCTTTGTTTCAGTCAGACTTCTAGAGAAACTCTCATTGATAATTAACAGAGGTTTAGATTTTTATTGATTTGTTTGAAATCACCATCAAAGAGACCAGTGTTTCTTTTTTTGGACTCTTGAACCTTCACATTATGGTGTTAATATTACACTGGTTGCTTTAACTGCGTGTTCATATTAAACACACTTAGCTTAGCCAGTGAAACCAAAAAAAAGTTATCGGCTGATGATCCACCGATCCAGTTCAAGTCCAATTTCTGATTATATGGGTATTGCTTCAGATTTTTTTGTATAGCTTCAGATCTTGCAGTATTGTAAAATAAGATCTGCTTTAACACTCTGCAGTGTGAAAACACATGAACACTGAGCAGTGTGGGGACTTTGCTGTGAACTATTCGATAAATCTTACCTGTTTCATTCATGTATGACTGATGCATACAAATCACATTAAGTTTATTGATTTGTTTATGTTAAAACTATGTAATCTAAATGGATGGAAAATTGTTATGCAATTGAATTACATAAAAAGTCAATTTAGACCAAAACATTTTTTTGAGTGTAAGTGTAAAACACATCACTTTAGAAAGTTCAATAGAAAGCTATTTAAGATATGATTGCATTTATTTGTAACCAGAATCTAAAAAGTTATCTGTTATTTGTATTGTTCGACACATCTATTACACTTAAGTGGCGAACTGCCCCGCAGTAATTTTAGGAGTCAGTCGTGAAAGGTTGTTCTATAGTGCTATAGGCTTTTGGTCTGCTAATTAGAAAGGCATGTACAGTGACCGTGAGGACATTCAACCTGCCTGACTGCTCTCCAAACTCAGGAAACAGATGTGGAAATGTCGAAAAACCAACCCAAAGACCAAATCAATTAGATATCAAACACAACAGTTAGTTTTCAGTCCAAGAGGTGCATTTTGACATAAAAAGTGAATTTTCTGCTAGATGGTTACATGCATTGCATTAAATCTCAGGATTATATAATCAGTTAGCTTTTATTTTTCCTCCCTCATATAAATCTGTTTTGGCTCAATCTATTGAAGGACTAAAATAACAGCATTCCTTCGGTGTGGAGACTGAATGCTTGTCTTATTCTGTGTTGCAGGTTCAGACATGAAAGGTATTATTCCCAAGAGCAAAGCAAAAGGCACTGACTTCTGTGCAGAGGGCAAATACCATTATATAATCCGTTCTGATCTCGGCTGCTATATGCAGACATATGATGTAAAAGAAGGTTTAGAAATCTCTATTTTCAGTCTGCATCCTGCCTGCCAAAATGGAGACCATTACCTTGGTAGTGGAGATGGCTCCTTTTTCATCATCAAGGGCAAATCATTCCGCAGAGTCAACGACCTGACGAGAGACAGCGATGCTACAGTTTACAGCCTTCATCCCAACTGTCAGGGTGGAGACAATTACTTCTCAACCTTTGGTTCTTGTTATCACATCATCTTCCAAGAAAAGGGCACTTATCGAATAACAACAGACTTGCATAAAGACACAAATGGGGCAGAATACAAGCTGCATCCCAGCTGCAGAAATGGTCTCTATTACTGGGGCATGCCAAATCGCTGCTTCTTCCTCATGCCAGTCTCAGATTGGGGAGTTGAGTTCTGCGGCAGTAAAGACATCAGCAAAGATCAGAGCTTTGGTGTCTATTCTGTTCATCCCGATATTCTTAACTTCCTTCCTGGTGGGCTGTCAATAACTAAAGGCCCAGCATTTGGCATTTGGGAGAACATTAAAACTATAACTAATGACAGCATGACACCAGTGACATGGCAAAAGAGAATCAATAAAAAGGTTGGATACAATAAGGAGAAGATGTCCCAGATTACACACAACTGGAAGATAGCCATGTCAGCCTCGGCTGAATCTGGAGACCTTTCAGCGTTAATTGCGAAGTGGCAGTTCTCCTTTTCTGCAGAATATGGAGGTTCACATGTCAGCACTGAAACTGAGGGCTGGAACGAAGCAACTGAAGTGGAAGAACAAGTCACATTTGAGCTGAAGCCAAATGAGTCTTTATATCTGTGGCAGTACAGATTGAGTCTTGGTCAAGAACCAGTGTTGTTCTGCCGTGATTTGAACATTTCTAATAAATCAAGCCCTCCAACTGAAGTCCCGCTGCCACCTGCTCAATCATGAAAACATAACGGGATGGTTTAACTCCATGGATCACCAATTGCTTTATATTCCTGAATTATAATTTCTGAAGCGATTATTTAGAAATCTGCATGCATTGCTTAAAATTAGACTAAAATTGTTTAATATAGATAAGAAACGTTTTCAGTTTCAGTCAATGTAACTACAAATTACAACTCTATTAATTATGATATTATTGAAACTTGGTGTTTATTATAAAAAAAAACTGACATAATCCTATATTAAACTCATGCAATTTCTTCTTAAAATCTCAACCCAACTGCAAATCTATCAATATGTTTTTGGGAAATGCTTACTAGGGGAAAAATGGGTGCTTGGCATATATTATTGTACATAGAGTTATAGATGCTGTCATAGTTTAACCAAAGTCTACTAAAGTGTTTGATTCACAAGTCATAAAAAGCTCTGCATTCTGTACTCATGCATCTGGGGTGTACATGTAATTTAGAGTTTTACATTTTTTTTACATACTTTTTACATATTATACTTTACAACGTATGTAATTAGAATTTTGCTTTTAATAAAGCTGCATACTGCTTTTAAAGTGTTTTTGTTTTAATTGCCATTCTCTTTCCTTATTAAAAAAAGCATTGTTGTATATTTGACAAACAGATGGAAGACACGTCTGTTTGATGTGTGATAGAAGCAGGACCTGCAGGATTTTACTGAAGAATGAGGAGCAGTTTAACTGCTCAGGTCAAACTAGGGACATTTTGTAAATTTCAGTGATTTTTTTTTGTGGACTACATGTAAACACCTGTTAAGTGAAGTAAGCTTAGTTGATGCATGAAATAAAAAACATGTAATTTAATTATTTTAATTTTTACATATTATACTTTACAGACTGCAGCCAATTGAAATACTTCTCTATTGGCTAAGGTTAGAATGCTGGAGAGAATATGTAGAAATGAACTATTATAAATTATTATAAACTATTATAATAAGTTTTCAGTGCACTACTGTGGGAAGTTTGGAATAAAAATATTTATATGATAAACTTTTATATGGTACTGCATGTATACAGTTGTGTTCAAAATAATAGCAGTCCAAAATCACTAACCAGATCAATCACTGTTTTTGGTAGAAATTATATTTCTACACGGCAAATATTTTACTAGTAGGTGTGGTAGAGTAATATAAAGCCAACAGACCCAACAGTCATGACATGCATGCTGTTGATTCTGTGTAATTTAATCATTACTTGAAAAGGGCATGTTCAAAATAATAGCAGTGTGGAGTTTAATTAATTCAATTCAATTCAAGTTTATTTGTATAGTGCTTTTTACGATACAATCGTTGCAAAGCAGCTTTATAGGTAAATAAGTTTATATTTATATACTGTAGAAACTTAATATATTTAACTTATGGCAAAATTTGGTAATTCTGTTTGTTGTCTAATGGTTGCCTTCCTCTGAGGTCCTCTGAGGGGTTGTCATCATCTCTTCTCAGGTGTTCGGTCATCTCAGATCATTTAAGGGTTGGATCCAGACTGAAGCTTATGTAATTCCTTGTTACCTCGGGATGTTAATCCCGTGGCAGAAACAGAGAAACAAATAGAGACATAATTAGCGTAGCTGTTGTTCCATTCAAGCTAAAATTATTTGTTCAACCAAAGCCAAAGCATAATAATGTGCGTTTGATCAGATATACCTGCAGTACAAGATTGTGAGATGCATTATATGAATGCTTGGCTAAAGAGATGTGTCTTTAATCTAGATTTAAACAGACAGAGCGTATCTGAACCCCGATCATTATCAAGAAGGCTATTCCAGAGTTTAGGAGCCAGATATGAAAAAGTTCTACCTCTTTTAGTGGACTTTGCTATCCTAGGTACTACCAAGAGTCCAGAGTTTTGTGACCTTAGGGAGCGGGTTGGATTTAGAGTGTAATTAGAGAGATAAATCATTCTGAGAAAAAAATGATGTCAAACAAGTGGCCTGTCACGATTCAGTCCAGGAGTTTGCACGGAAGAGCCAGGAAACACGGAACGAAGAAACGAAGAACTTCTTTTAAACATTTAATTTGAACAGAACACGGAGATGACAGAGACAGGTACACACACTCACTGACGTTGAGACATTAACAATAATCCACACCAAACATGGGGCAGAACCAGTGGTGGTCAGTAACGAAGTACAACTACTTCGTTACTGTACTTAAGTACATTTTTCAAGTATCTGTACTTTACTGGAGTAGTTTTATTTTGAGTAACTTTTACTTTTACTTCACTACATTCCAAAGCATAAGATCGTACTTTTTACTTCACTACATTTCATAAAACATATCGTTACTCACGTGATACATCACGTGCTCCGAGACGCAGAAGCGGTGTATGATTCATGAACAAACTGATTCTTTTCAATGAACCTGTTCAATCGGTTCGCAAATCGCAACAAACGATTCATTGACGAATTGCAATGATCTGATTGCAGCTGTTCTCGAGTCGAAAACTCACTGATTCAAATGAACCGTTTAGAGCGAGTCTTTTTCAGTGAACTGAACTCACAAGTAAAGAACCGGGAGATCTTGTGAGCGCGCGCTACTGATGCTGTGAAACGTACATGGGCGTAACCACCATATACTTTGGGGGGGACGGTCAAAAAAATACCGCGGCAATTTTTGAATAAATGAGAAAAAATATCACGTTTAAATGGCTCAGTATTATAGCAAGGTTTCTAGCATGATACCCTGAAAATAGTCTGAATAATGAACTGCTGGAGTCACAGACCAAGGAGTTCCCGCACTTCCCACTCCATTGATAAGCCTCTATTCATTCGTTGATGGCCTGGCCTGTTTGTTTTTACGATCTGATCCGCGACTAACCTTAAAAAAAAAATATCTGGGGGGAGGGCTCACATTTGGACCCCCCCAATATCTATACCATGGTTACGCCCTTGGAAACGTAAGTTACTAATGTCGAATTTTAGGATTCATTATTGTAACTGAAAATAATATTTAGGTCAAAACTGTCAGTTGTTTGTGAACTAAATCTGCTGTGATCTATTTAAGCCCACTGAAATGCTTAAAAGCAGACAGATCAACATCAGTGTCTCTAACGTTATGTTTTAGGTCAAAAAACAAAACATTAAAATAACACAGATTAAATAAAATAACTCATGCACGTTCATATTCCCCGCTGCTGTAACGTTAGCAGTTTTATTAAAATGCTACGCATTTAGACCTATGTGACGTCTGTTTTTATATTGTTTATCAACAGTACACATTTTTATATTGTTTAGATCAACTAGCCGAGTAGACAGATATGAATGTTTATTCATAACCATACTGAAAATAAGTAAATATTGTTAGCTGATGCTAACTGTCTAGCTAACAAGCTTGCTGGTGCTAAGTTGAGGAAATGTTTAGATATAAAGTCCAAATATCTTCATTAGATAGATTCCATCTGAGGGAAAAAGAAAGGATGTGATGTTCAGAACATAACTACAGTAATTATCAGAGTGGGAAGTGATGCCCTCTGGGGGCATTTGGCCAGGGGTGTTTTTACACCACAGACAAGGTTTGAGAAGAAAAAAAAATCATTATGAAAATATAATTAGATTTTCCTTAAAATGTTCTTCCTAATTTCAGGCCTAATTCTCATGTCATATATAACAGACGTTCTGCAAAACAACAAGTTCTAAAACACTTTTTTCTTACTGGTGTAAATTAGATGGTGAAATCTGTTTTCTCTCAGGTACATGGCAGTGTAAGCTTCACAGTGAACATTACTACATCACTCTCATCAACGTAGTCCATATCAACAAAATATATATCTTGACTCTATATAGTGGTTATTTTGGGAAAAACCCAGGTATTTTGGGCAGTATGATTATAAAAATATGTGCTAATATAAAATGAAATAAAGTAGTCTATATAAAATTGCAAAATAAATCTGTCTATCAGTACTTTTTTACTTAAGTACATAAAAAAGTGAGTACTTTTGTACTTTCACTCGAGTAAAATTGAAAAAGCAGTACTTTTACTTTTACTGGAGTAATATTTTACTATACCTATCTGTACTTTTACTCAAGTACTTGATCTGTGTACTTTGCCCACCACTGGGCAGAACAGACTATATGAAGGGGAACATAACTGGAAACACCTGGGACGAAATCAAGACACAAATGGAGACTAATTAAATAATGATGACAGGAAAAACCAAATATGGGCAGGGAAACACAAGGCAGAGGGAGACAGACTGTGACATGGCCCTTATTTAAGAACAAAGGCAGCAAATGTTGTACTATGCATTTCTCTCTGAAAATCTGAGTATAACGGGTCGTTCCAGACATTGTTCAAAAGAATAGCGTACTTTGATTAAAAAGTTGATTAGAGAGGGGAAAAATGATATCAAAATGGCAACCAAAACCAGAAAGATGAGAAAAAAAGAAACAGAAAACTACCATTCGAATGGATCAAAAAATTGCCAAAATGGCAAAGACTCAGCCAATGATCAGCTCCAGGATGATCAAAGAAAGTCTGAAGTTACCTGTGAGTACTGTAACAATTAGAAGACGCCTGTGTGAAGCCAAGCTTTTGGCAAAAAGCCCCCACAAAGTCCCACTGTTGAAAAAATGAAGAGGTTACAATTTGGCAAAAAACACATTGACTGGCCTAAAGAGAAATGGCGCAATAATTTGTGGACTACTTAAGCAAGATTGTTCTTTTTGGGTCAAGGAGCCGCAATCAGTTTGTCAGATGACCACCAAACACTGAATTCAAGCCACAGTACACTGAAGACAGTGAGGCATGGCGTGCAAGCATCTTGATATGAGGATGTTACTCATACTACGTTTTGGGCCTATTTATCGCATTCCAGGGATCATGGATCAGTTTGAGTACATTAAAATACTAGTTCTCCAGGATATATGAAAAACATAGTAGTTATTGATTAGCTAATAGTGAACTGCCAGTTTCAGAGAAACACAAGAACTACAACTGACTTCAGCCACAGACAAAGAAATCAACTGAAATAAAAGAAGACATTAAATATCTCAAGATCTAATTAAAAAACTACACAAACAGCTTTATCAGCTTCACATTACTAACCAGATTGGCTTTATTTCAGTCAGACTTCTAGAGAAACTCTCATTGATAATTAACAGAGGTTTAGATATGTATTGTTTTCTTTGAAATCACCATCAAAGAGACCAGTGTTTCTTTTTTTGGACTCTTGACCCTTCACATTATGGTGTTAATATTACACTGGTTGCTTTAACTGCGTGTTCATATTAAACACACTTAGCTTAGCCAGTGAAACCAAAAAAAAGTTGTCGGCTGATGATCCTGACCCAATTCAAGTCCAATTTCTGATTATATGGGTATTGCTTCAGATTTTTTTGTATAGCTTCAGATCTTGCAGTATTGTAAAATAAGATCTGCTTTAACACTCTGCAGTGTGAAAACACATGAACACTGAGCAGTGTGGGGACTTTGCTGTGAACTATTCGATAAATCTTACCTGTTTCATTCACGTATGACTGATGCATACAAATCACATTAAGTTTATTGATTTGTTTATGTTAAAACTATGTAATCTAAATGGATGGAAAATTGTTATGCAATTGAATTACATAAAAAGTCAATTTATACCAAAACATTTTTTTGAGTGTAGTTTCTACCAAGGTTTATTTCTCCATTCTGTCACCTATGGAGTTTTGGTTCCTTGCTGCTGTCGCCACTGGCTTGCTAAGTTGGGGACACTTCATTTACAACGATATCGTCGACTTGATTGCACAGATACCATTGAAACTGAACTGAGCTGGACGATGCCATCACTGGATTCAATAATGAAATGCCTTCAACTGAAAATTGAATGTTTAATCTTGTCATTTTACATTGGCATGCTATTTTGATATTGTGCAGTTGCTTTGACACAATTTGTATTGTTAATAGCGCTATATAAATAAAGGTGACTTGACTTGACTTGTTCACTGTACTCTATTTAGTTTTTGTTTTTTATTAATATTTGTTTGGATGAAATAAAACTCATTGATTTACTCACATCACGTGTGTATGTAACACATACAGTATACAGTGCTGCTTGAAAGTTTATGAACCCTTCAGAATTTTCTATATTTCTTCAGACAGTAGACCAAAAACATACTTTTGCACAAATGCTGAAAGTAGACAAAGAGAACCCAAACAAACAATTGAGACAAAAGTAATGTCTTTGTCATTTATTTATTCAGAAAAAATATCCAATATTAATAATAATAAATAATAATTTGTTACATTTATATAGCACTTTTTCTAGGCACTCAAAGCGCTTTACATAGTAAGGGGGTATCTCCTCATCCACCACCAGTGTGCAGCATCCACCTAGATGATGCGACGGCAGCCATATTGCGGCAAAACGCCCACCACACACCAACCTACTGGTGGAGAGGAGACAGAGTGATGAAGCCAATCAGTGTATGGGAATGATTAGGAGGCCATGGTGGTCAGAGGCCAATTGGCAAATTGGCCAGGATGCCGGGGTTACACCCCTACTTTTTCGAAGGACATCTCAAGCTTTTTAATGACCACAGAGAGTCAAGACGTCGGTTTAACATCTCATCCGAAGGCAGATGGCTTTGGCCATTCTATGTGTTTAGGCCACACACACGCAGCAGTTCTCTCAGAGGTGACAGCTTCCACTGCAGGACATGCCGAAGCGGTAGCATCCACTTCAGTCTCTGAATCCATTCCTGAGCCTCCTACTGTTCACAAATCCACTCCAGAGCCCGCTCCAATCCCTGAGTACATAGTACTCCCTTTCTCTTTTGCTCTCAACGGAGGCGGTCGCATTTTTTTCTCCCCGTCCTCACCCTTATCTTCCCTGCTTTGCTCCCTTGTCTCGTCGAGAGACTCTCTCTGCACTGCTCTCCAAACTAAAAGATTATGGATTTGATCAACTGGTCTCTTAATGCAATTGACACTATCGAAACTTGGGTTTCGGGGAACCTGACTGCCCCGACGGAACGTTAGCAGCGGGCTATACGATGGACGCGTGGGAGAGGTGGCGAATCGTGTGTCTTGCGGCTCTTTCCGTGGAGGACATTGAAGATATCTACCTATTCGGAACCATCATAACAGGTATTTTGCTGATTGGATTAGGCTTTGCCCTGGGTTATTGAAGAATTCAGAAAAACGGGAACAGCTGTCCAAAGCCCCACAAGGCTGCCCGTATGATTGAAGCTGTGGGAAGAGCGGTCAGCATTGAGACTGAGACTATAATCGCAATATGGATTCTATGAAGGAGAAGCTCACGGCTTTACAAAGGAAAAATTATTATATGGAGACCAAAATGGACAAAATGGACAGAGAGAATAGTCTGCAAAATTGGAATGTGTTTACTCGCCCCAAAGACAAAACAATCTTATATTTTTCTGGCTCCCCTAGGCAGTGGCCTTGGCAAGGCTGTTGTTGCAATCTACCCCGGGAGAGCAATGCAGTGAGACGCTCTTGCATCTCCCCCACCCTACAGACGTTACAGACATTGCCCCTCCCTCGACCACTCGCCTTCGTTCGCTTCGATCCGCCAGCCTGTTGAGCGGGTCTGACCAGCGCCGGATTAGAGGCTGCGGACCAGATGGCTGCTTGCTGGGCCGGATTCACTTCCCCTGTGGCTATGTGTGTCTATGGTGTATGTGCTTTTGTGTTGCTGAGGTGTTTTTCCTGTTCTCACACTGTACTCCCCAAGGAGCATAGTCTGGGGGTTATTTTTTTTTCTCCTCACTTTCCTCATGTCATGCTGTATTTTTCTTCAATTCTACTTGCATTTCACTACTGATTATACTCTGTATGATTGTGTATGTGACGAATAATAAAGAACCTTGAACCTTGAACCTTGAGTACACTCCAGAGACCGCTCCAGTAACTGAGTCCTCTCCAGTCCTTGAGTACATTCCAGAGACCGCTCCAGTACCTGAGTCCACTCCAGAGACCGCTCCAGTCCCTGAGCCCTATCCAGAACACACACCAATCCCTGAGTCCGCTCCAGAGCCTGCTCCATTCCCTGAGTCCACTCCCGATCCTGCTTCAGTCCCTGTGTCTGCTCCAGCTCCCCCAGAGGTGGCAAATTCCAGCAGCGGCACTCTTGCCGAGCTCTCTGTGTTCCCTGTCAGCTCTGTTTTTACCATGGACACTATTTATGAACTCTCCCTCTGTCCTGATGCCTCTGATATGGCCGCGAGTGCCGTTTCTGAACATTCTGTATCTATTAAAGCTCCTGTTACTACTGCTCCTCCCAAGGGGATGGCTCCCACTGTAGAACCACCAGAGGTGGCAGCATTCACTGCAGAAACTTCAGAGATAGCGGTACCCATAGCAGAACCTCCAGAGGTGGCAACTTCCGCTGCAGAACCTCCCAAAGTGGCGGTGTCCACTTCAGCTTCTCTCAGGGCATTGGCACCCACTTCAGAACTCTCAGTTTATCCTTTCATTGTTAATGAGGCTGTTTCTGAACTGTCAGCTTGTCCTGTCATGGCCAAGGAGGCCATAAATAAACTCCCAGCCTGTCCTGTCACGGCCTTGGAGGCCGCCTATGAACCGTCTGATGTTCCAGCCACAGCCATGGATGCTGTCTGTGAACTTTGACTGTCCTGTCATGGCATAGGAGGCTGTCTGTGAACTCTCTGACTGCTCAGCTACAGCCATGAAGGCCGCCCTTTTTGTTCCAGTTATGCCTGATCCACTTTGGTGGTCACCCGCTCCACTGTGTTTACTTAGTTTTTACGATTGTTTTGCTGCTTGTCCTGACACTTGCCTGTTTACGGATTACTCTTTTGTCTTTGCATTTTGATACACAATTGCATTGTCACGGTCTACATCTGTTAACATTACAAATTAGATGTTAATTTGAAGGTGAAATTAAAGTCCAGAAGTGTTTTCGAAGTTGGATTGATTGAGGGGGGACAGGATCGGGAAAGGTCCACAAGCCAGGACTCAAACACAGGACATCCAAAGCGCAATGGAGCTACATATACGCGCTGTCCACGAGGCTATCTGTAATGACAACAAAGCCATCTCTAAAGAGTTGGACTCCACAAATCCACAGTCAAACAGACTGTGTAAAAATCGAGGAAATGCAAGACCACTGTTACCCTCTCCATGAGTGGTTGACCAACAAAGATCACTCTAAAAGCAAGACGTGTAATAGTTTGAAAGGTTGCAAAGAAACCCAGGGTAACTTCTAAGCAACTAAATATCTGTTTTTCTCACATTGGCTAATGTTCATAAGTCCATCATCGGGAGAACACTGAACAACCATGGTGTGCATGGTATGAGTAGCAAGGAGAAAGAACAGAAAGAACATTGCTGCCCATCTGCAGTTTGCTAAAGATCACATGGACAATCCAGAGGCAATTGGAGAAAGGTTTAATGGAAGGATGACACCAAAATATAACTTTTTGTTTTAAATGTGAAGCATTATATTTGGAGAAATGAAAACACTGCATTCCAGCATAAGAATCGTATCCCATCTGTAAAACATGGTGATGAGAGTATCATGGTTTGGGCATATTTTGATGCATCTGGGCCAGGACGGCTTGCCATCATTGATAGAACAATTAATTATGAATTATACCAGCAAATTATAAAGGAAAATGTCAGAATATCTGTCAAAGAACTGAGTCTCAAGAGAAAGTGGATCATCCAGCAAGACAACGACACCAGCACACAAGTCGTCCTACCAAAGAATGGTTAAAGAAGAACAAAGATGATGTTTTAGAATGGCCAAGTCAAAGTCCAGACCTTAATCCAATTGAAATGTTGTGGAAGGAGCTGAAGCAAGCAGTTCATAGGAGGAAACCCACCAACATCACAGTTGAAGTGGTTAATTGGGTTATCTTTGTTTTCTTTCAGGACTTGTGTGAAAATGTTGTGATGTTTTGTGTCATTTATACAGAAATATAGAAAAATCTAAATGGTTCACAAACTTTCAAGCAGCACTGTATCTGCTGAATAATCTTTCCATACTTATATAATACAATTGTTAAAAAGCACAAACAAATCCGATTTGGATGGTCTCATATCTTACCTAATACTAGCCGAGCGCAAGGACAACTTCCTGTTACTCGCAGGCACTTTAATGTGTAAATGTATGCCTATTTGCTTATAACTCACAAACCACACAGAATATAATTAAGTCATTGAATTCAGTCAAATCATATATTGTTTATTCTTTTATATTTTATACTCTAAATGTGTCCGTTTATGTTTATTTTTTGTTTTAGGCCCTTTTGTTGAAAGTGCTTTTCAGAGGATAACTGCCAAAACTTTTACATTCTGGTGGCCATAATTAAACCTACAACCATTTGATGAAAGAAGTTCAAATTTGGCATGCTTTTACCCTGCTACAAGTGCTATGATTTCCACAAACTTTCATTTTATTTCTCTTCACTTCCTTCTCTTGCCTGCACCTGCAATGTTACAGCTTTCCCTATAATCTAGCTGATTCATCAAGGGTGATGATAAACATTTATGTTTATGTAAAGTGTATGAAGCACCTTATAAACCAGCTCATTCATCATCAATGGCGAGGGTTTGCTCGAATAATAAGACATAAACAAACAAGGAAATTCAAAATGTTGTAACCTTACATTTCTACACCTTAGAGGAAGAACATCTGAGATAAACAGAGAAACCACTCCCTCTGCGATCATATATAGTCCGGCCCTGCTGAGGTCTGATTTAGTTTTTAGGTTCATCAGACTCATTGATTTGCTCTTTCACAGCAGTTCTACATCAACAATCAACATCATGGGTAAGTCATATAATATCAGATGCTGGCTGTTATTATACGATATTGCCTCAATAATGAGGAGCAATTTATGATAGTGTAACACTGCTTGAACATTCAGTATAAATAATTATTATTACAAAGTAATTGATACTTTCCATGTTGTTTTTAGCATACATTTATGGAAACATCATGAAAATAGACACCACCGGTGCATCAGAGGCGACAGCAAAACAAGACAAATTAACCATTAAGGGTGAGAATGCATGACTGCATACAAATGACTTATGGCACTTTTGTTTCATTTGCCAATATATGCAATGAGCATCATGTTACAATATGTTTCAAAATGATTGAAATATATCATAGGGGTTGAAGCCTCTAAAAAGCTGGCTGAGCATGATCTGGCCCGGGTGGAGAAATACAAGATTATGATCACTAAAGTTGGCAAAGCAAAGAAGATTGATCCGGCTGTGATTGCTGCCATCATATCCAGAGAGTCCAGAGCTGGAGCCCTCCTGAAGAATGGATGGGAACCCAAAGGCAATGGCTTTGGCCTTATGCAGGTTCATTACAACTATAGATCTACTCTACTTAAAATTTAATTAGACCTAAGATGAGGCTTATGCATGTATGAGTGTGCACATAAAATTAGGTTCAAGGTGTTTCAATTGTCCCAATAATCCTCCATGCAAAGTTTTACTAAATATTTCTGCTGTTTCAAAGCTTCACTTTTTTTCCAGGTTGACAAAATCTTCCACACTCCAGTTGGTGCATGGGACAGTGAGGAGCATGTCACACAAGCTACAGAGATACTCATTGGCTTCATTAAAAAAATTAAAGTAAATTTTCCCAAGTGGACACAAGAGCAATGCTTTAAAGGTATTATAAACTTCCACTCTCAGAAACCACAAATGTGTCTTGTTTCAGAAACTACGCACTAGATTCATCAGAGAAGTACAAGAATGATGATTTGAAAGATTAATTAATCAATCTTAAATTGTCTACACAATGTTAAATGTAAATAGAATGTTATCAGTCTGATGGAGGTTTTCGTGTCTGTTTCAGGGGGAATAGCAGCCTATAACAAAGGTGTGAGTAGAGTCACTACGTATGAGACTATTGATGCCATAACCACAGGACTAGACTACTCCAATGATGTTGTTGCCAGAGCCCAATGGTTCAGAAGCAAGGGTTACTGAAGAACAGCAGTAACTGAGCTATTAAACTATTGTGAAATACAATGTATCAACTTCACTGAATTACTCCTCATTATTGAAGTTACTGTATTTGTGTCACTTAAACATATATAGCTTCTATGTAATACAATCCCTTTTAATATCTTTGTTTTCTATATCTTTTGATTCAGTAAGTAATCCAATAACTAAGACTCAAGAGCTAAATTACATGTCATTGCATATGATATGACGAAATATACTTTTTCTTTCACTCAAATTGTCTATCTTATCAACAGTCTTGCCATATTCACATTAAAATGACCTCATATTCTACATTGTTCCTGGTTTTCAGTCACATGACTTGCATGGAGAACTGTAGAAAACTGATGGCCTGCCAATTTTCTATCTATCTATTCTGTCATAAAATTTAGATCTCCTCTTAAAAGAAGAAAAACAAATATGTGTAGATACAATTCAAGTTTTGGGCATTGGCCATCCATATAAAGCACCCTCCATGTATCACAATCACTAAAAAACAGTTAGGCATTCTAAAACACTTAACATGAGAAAACACATAATGCCCTAACATACGAAGGGGGATATTAAAAGATCAAATTCACTATACACCATGATGATGCATACCATATACAGGCAAGCAGATGAGGCCGGAATATGAATGCAATGTGCTGTTTATAATAGTATTCAATGGGAACATGCATTGGACTCATATGTGGGTTCATTTGTTTGCCTGTAAATTACACTTGTTTCAACAGACACATCCAAAAGCAGAACAGCTCTAGTGCTTTCAGCACTGATTACAACATGATTGTAGCTGGAGAGATGCAAGCTTTGTTTCCAAATGTATATACGGTGTCAATGGCGAAACGTTTAGATGCTTCTTCTAATGCAATGTCTTGTTCCCTTGGTAATATCTGTTATTGTTGTTGAACAGGAGTCAATTGTAATTTTTAAATGTAATTACTTATTAAAAAAAATTGCATTTTTTAAGAAGGCCATTGCTGATAATAAAAAGTATTACTTTTAAAAGTGACGTTTTGATATACTTACAGTACTTATTATCCTGTGTGCGGCTGATGAACTGAAGTCTAGCACAGACTAAAGTCTTAATTTCCAAGAAACCTAAATTTAAAAGGGTGAAGCCAGGTAAAGTGGGCCGTTTAAACTTGATTGTAAATTGCTCAAAGGGATAATAATTTCAGAGCATAACAATAGTCCTTAATCCTTAATTAAAGGGACACTACTTCAAATGATAAAATAGTTTTGGCTGATGCAATATGACACTGGTGGGTGTGGCCACACTTCAAAGGAGGACTGTGTCATAGTGAAAGGTAGAAAACCCTTTGACATAAGATGTGTATTGTAACTTATAAGGTTGCTCACTAAATGTAAACTAAAATTGTGGCAGTTCCTGATTTATTTGATACTATCTATCAGGTACGGAGAATGGATGAGGGTGAGGACTCAAATACAGGAGGGAAAGGGATTTGTATTAATAATAATATAAATAATAAATAATATAAACAAACAAAAACTACCCTGTAGGGGAAAAACAGACTGGCTGGACAAGGCAAGGCAGGGCAGGACAGGACACAAGGCATACACAGCATACAACAATGAACCAACACGGGACTGCAAACACAAGGAGATTTTAAAGGGAGCAATTGAGGAGGGTAACGAGGACAAGGTGAGGCAATAAACCAATAATCAGGTAACAAGATGGGTGGGGTCAAGACAAATTGACATGAGAGCACATGGCACACAAAAAACTAAGACAAAAGCCATGTGCTCACTCAAAACAAAAACACAAGCACATGGCTAGCAAGCAATTCACCAGCCATGTGCAAAACAGGACATGAACACGAACATGCAGCTAATGAGAAAACTCATAAGCCACGTGTTCACACAAGACATGATATCATGAAAGCACGCAGCCAATGAATACACAAGCTAAGTGCCACACAGCACAAGACATAACGTGAATAAACGATAAAAACACGAACTGCGTACAACACCACAAACACACGTGGATAGAAGAGCGTGCGGCCGAGCAAACTCGAGACCGCGCACTCACACAATGAGACAGAACGTGGAGCACGAGTGTCTGAACCCTGACACCAAACCAAAATTCAAGACGTGTGCCGGGATCTGAACACCACGCTCCAACACGAAACAAGGCAGGCAGACGAGAGAGCGCATGGCTCGAGCGTGCTCGATAGCCATAATTAACTTTTTTTATAAAACCTCTGTTCATCAATTTGCACTGACTACCAATAGCTGCTCGCATTAAATACAAGACATTAATGTTTGCCTACAGAACCACCTCTGGCTCTAAACCTGGCTCCTTTACCTAAATTCATTACTTCACACTTATATGCCCTCTAGAAGCTTGCGTTCTGCAAGTGACCGACGCATTACTGTAACATCCCAAAGAGGCACAACATCCCTTTCACAGACTTTTTCATTAACTGTTCCCATCTGGTGGAATGACCTGCCCAACTCAATCCGAGCAGCTGAATCCTTACCATCTTCAAGAAACGGCTAAACACACATCTCTTCCATCTTTATTTGACCCTCTAACTCTAGCACTCTCTATTCAATTATATTTGATCTAATCTGTCTTCTTTTTATTAAAAATAAACACACACACATTTGACACTCTATCAATTGCATATTTATTCTCTAACTGCTAGCTTTTCTTGTAAAACTAACACTAGGTTTCTTTTTTCTATAATCTATATACTCGTTTACAAAAAAAAAACCTTCCTACATGTACTGCGTTAGGCTAACCAGGACTTGTAATAGCACTTGCATGTTGTTGCTCTTTTGTTGGTTTTGATTGCTTCTATAATGTCCTCATTTGTAAGTCGCTTTGGATAAAGGCGTCTGCTAAATGACTAAATAAATAAAACAGAAATGAGACTGCAGTCAGGAAATTCAAGTCAGATATAGAAGAAAGGAAAGAGAGAAAGGAAGTCGAGGCAGTGGAGTGGAGTGAAGAAAGGATGAGAGGAGAAAATTACAGATGCAGAATATAGCCTAAAGCTTTTTAATACGGTCACAATTAAAATAGTTTCAAGTGTTTAAAGAGCATAGAAAGAGAAGCATTTTTACATGGTTACCTTTTAAAATGCTCTTTTTGTTAATTGTAGCCTATTTTTTGTTGCTTGTGTTATAGTCACATCTTTAATAATTTGTATCAATCTTATTTGAAACCGTATACATGAACTGTATTCAAATTGAAATATTATAGCTGGATATTAAAGTTTACAAAAGTTATAAAGATAAGGAAAGAAAAAATAATCTAGATTACTCATATCTAAATTACACATTTAGCAAAAAGTGGCCCACTTTATCGGAGTTCATCCTATAGAATATATTGAAACAAATTAGGTTAAACATTTAAAGAGGGTTGTCAATGGGTACAGTAAGTTTAGGATACAGAGATGGTTAGGACAATAATTAAGTGTATGCTATTAAAAATACATATATTTATATACATAACTGAATATCAAGTGCTATAAAATAGAATGAGGGGCTAATACATAGGCTACATAAAAAAATATATATATATTTATTTACACTTATATTGCACCCTATAAGACTTCTTTCTTGATACAGCTCGCAGGTTCTCTAAGATTGTACTTGTTAAAGTAGGCTATGACTCGATATCTCTATAATGTCTTTCTTTTTACTTTTTTTTTCATTTATTCACTCACATCATGTGTCTTTCATGTAACTCATACAAATAATGAATAGTCTTTTTGGCATTCCCCATGCGCTCCAATAAACAGCCTCATATAATATGGGTGGTCTATCTCGTTTCCTGTCCACCCTGAAAGTCCCGCTGCTGGATGACAGTAACATAGGTGACTGAGTGCAGATCTACGTACAATGTAAGTAAGAGATTAATTTCCTACTTTCATTGATTTTAAGGAGAGTTTTTTTATGTTTGAACTCGCGCTATAGACTGTCATGTTGTTTGATAATAAATGATTTGCTCGGTTTAATTTATTCACAGTTTGAATAACCGTGGAAAGGAAAGAAAGATTATAATTAGCTAATACATTTCGATGTTTAATTAAATTGTGGTTATGTTAAATAAGAATTCAGTCGTGTTAAATTTGTTTTATGACATGACACCCATTTCTGGTAGGCTCCTTGCCTAAAATAACGGATGTGCGTTGTTTTTAACAATAGGCTATATTTAGGGCCTTGGTTTTCCACTCTCCGCCTGTCCCTGAATAATTCAACTAAATCAATCTATTACGGATGTCACGAATAAAGTTAGGGTGAAAATGAAATGAAAAGTGTAAATTAAACTAAATCTATTACGCTGGCTCAATCAAAGTGAAAGTGAAAATTTAATTAAAAGTGACTAATTGTATTAGGCTACAGCTGTGTCGAATAAAGTAAAAGTGAAAGGGAAAATTTAATAAAAACGGTTGATTAAACTAAACCTATTACGGCTGTGTTGCGCATTATAATTAATCACATGCGATTCCGTTGAGCTTATGAATTCAGTAGCCAATCAGAGGCCTTCAAATGAGTCATCGATGACTAAAATTGCTTAGTTAAATATACATATTAGATTGCTAATATAATCTTTACAAACCATTTTTGACCCTTGACCACAAAACTAGTCTTAAGTCGCTGGGGTTTATTTGTAGCAATAGCCAAAAATACATTGCATGGGTCAAAATTATCGATTTTTATTTTATGCCATAGATCATTAGTATATATTAAGTAAAGATCATGAAGTTCCATGAAGACATTTAGTACATTTCTTACCGTAAAAGTATCAAAACATCATTCTTGATTAGTAATATGCATTGCTAAGAACTTAATTTGGACAACTTTAAAGCAATTTTTTCAATATTTTGATTATTTTGCACCCTCAGATTCCAGATTTTCAAATAGTTGTCCAAATATCAAGGTTCAAGGTTCAAGGTTTCTTTATTTGTCACATGATAAATTATACAGGGTATAATCAAAAGTGAAATGTAGTTCAAATCAGGTCCGCTCAGTGGACAGTGCAAAGAATTAAAAAAATAAAATATATATATAAAAAATAAAAAATAAAGTCAAAATTAAATTATATAAAAGTAACACCACACAAGAGTATATATATATATATAGGTAAAAAAAAGAAATAAGAAGTAAAATGTGCAATAGAATAAAGAAAAGTGCAAAACAGTAAAACAGTAAGATGTGCAAAACAAATTGGATGTGCAAAAAACAGTATATGGGACTTAATAAATATTAGTATAAACAGGAGGGATGAGAGGGATGTGCAACGGGTTGTACTGGGTATGCACACATAGCGGCAATATGGATGATGAGAATATGAATGTTTTGTTATTTTTTACAGATAATAATGAGTCTTGTGAAAGTTTATGGAACAGAGTTTGTGTTAAGGAGCCTGATGGCCTGAGGGAAGAAGCTCTTCCTCAGTCTCTCTGTCTTTGCCATCAAGCTCCTGTAGCGCCTGCCAGATGGCAGTAAACGGAAAAGATGGTTACCGGGGTGGTTTGAGTCTTTGGTGATTTTAGCAGCTCTGCTTCTGCAGCGTTTGAGGTAGATGCCCTGCAGAGAGGGGAGTGTAGATCCCGAGATGCGCTCAGCTAAGCGCACGACTCTCTGTAGAGCTTTGCAGTCCTGGTTTGTGGCATTATTATACCACACTGAGATGCACTGAGTCAGAACACTTTCTATGGCCCCTGAATAGAAAGTTTTCAGGATAGCTGGAGAGACCCTGAATTTCCTCAGCTGTCGCAGATGGTACAGTCTTTGCCTGGCTTTCTTAACCTGAGTTTGAATGTGTGTAGTCCATGTCAGGTCCTCGGAGATGTTTACCCCGAGGTACTTGAAGCTGCTCACCCAAATATTGTCCGATCCTAACAAGCCATACATCAATGGAAAGCTTATTTATTCAGCTTTCAGATGATGTATAAATCTCAAACGAAACATTTACACTCAAGTTTTGTGGTCCAGCTTCACATTTAAGAGTTTGCGTTTTCAAAATATGGCCATATTAATGATACTACAGAGCTGCAGTGAATTTCCAGTAATGATAATAATGAAGAATTTATTAAATACAATTCATTATTTACTCAAATTATTTGTGTATTATTTATCACAATGATCTTGGGAACAGTCCTTCCAAATTCACATTCAAATAATCCTGAAATTAGCCGAGTGGATGCAAACACATCTTGAAACAACTTGTTGTTCTCCACGACAGAGGGCGATGTTGAGCCTAATCCTGCACTCACACATGACACTGTAGAACAGAGATCTCCTGGAGAGATACCATCCTGAAGATTTCAACTCCAACCCCAATCAAACACACCTGAACCGGCTAATCAAGCTGTGCAAGGCTACTTGATAATTACAGACAGGTTTGTTGCTGTTGAACAAAGTTTCTCAGAGAGCATTGCATGTAGGGAACATCGGTGGGCACTGGAAACAATATTTTGGAAAGGGGGCTTGTATTTAAAGGGATAGTTCACCTAAAAATGAAAATCTGTCTTCATTTACTCACCCTCAAGTAGTTCCAAACCTGTATGAATTTCTTTGTCCTGCCAAACACAGAGGAAAATATTTTGAAGACAGTTTGTAACCAGGCTACATTGACTTCCATAGTAGAAAAAATACCATGGAAGTCAATGGTGCAAACTGCTCTGTTTCCCACATTTTCAGAATATCTTCCTTTGTGTTCAGCAGAACAAGACATGCATACAAGTTTGAAACTACTGATTTTATTTTTGGGTGAACTATCCCTTTCAAATATTCACAAAAAGCTGAAACATTGTAACTACTTGCAAACGAATATGTTTGTAGAGTTGTTGCACCTATCCGTTGCCTTGGATGCTGCAAGCAACAGAGGGAAAGGTTTGGGTTGTTTGTTGCCAATAAATAAGTAGAACAAAACCAAACATGTCTCAACATTGCGGACATTATTGTTTTGCAGGGTGCTGTTGATTCTCTCATTCTCAACACGATTGTTTCTCAACACATGCGGTGTTCCCTGTCATCAGATGGTGACCTGCCTCTGACACATCACAAAGTGCTAAAACTTCTCTTTGGCAATATGAGCACTTCCACCTCTTTCAGAATTGGTGGTGAACACAAACAGGACTGCTGTGACACTTCAGTTTGCACACAGACCGGGGCACACCCATATTGCAAGCAGAGATCCACTCCTTCACGCATACTAGAAACTTCCAGACAGGTGTGTTGAGGCAAGCTGGAGCTAAACTCTGGAGGACACTGGCCCCTCAAGGTCTGAGTTTTGAGACCCCTGTTCTAGACCTTTTGAAGTGTCAAGGGCAGAACAGCATGCTTTATCTCACACAGAGCATTGCATTCTTGGGTATGACCCTAGACTCGCGAGCAATGCAAGCTCATTTTGCCCACTGTGCTTCGAATGAGCGTACCACTGGAAAGGGATGAACTGTACTGGCCAAAAAAAGCATAAACAAGCTTTTACCCCATTCAAGAGCACGCTGTTGGTGCTGCACAAGTTTAGGAGACTGTACTTCTGGTTGTGCTGAATTGGCCCTACCAGCCGTGATTTGACAATAGAGTTGAAAGTTCTCTCACTTAAGTTGATGCTTTTACTTGTGCCTAAAGCTCTTTCTACATAGTTCAGAGCACAGGTACTCTGCAAGCATTTGCTCTTCAGAAGACACATCCTTTATCCACATCCTGTATGTACCATTTGCACTTTGCATGCTTATCTAGAGAAGTTAGTTATCTAGTCATTTTAGACTGTCTAAGCAGCCTATTGTCTGTTTCGGAGGTCGCAATGCTGGTTTTCAAACAGTGATTGTCTCATTGGATTGTGGAACCAATAGTGTTGGCATATAAAAATAAAAAAGTGACCCATACTTGGAATTTGTGCTCTGCATTTAACCCATCCAAGATGCACACACACAGCAGTGAACACACAAACACAGTGAACACACACCCGGAGCAGTGGGCAGCCATTTATGCTGCAGCACCCGGGGAGCAGTTAGGGGTTCGGTTTTGGAGTTCACCTTCACTTTACTAGGGGCATGGCTTCTTCATGGGCTTGGGCTAAAGGAAAGTCAACTCAATCTATCTGGCAGCAAGTATGTGCTTCAACCTTTGCTAGATTTTACAATCACAAAATCACTTCTTTTGCACCAAATGTTTTGTCTGTGCAGTAAGGTGACAACTGACGCTCTATTGGTCAATTTCCAAATATGGCTATGTCCCTTGCCCAGATTCGGTTCCTGGACCCCTGATCTTGTTAGGGGTCCAGGCAGAATAGCAGTTTTAGCCTTATATTTGTCTGTCCTAAATGTACATGGGCGACAGTAACTGTAAAGCACAAACATATCAGAATTGGATGGTCCCATATCTCAACTTTTACTCAGCCAAGTGCAATAAAACCCCCTGACACTAGTTGACAGTATAAGTTTATGCTTATTTGCTTATAACTCACAAACCAGACAAAAAATGTTATATAATCTAATCAGCAAGTCATATATTATTTTAAATTTTATTACTGCTGTTTAATTTTTTGTTTATTAATTATTTTGATAGAAAATATTGTACGATTGCAATATTATATTGTGATGGAAATACTTTATATAATGGCCTCAGAAGGAGTCAAAAGGATATGTTCAACATAGATTGTTCAGAAAAGTGCAGACTAATGATGCTCAGATCAAAGACTGTGTCTCTATGATTAAATAATCCATACTTACCCAAAAAGTGCTTAAAATAGTAGAACTAACAGTCGTATGACAAACCAATGACCAAATAACCAATTGCAGTGAAGAAGAATTGTGTGACATTGATTTTACTCAACTACAAGGTTCATGTATCCTTCTGTTCAGAGAGTCTCTCTTGGTTGCTGTGACCAGTGGGCTCCTGGACATGAATAAACTTTCATTCCTGCAAAGAGCAGCATGGGAGTGGTGCCTGGTATATGCTGTGCAGCTGAGGAATAGAAGTACTAAAGATTATACACTCAAAAGACCACCGCAAAGACAGTGATAGTGTTGGAAGACTATAGAGCTGTCCTCGGGCTGAGGCTGTGATACTCGGCGTAAGAATTAAAGATCCTGTGTCAGATCAGCGTACAGCTGATAGAGTACAGCTGTATAGATGCTAAAGAACTGTATGCTCGTGTGATTGAGGTAGTGATGGGAGCTTCTTGACGGGATGCCATCACCATACTTCAGGGAAGTATGTAAATTCAGGGAAGACTGAATATGTTTTTAATGGAGTTGCATCATATAAATAAACGAATAGATATATTAAACGTGGAAAGAGTTTAAACAATATTTAGGTTGACAATATTTTCTGAGATTTAAACACCTACCTTCACTGATGCTTTGCTACACAAGTTAACATTTAATCAAGGAAGTTTTGGAATGGCAGATTTGGCATGCGTTTTTCACTGGTACAAGTGCTAACATTTCCAAAAAATAAAATAAATGAATACAACTTGCCCACAGTTTTATTTGCATTTGTCATTAACTGCATTCATCAAAAGTGGTCATATTTGAAGTTTGAAGCTTCCACCTGATAATCTTCCCACGCAGGATTCACTTGATTGGGTGTAATAATATGATCACATAAAAAAGTTCACAGTTGCAGATTGTGTAATCTTACATTTCTCCACTCCTTAGTAGAAAAACATCTGAGAAAAAAGAGAAACCACTCCCCCTGCGATCCTATATAATCCGGCTCTGCTGAGGTCTGATTTAGTGACAAGGCTCATCAAACTCAGTGATTTACTCTTTCACAGCAGTTACATCAACATCATGGGTAAGTCATATAATATCAGCTGCTTACTGTTTTATTATATGATACAGTATTCTCATTTTGTGATAGTTTAGCACTGCATACATGTTCTGCTTAAATTATTATTCAAGGATTTCAGGTGATATTTTCCATGTTGTTTCTAGCATGCCTTTATGGAGACACCATGAAAATAGACACCACCGGTGCATCAGAGAAGACAGCAAAACAGGACAAATTAACCGTAAAGGGTGAGAATGCATGACTGCATACAAATCACATATTACTTTTTTGTTTAATTTGCCAATATATGCAAAGTGCACTTTGTTAAAGTATGTATTAACATTTCCAACTTGTCATAGGGGTTGAAGCCTCCAAAAAAATGGCTGAGACTGATCTGGTCCGGATAGAGAAATACAAGAGTGTAATTATCAAAGTCGGGACAGCAAAGCAGATGGACCCGGCTGTGATTGCTGCCATCATATCCAGAGAGTCCAGAGCCGGAGCCGTCCTGAAGGATGGGTGGGGCGACCATGGCAATGGCTTTGGCCTCATGCAGGTAGGTCAGAAGAACTGATTTCTCTATTTCAAAATATCATGATTCATGAGATACGACTTAAGGTGGTGAGTACTACTAAACTAAAGCTGACTCGTAAATGTAAGTTGTAGATATCCCACGCAAGACATTTTTATACCAGCAAGAAATAAGCAGAGTACATTCAGTATTTCTGAACATTTTCAATCATTCTCTTTTGATTTCTTATAGGTTGACAAACGCTATCACACTCCAACAGGTGCATGGGACAGTGAGCAGCATATCACACAAGCTACTGGCATACTCATTAGCTTCATTAAAGAAATAAAAGTAAAATTCCCCAAGTGGACACAAGAGCAATGCTTTAAAGGTAGGTTGGGTTTACACTGAGAAATAAATAGCATAAAAAAGACAATTAAATGCAAAGAGAAGTTCATAACTTAACTTTCAAGTCTCAGTTGTAGTATAATATCTGTTTCAGGGGGAATATCAGCCTACAACGCAGGTGCGAAGAATGTCCAAACGTATGAGCGCATGGACATCGGCACCACAGGAGATGATTACGCCAATGATGTTGTTGCCAGAGCCCAGTGGTTCAATAGCAAGGGTTTCTGAAGAAAAACAGCAGTAAAACCCTTACATTAGTGCAGTGGGAACCACCAGTCCTGATCCTTTATATTAGGCCTACTTATTGCAATGGTTGGTTAAAAATAGTTATTAGATGCTGATGTAATATTTCTCTTTTATGAGTTTGTGGTGTTTTCAAAATGAAACTACACAGTTGATTTCTTGTGATGATAGAAATTAAGATCTAATTAAATAAAGCTAATTTACTCAATCATGTGTTTATATTTATCACAACGGCCTTATAAAGTATTTCCAAATACGTTAAACGAGCCTCATATGTAGGCTATTATTCATTGCTCATGGATGGAAGTAGCTGCAAAAACGTTCAGAAGCCCCTCACTGCAGAACAAAGATCCAGGGGGCGTGGTTGGATCCACATCTAGGGGGTGGAGATTGGTAGGTGTAGGGGTGGACATGGGTAGGTTTCGGTGTGGGGATGGGTGGGTGTAGGGACCAGGGGTGGAGACGGGTAGGTTTAGGTCTATGTAAGGTGGGAGGAGTTGGATCTAGATCCAAACGCACCCCCTGGATCTTGTGTTTTGCAGTGAGGACCATCTTCAACACGTTTGGAAAGAGTGTCTTGTTCTTGTCGACGACAGAGGGCGATGTCGAGCCTCATCCTGCACTCACATGCCGCTGGAGAATGACATTAGTAAAAATCTGGGATATTTTGCTCGTTTAAGGATGGCTAGATATCTCTAGGATTTTCTTCTCTTTGTAAGTACATGTCTGGGTTAATAAGCGGTTTTGGTTCTGTTCGTGTTCAGGCTTTTTGTCGGGTTTTAGTTGAGTGCGCTGGACAAAGCAGTTGTTTGGGAAGTTTGGGAAGCGAACATCTCCATCACTTTCCGCTAAGTCCAGGGAATAATGTTACGCGGACTCGTTTGCTGAGTTGTAACTAACGATTTGCTAATATTCGGTAGTTTATAATAGTATGGCTTTTTAAATAATGTTTTGTAATGACTGCTGTAAAAGAGGATAACTTCAGGACATTTAATAGTGCTCTTAATGTAAATATTCAGACAAAATGCCTGAAATTCTGCGACATTTTTTTTTCAAAAACATGAACAACTGTTGCACTTTTTAGTTAAAAGTTTTCAAACATATTAGTTGTTAATGTTGTTGTTTCTAAGTCATATTTACGTAATATCTTTGTTTCCTTGTATTGTTTTAAAATAGTTGATAACCACAAAACTACAATTCAGAGGTAACTGTTATTGACTGATTGGATATCTTTTGGGAGATATAAGAAGAAAAAAAACATTATTTATTAGGCCACTGATATATTACATACGTTTTTGAATAAATAGACAGGTAGCCTTATGGGTCATTCCACGAAAGCGTTATCTTTTCCACTTGCAAAAAGTGAAAAATAAAACAAGTTTTATCGATATTTTTTAAATATCCATGAAATGAAAACACCTTAAAATGTCAAGAAATTGTATGGTGCCATCTCAGGCTATGTAACTTATTATTGTATGACTATTTTCTACCTCATGTTTTGGTATTTTTGTCAATCCTGTTACCAACACAAATGTTATTAGAAACTATAGTTTGATTAGAACTCATATGCCACTGAATGATATGGGCATTAGCTCATTAATATACAGAGGGCGACCTTTGAAATGTTTGCATTTTACACAGACAATCTATAAAAACAGGGTGACACCTAATCTATATTTCATCCCTGTTACCCACATAGTTACTCTAAAAAGTAACAGGTCTGACGGTAACAGGTTTGACGATTTCAAACTAGTTTGCTAATTGCTAGCTAATAGTCAAGTTCACAAAAGCACATATTGTTCAATTTGAAAGGATTTTACATGTAGATATTGATTATATTAAATGTAAGAAATATTTTTTTAAATATACATTTAAAAATTGTAAAAATATTGACACTACATGATGGATCCTCCTCAGTCAAGCATCATAAATAATCAAAAATAGAACAATCTAGAAGTGAGATAGAAACATGCTTGTGTTTTAAGTGTAGAAATCCTGGTGAAGAGATGAAGTATCCTACTAGAAATCTTGTCGCTTGAATGTACATAATTTTACAAGGGTTTATTAATGAGGGTAACAGGGCTGACATGAAATCAGGGGACACCGATAAAATGATTTATATTTTATAGAAAAAAATGCATACTTATGCCAAAAACATTGATTAACAATGAGACTATATTTAAAACAATATGCCAATTGCATTTTTTTATATCATTTTGCCTTCATTTTGCAAATTAAATGTACTGCTGAAAAAAGGGATAGGCCAAGAGGGACAGGCCAAAAACTTACCCTTACCAGCATAAACGCCATTTCAATAATTTAAAATAATATTTAATTGACTTTTTCGATGCAATATTGATGAAATCATGCATAATATTGTTGTGTTTTTAAATTGCACATTTATTTGTTGTGATATCAAATCTATGTTGATTATTTCTTAGGGACGCACAAGGCACCGATTTTGTGGAATGATCCATTTATAATCAATGCTGCATGTAAATCTATGTGTTTTTTTAACTGTATGATCCAACCACCAACTTATCTAGAAAATTTGTTTTAAAGTGTTCAAGACCTGTATTATAAGCTGTTACAAGAAAGAAAGGATGTGTATTCTAGATACTGAATTGCAGGGTTTTCTGTTCTTTATGGGAAATGCCTTATCTGTGTTAACCGTTTCTGTGGCGCCTGCTGCTCAGAGATCAAATGACCCTTTTCTTGCTCTCAGCTATGTGCATGTTGATTACTGTACAGACAGAACAGCCTCATGATCAATGTCCTTCATATGTTCAGATCAAAGGAATCACTCTGAGTTTGTCCTCAGAATCATGCCTCTCTTGAGAACTTGACATGACGTTTCTAGCACTTTTAGAAAAGGCTGCTGTGGTGTGAAATGTTATAATTAATCTTAAAATATTTAAATCAACTGTTTTTCTAAATAAACTTGCAACAATAGGGCTGTTCTTTTTGTGTGTGTATTATATATATATATATATATATATATATATATATATATCATATATGCTGTTGAAAAAAGTTTCTCAGAAAACATTGCATTTAGGGAACATCGGTGGGCAATGGAAACAATATTTTGGAAAGGGAGCCTGTATTTAAAGGGATAGTTCACCCAAAAATGAAAATCTGTCATCATTTACTCACCCTCAAGTAGTTCCAAACCTGTATGAATGTCTTTGTCCTGCCGAGCACAAAGGAAGATATTTTGAAGAAAGTTTGTAACCAGGCTATTTTGAGGCACCATTGACTTCCATAGTAGAAAAAATACCCACATTCTTCAGAATATCTTCCTTTGTGTTCAGCAGAACAAAGACATGCATACAAGTTTGGAACTACTTGAGGTAAATTATGACAGAATTTTCATTTTTGGGTGAACTATCCTTTTAAGGTGAGTTTAGATCAAATATTCACAAAAAGCTGAAACATTGTAACTACTTGCAAACGAATATGTTTGTAGAGTTCACCTTGCTGTGTTGCACCTATCCGTTGCCTTGGATGCTGCAGGCAACAGAGGGAAAAGTTTGGGTTATTTGTTGCCAATAAAAAAGTAGAACAAAACCAAACACGTCTCAACATCGCATTCGGACATTATGCGCAGAGCAGTGTTTTGCAGGGTGTAAGCCCTGTTGATTCTCTCATTCTCAACATGATTGTTTCTCAACACATGCGGGTGTTCCGGCTATTGCAGGTTTCAACGTAGGCTCCCGGTCATCAGATGGTGACCTGCCTCTGACACATCACAAATTGTTGAAACCTCTCCTTGGCAATATGAGCACGTCCACCAGTTTCAGAATTGGTGGTGAACAGGAGTGCTGTGACACTTCAGTTTGCACACAGACTGCCCCACTTTCCAGATCGGGACACACCCATATTGCAAGCAGAGACCCACTCCTTCACGCATACTAGAAACTTCCAGACAGGTGTGTTGAGGCAAGCTGGAGCTAAACTCTGGAGGACACTGGCCCCTCAAGGTCTGAGTTTTGAGACCCCTGTTCTAGACCTTTTGAAGTGTCAAGGGCAGAACAACATGCTTTATCTCACACAGAGCATTGCATTCTTGGGTATGACCCTAGACTTGCGAGCAATGCAAGCTCATTTTGCCCACTGTTCTTTGGATGAGTGTACCACTGAAAGAGGATGAGCTGTACTGGCCAAAAAGCATATATAAGCTTTTACCCCATTCAAGATCATGCTGTTGGTGCTGCACAAGTTTGGGAGACTGTACTTCTGGTTTTGCTGAATTGGCCCTACCAGCCGTGATTTGACAATAGAGTTGAAAGTTCTCTCACTTAAGTTGATGCTTTTACTTGCTTTAGCATGTGTGAAGAAAGATTTTCAGGTAATTTTTATGGATACTGCTTGTTTGGAATTTGGTAAGCATGACTGCGTGGATAGACTGCAACCCGGACGTGGCTATGTGCCTAAAGCACATTCTACATAGTTCAGAGCACAGGTACTCTGCAAGCATTTGCTCTTCAGAAGACTTTACCCACATCCTGTATGTCCCATTTGCACTTTGCGTGTTTATCTAGAGAAGTCTGGTCATTTTAGACTGAGCAGCCTATTGTCTTTTTCGGAGGTCGCAATGCTGGTTTTCAAACAGTGGTTGTCTCATTGGATTGTGGAACCAATAGTGTTGGCATATAAAAATAAAAGAAAGTGACCCATACTCGGAATTTGTGCTCTGCATTTAACCCATCCAAGATGCACACACACAGCAGTGAACACACAAACACAGTGAACACACACCCGGAGCAGTGGGCAGCCATTTATGCTGCGGCACCCGGGGAGCAGTTGGGGGTTTGGTGCCTTGCTCGAGGGCACCTCGTCTTGGTATTGATGGTGGAGAGAGAGCGCTGTACATTCACTCCCCCACCTACAATTCCTGCTGCCCCGAGACTTGAACTCGCAACCTTTTGATTACGAGTCCGACTCTCTAACCATTAGGCCACGACCCCCCAACTAGTATGCTTACTTTTGGAATTCACCTTCACTTTACTAGGGGCATGGCTTCTTCATGGGCTTGGGCTAAAGGAAAGTCAACTCAAACTATCTAGCAGTTTTAGCCTTATTTGATTTCATGTACTTCTTAGTTGCTATAATATTTTTCTGTTCTAAATGTACATGGGCAACAGTAACTGTAAAGCACAAACAAATCAGAATTGGATGGTCCCATATCTCAACTTTTACTCAGCCAAGTGCAATAAAACCCCTGACACTAGTAGGCAGTATAATTGTATGCTTATTTGCTTATAACTCACAATCCAGACAAAACATTTTATATAATCTAATCAGCAAGTCATGTATTATTTTACATTTTATAACTGCTGTTTATATTTTTGTTTAATTATTATTTTGATAGAAAATACTGTACGATTGCAATATTATATTGTGATGGAAATATTTTATGTAATGGCCTCAGAAGGAGTCAAAAGGATATGTTCAACATAGAATGTTCAGAAAAGGTGCAAACTAATGATGCTCAGATCAAAGACTGTGTCTCTATGATTAAATAATCCATACTTACCCAAAAAGTGCTTAAAATAGTAGAACTAACAGTCGTATGACAAACCGATGACCAGATAACCAATTGCAGTGAAGAAGAATTGTGTGACATTGATTTTACTCAACTACAAGGTTCATGTATCCTTCTGTTCAGAGAGTCTCTCTTGGTTGCTGTGACCAGTGGGCTCCTGGACGTGAATAAACTTTCATTCCTGCAAAGAGCAACATGGGAGTGGTGTCTGGTATATGCTGTGCAGCTGAGGAATAGAAGTACTAAAGAATCTACACTCAAAAGACCACCGCAAAGACAGTGATAGTGTTGGAAGACTATAGAGCTGTCCTCGGGCTGAGGCTGTGATGCTCGGAGTTAGTATTAAAGATCCTGTGTCGGACCAGCGTACAGCTGTGAAGGGCGTGAGAGTGTATAGATGCTAAAGAACTGTATGCTCATGTGTGATTGAGGTAGTGATGGGAGCTTCTTGACGGGATGCTATCACCATACTTCAGGGAGGACTGCATATGTTTGTAATGGAGTTGCATCACATAAATAAATGAATAGATATATATTAAAAGTGGAAAGAGTTTAAACAATATTTAGTTTGACCTCCTGAGGTTGACAATGCTTTCTGAGGTTTAAACACCTACCTTCACTGATGCTAACATTTAATCAAGGAAGTTTTGGAATGGCAGATTTGGCATGCGTTGTTCACTGGTACAAGTGCTAACATTTCCCCAAAAAAAAACCTTTCCCACAGTTTTATTTTAATTTGTCATTAACTGCATTCATCAAAAGTGGTCATACCTTTTTGAAGTTTGAAGTTTCCACCTGATAATCTTCCCAGGCATGATTCACTTGATTGGGTTTAATAATATGATCACATAAAAAAAATCATAGTTGCAGATTGCGTCCACTCCTTAGAGGAAGAACATCTGAGAACAAAGAGAAACCACTCCCTCTGCGATCATATATAGTCCGGCCCTGCTGAGGTCTGATTTAGTGACAAGGCTCATCAAACTCAGTGATTTACTCTTTCACAGCAGTTCTACATCAACATCATGGGTAAGTCATATAATATCAGCTGCTGACTGTTTTTTTTATAAGATACAGTATTCTCATTTTGTGATAGTTTAGTACTACATATATTTTCTGCTTAAATAATTATTCAAGGGTTTCAGGTGATATTTTCCATGTTGTTTCTAGCATGCCTTTATGGAGACATCCTGAAAATAGACACCACCGGTGCATCAGAGAAGACAGCTAAACATGACAAGTTAACCATAAAGGGTGAGAATGCATGACTGCATACAAATCACATATGACTCTTTTGTTTAATTTGCCAATATATGCAAAGTGCACTATGTTACAGTATGTATTAACATTTCCAACTTTTCATAGGGGTTGAAGCCTCCAAAAATGGCTGAGACTGATCTGGTCCGGATAGAGAAATACAAGAGTATAATTGTCAAAGTTGCCAGAGCAAAGCAGATGGACCCGGCTGTGATTGCTGCCATCATATCCAGAGAGTCCAGAGCCGGAGCCGTCCTGAAGGATGGGTGGGGTGACCATGACAATGGCTTTGGCCTCATGCAGGTAGGTCAGAAGAACTGATTTCTCTATTTCAAAATATCATGAGAGTCATGAGATTAAGATTTAAGGTGGTGAGTGCTACTAATATCCCATGCAATACATTTGTATACCAGCAAGAAATAAGCAGAGTACATTCAGTATTTCTGAACATTTTAAATCATTCTCTTTTGATTTTTGTTTCTTATAGGTTGACAAACGCTACCACTCTCTAACAGGTACATGGGACAGTGAGCTGCATATCACACAAGCTACTGACATACTCATTAGCTTCGTTAAGGAAATTAAAGTCAAATTCCCCAAGTGGACACAAGACCAATGCTTTAAAGGTAGGTTGGGTTTACACTGAGAAATAGATAAACATAAATAGTATAAAAAAGACAATTAAATGCAAAGAGAAGTTCATAACTTAACTTTCAAGTCTCAGTTGTAGTATAATATCTGTTTCAGGGGGAATTTCAGCCTACAACGCAGGTGCGAAGAATGTCCAAACGTACGAGCGCATGGACATCGGCACCACAGGAGATGATTACGCCAATGATGTTGTTGCCAGAGCCCAGTGGTTTAAAAGCAAGGGTTTCTGAAGAAAAACAGCAGTAAAACACTTCCATTAGTGCAGTGGGAACCACCAGTCCTGATTCTTAATATCAGGCCTACTTATTGCAATGGTTAGTTAAAAATAGTTATTAGATGCTGATGTAATCTTTCTCTTTTATGAGTTTGTGGTGTTTTCAAAATTAATCTACACAGTTGATTTCTTGTGATGATAGAAATGAAGATCTAATTAAATAAAGCTCATTTACTCAATCATGTGTTTACTATTTATCACAACAGCCTTGTGGAGTATTTCCAAATGTATATTAAACGAGCCTCATATGTAGGCTATTATTCATTGCTCATGGATGGAAGTAGCTGCAAACACGTTCAGAAGCCCCTCACTGCAGAACAAAGATCCAGGGGGCGTGGTTGGATCCACATCTAGGGGATGGAGATTGATAGGTGTAGGGGTGGACATGGGTAGGTTTCGGTGTGGGGATGGGTGGGTTTAGGGATCAGCGGTGGAGACGGGTAGGTTTAGGTCTATGTAAGGTGGGAGGAGTTGGATCTAGATCCAACCGCACCCCCTGGATCTTGTGTTCTGCAGTGAGGACCATCTCAACACGTTTGGAAAGAGTGTGTTGTTCTTGTCGACGACAGAGGGCGATGTCGAGCCTCATCCTGCACTCACATGCCGCTCTAGAATGACATGAGTAAAAATCTGGGATATTTCGCTCGCTTAAGGATGACTAGATATCTCTAGGATTTTCTTCTCTTTGTAAGTACATGTCTGGGTTAATAAGCGGTTTTGGTTCTGTTCGTGTTCAGGCTTTTTGTCGGGTTTTAGTTGAGTGCGCTGGACAAAGCGGTTGTTTGGGAAGTTTGGGAAGCGAACATCTCCATCACTTTCCGCTAAGTCCAGGGAATAATGTTACGCGGACTCGTTTGCTGAGTTTTAACTAACGATTTGCTAATATTCGGTAGTTTCTAATAGTATGGCTTTTTAAATAATGTTTTGTAATGACTGCTGTAAAAGAGGATAACTTCAGGACATTTAATAGTGCTCTTAATGTAAATATTCAGACAAAATGCCTGAAAATCTGCGACGTTTTGCGCATTTTTTTTTTCAAAAACATGAACTATTGTACCTTTTTTAGTTAAAAGTTTTCAAACATATTAGTTGTTAATGTTGTTGTTTCTAAGTCATATTTACGTAATATCTTTGTTTCCTTTTATTGTTTTAAAATAGTTGATAACTACAAAGCTACAATTCAGAGGTAACTGTTATTGACTGATTGGATATCTTTTGGGAGATATAAGAAGAAAAAAACATTAGCTATTTTCCACTGATAGATTACATACGTTTTTGAATAAATAGACAGGTAGCCATATGGGTCATTCCACGAAAGCGTTATCTTTTCCACTTGCAAAAAGTGAAAAATAAAACAAGTTTTATCGATATTTTTTAAATATCCATGAAATGAAAACACCTTAAAATGTCAAGAAATTGTATGGTGCCATCTCAGGCTATGTAACTTATTATTGTATGACTATTTTCTACCTCATGTTTTGGTATTTTTGTCAATCCTGTTACCAACACAAGTGTTATAAGATACTATAGTTTGATTAGAACTCATATGCCACTGAATGATATGGGCATTAGCTCAGTAATATACAGAGGGTGACCTTTGAAATGTTTGCATTTTACACAGACAATCTATAAAAACAGGGTGACACCTAATCTATGTTTCATCCCTGTTACCCACATAGTTACTCTAAAAAGTAACAGGTCTGACAGTAACAGGTTTGACGATTTCAAACTAATTTGCTAATTGCTAGCTAATAGTCAAGTTCACAAAAGCACATATTGTTCAATTTGAAAGGATTTTACATGTAGATATTGATTATATTAAATGTAAGAAATATTTTTTTAAATATACATTTAAAAATTGTAAAAATATTGACACTACATGATGGATCCTCCTCAGTCAAGCATCATAAATAATCAAAAATAGAACAATCTAGAAGTGAGAGGGAAACATGCTTGTGTTTTAAGTGTAGGAATCCTGGTGCAGAGATGAAGTAACCTCCGAAATGATGTTACTTGAATGTATATAATCTTACAAGGGTTTATTAATGAGGGTAGTAACAGGGCTGACATGAAATCAGGGGACACAGATACAATTATTTATATTTTATAGAAAAAAATGCATACTTATGCCAAAAACATTGCTTAACAATGAGACTATATTTATAACAATATGCCAATGAAATGGTTTTATATCATTTTGCCTTCATTTTGCAAATTAAAAGTACTGCTGAAAAAAGGGGACAGGCCAAAAACTTACCCTTACCAGCATAAATGCCATTTAAATAATTTTTAATTGACTTTTTTAATGCAATATTGATGAAAGCATGCATAATATTGTTGTGTTTTTTAAATTGCACATTTATTTGTTGTTATATCAAATCTATGTTGATTATTTCTTAGGGACGCACGAGGCACCGATTTTGTGGAATGACCCATTTATAATCAATGCTGCATGTAAATCTATGTGTTTTTTTTTACTGTATGATCCAACCACCAACTTATCTAGACAATTTGTTTTAAAGTGTTCAAGACCTGTATTATAAGCTGTTACAAGAAAGAAAGGATGTGTATTCTAGATACTGAATTGCAGGGTTTTCTGTTCTTTATGGGAAATGCCTTATCTGTGTTAACCGTTTCTGTGGCGCCTGCTGCTCCGAGATCAAATGACCCTTTTCTTGCTCTCAGCAATGTGCATGTTGATTACTGTACAGACAGAACAGCCTCATGATCAATGTCCTTCATATGTTCAGATCAAAGGAATCACTTTGAGTTTGTCCTCAAAATCATGCCTCTCTTTTGATGTTAGGCTGTATATATATAAAAATTCTTTCTCCAGCTTATTTTATTTAAACAATTGTTAACATTTTCGGTCCAGTAACTAGTGACCATATATATATATATATATATAAATGTCAGGTGACTTTGTTTAATAATAAAAAAGTAAAGATTTTCTACCTTGTAGAAAACAAGAGATGGCACATCACATAACATCACTCATTACAACACTCATTAACTTTGTGTATTTCTCACGAGTCATTTAAACAGGCAAATAGCTGAATTGTATTTGTATTAGTTAATTAAACCCCTCCGAGCATGTTCTCACAGAGACTGTTGTCCTGTAAAGTATATTTTGATGATGAGCCATGTTCATTTTCCTGTTGTGTCTGTAAAGGACGTTGGAAAGAAATGCATCGTAAAACCCAGGGTGCAATTATTTCATTATTATCATCTCATTAAACTATTAAAATACTTAACTTGGAAACCTCCCTCCAGAAACGCCACACACCGAGATTTAAAAAGCCTGGAAAACAGGGATACAAAGTTAACTGGTCACAGATAGAGGAAAAGAGCAGCTGAATGGGTTGTGCTCAATGGTCAAGCTGTGTGGACACAGCAGGATGCTTTTTATTGTTAAAGTAAAGGAATTAACGGACACATGAAGGGCTCATGGCTTTGTTTTTCTCAGGAGAGGATATACTTTGCATGACGACAGGAACTTGTATCTTATAAGTTATTTCAAACTTATTTCGTTATTTGGCACCATCCCGCTTTTCGGGCCTCTGAGCCGAGGCGAGGGGTATGATTTCTTGGGTTATTTACAGTTTGGCATACATGGTCTTAATTAGAGTGCTGCCTCAGAAGATGTGTTCCAGATGTGGGCTGGAATTCAGAGAGCTTTGTAAAGAAAAGAAACAGTGCTCTGCAGGAGATGCCTAAAGAAACTTGAGTCAGGGAAGACTGTTGAAGGGATTGACAGAGTTGAATTGGGGGACGGGGGTTTCTGGCACTTTTCAGGGTGAAATATTCATGACTGTGTCTAGGTCTTTAAAAGAATGTAGTCTGATTTGTTCTGGCTGATTATGTGCCTTAGGTGATTGAGTGATGGTTAATATTACAGCTCTTATAAGTAATTACACATAGTCGAACTCATAAGTATATCATATCAAATAAAGTCAGGATCAGGAACAACAACAGCAACAAAAAACAGGGTTTCTGTTGCTCAAACAGGTGGAGTATGATACCAGCAACACCAAGACCATGGGTTCAATTCCAAGGGAATGCAAAACCTGTATACCTTGAATGTAAGCATCTTCCATATGCATACTGTAAATGTTTAACTAATGATTTTGGGACTCACAAAATGTCTATATACACGTACAGTACACTACTGTTTATAAGTTTGGGGTCGGTAAGATTTTAAATGTTTTTGAAAGAAGTCTCTTTTGATCACTAAAGGCCCGTACACACCGGGACGAATTTCGCGCACGATATTCGCCGACGTTTAACGCCTCGTGACTAAACAAAGGGCGCCAATGTGAATGTGCACACCGACGCGAAAAATGCCACGCGTAAAAGTGTCATTTTTTTTAAAACGCCTCGGGTTCGTTTTTTTGGTTTGACGCGCCGCGTCAAAAACTATCCAACCAATGAGATTGGCGCTTTTGCTCACGTGTCTGGAGCTGCTGAAGTTATAGTAAAACACAACTTGGGGGCGCTCAAACACAAAACAGTCTTGCCGAGCACACATACGTAACGACGAAGAAGATATACGCCAAGTAGCGTCTACACTGCCGGCGTCGGCGTCTTTTCCCGCGTCTTTCCTCATTCAACAGAACAATAATTTCTTCATCGCTGGAGCTGCTGGAGCTGGAGCTACTGGTGCTTGAAATATCCATGTTTTCTTTGTATGATTTTGACAAGCGCGTAAATACTTGCTCTCTTCTTCTGAGTGACAAGCGAGTGTCAGTAGCGTAAAGTTGCGCAGCGCCACCTTGTGTACCGGGGTATTTCTGTTTTACATTAAGCGCCATCTAATGTCAGGGAATGAATTTGTATGTTCACTCGGCTCATCGTCAGCAAAAATCGCTTGGGTGTGAACACAAAAAACGCGTTGAAAAACGCTGGCAAATAATGTGCGCCGATATTCGTCCAGGTGTGTACGCCTTAAGACTGCATTTATTTGATCAAAAATACAGTAAAATAATAATATAGAGAAATATTATTACAATTTAAAATAACCATTTTCTATTTGAATGCATTTTAAAATGCAATTTATTCCTGTGATGCAGTGCTGTATTTTCAGCATCATTACTCCAGTCTTCAGTGTCACATGATCCTTCAGAAATCATTCTAATATGCTGATTTGCTGCTCGAGAAACATGTGTTATTAATATTGAAAACAGTGCTGTTTAATATTTTTGTGGAAACTGATACATTTTTCAGAATTCTTTGATAAAAGAAAGTTTAAATGGACCGCATTAATTTTATGTAACAATGTTAAAGACTTGACTGTCACTTTTGAAGAAATTAATGCATTATGCTTAATAAACATATTCATTTTAATCTGTAAACAAAATAAAAGTCTTACTGACCCCAAACTTTTGAACAGTAGTGCTTAAGCCAAAGTGTATATCTTAGTGTAACCCATTTGAGTTTGAAATGAAACAGGACACATCAACTTTCCAAAAGTATTTAGCCCCCCAAACATGAAGAAAGCTATTTAGAAGGATGTCAAGGACGTTTAAAGGAGAATGTTTTGCTGATTATCAGGCAACCACATACAATGTCTGCATGAATGAATCTACTGATAATGCTCAGCCTTATGGCCCTCTTAAGAAACTGTATGTCTGAAATGAAATACATATGGATTTCTTCAGCGGCAGAGCAAAAAGGTCTCAGGAAATACCAACCTGTCTTTTTTCACAAGGACAACCAACTGACATTCCTCCCAGCTTTGAGAAGGAGAAAGTGCAACTCCATAGAGACTCCATTCACCATATGTGTGAGGTAAAACTAAAGGGGTTTGCCAGCTATCACTGAATGTGAACTTGACGTCTATGTCTGCCTAAATCAATCTGTGTCATTTAATATGAAGCATGAATCTCCCCAACCGGATGAAAATACTTTTTCGAAATCCAACGTTTGCTATTCTTTGTATTTAAGAAAAAGCACTGGATGGCACAAAGCTTTGTTTACACTCTTGCCGGATACTCCTACAAGATTTGCCTGAGGGGGAAGGAAATATTCAAAACTGGCAGGAACCCGAAACATTTGTATGTAGTGGAGTCTTATGGTTTGAGGTTGTGTGCACAACACATTTTCTAAGAAAATAATTTATATGATGAATGTCCTGTCACTAAAATGTCCAGTCACTTCCGTCATTTGCCGCCTGTAGAACCATGAATCTAGCTCTTCAACAGTCACCCTTATCCTAAAGTAAACAAGTATTTTTATTTACATGCATGAACCAGGAACACTTTGGTCTATATTCACTTAAAAATAAAGGTTCTAAAAGAGAACTTTCACAGTGATGACATTGGGAATTATTAAAATTGGTATTATTTTGGGTTTAGAAGAACATTTGAATTATCTAAAGAACCTTTTGTGAAACAGAAAGGTTCCATGTATCTTAAAGGTTCTTCATTGAACTATTGATGCCAATAAAGAACCTTTATTTTTAAGAGTGTAAATTAAGCCGTTCTGAGCAGTAAGTGTTAAGTTTTCACTAACGGTGTCTAGTAGCTGACTAAATATTGGATTAAAAGTTGCTAATGATTTATTCAAACTGCGTTGGCCATCTGACTGGCTTTCCAACCCCCTTTCATGGGCCAGAATGAGCCCCCCTTCAGATACAAAGGTGGTATCTCCTCAGGGAGTTGCCCCATCTAATTATCAAATGACGCCTGGCCTGTCGGCGGTGAGCCGCTGGGCTGAGACAATAGCAGCTGATTCTCTGGATTAGGTGACGGGGTTGGAGAAGAAAAGGGAGGGGGAAATCCAAGAGGAAGAGACAGAGAGCATGCTCAGTCCTTAGAGACAGGCTACTGGAGCACACATGAACCTTCCCTGTGAAGGATACACAGTCTCATGAGCTTCTGCTCTTTTACAAACACCCCGTGTGAAGATATGAACAAGGAGGTGTTGATGATTTGATAAAACCGATGTGAAGATTCACTTTTGGACCTTGTACAAAGGATGCACTAAGGAAACTCTGCTTTTGGGGTGAACTTTGACACCATGGCTGGATTTTACAGCTGCTTTGGGGACAAAAGGTAAGTTAGAGCCTTTTGTTTGTCTAAAAACTTAGTTTAAAATGACTTCTAGTATAGTTCTAAAACACTTCACACTTGTCTTGTGCTTGAGGTTGCATTTTAGTGGCATGGTTGCATGTAAAACTGTGATTGTTTATAAGTGGAGCACTGATGAAAATAATCGTTTTGGTATGTACTCTCAGAAAATAAAGGTTCAAAAGCTGTCACTGGGGTAGTGCCTTTTCAAAAGTTACAAATATGAACCTTTAAGGTACTAAAATGCACCTTTAGGGGTAAATAAGGTACAAATGTGTACCTTTTGAAAGGGTGCCGTCCCAGTGACCGCTTTTGTACTTTATTTTGGAGAGTGTGAGTACATACTTCACTTGAGGTTTTTGTACTGTAAGGTTTCTGTTGTGAATGCACTATAATAGCTTCTTAGATGAACTCTTTCAATTCGAGTCTCTTTAAAAGCTCTTCTATCTAATGGTCTCATGACATGTCCAACAAGACTCTACTCATCACCACTGGCTGGTGTTCCAAGACCTCTGAGAGAACATGTTGTTTACCATTGGGTTTCGTCCAGATTCTTTGCAAGTTTAGAAAAGAGACTGTTTTGTTTATCGTTTCTTTTCACAGAATTTGCCATTTATTATTGTTTGTTCTCCTAGTCAAGCCCCCAAGAGACGAAATGAATGTACAATAAGAGAGTTAGACAACTTATTATAACTAAATTTATCTTTGCAAAGAGACTGAAAACGTGTTAAAGGTTTGGAATGTAACCAGCTTCATCCTTACATTCTGACCTACCTCCATTTTTCACACCATTTATGGTGCTTGCGCTCCTGTGAGAGTGCTGCTTTGTTTGTATCTACACAGTGTATCTATTTGGCAAGAAACTTGAGCTATCCATCCCATGAAAAAAAGTCCAAATGTTAATGTTCTGACCCCTATTGGTTTTGACCTCTGAGCTTGTTGATGTTGAGCTCAAACTTTTCCTAGTTTCTCATCATCTTGCACAGTTGATGAGGTTGTTGTTTTTAGCAGGCTTCTGCTATCTTTTAAGACATGTATTCTCAAAGGAGTCTCAAGTCAGTGTGAGCCAGTTAAATTTGCATATTGTGGAGAGTGGGGTAAGAAGCATCAGTGTGTCGACTTTATTTGAAAGCCTTTTCTAATCCTTTTGTGTTATAGCTTTCCCTCTCAGTTTAAAAGAAAAGGTGGCATATCTTACCACACTCACTTTTAATCTTCAAAAATGTTTCTGCTGGGGTTTACTTATGGATTCTCTTATAATGAATCATCTGGTATCAGATAGCCAGAATGCTCTGCTCTTTCTCTACCACTTCAGCCATGGCTAAAAGAGTTTGTACTTTGTGGTTAAAGATCAGAAGAACCACAGGAGTGCAGATGGTTTTGTAGTACGTCTGGATTTATGCTGCCTCTGCTAACTACTTTGATTTTATTTTTAAATCCATAAATCAATACCAACAGCAAAGGGCTTCCAGACACCGCTCATTGAGCGCATGCGGTGATATTGCCTTAAATGTCTGACTGAATGGAAAGAAAAAAACAATTTAATTGAAAATTCAGGGCTTGATAAATGTTCTGTATCTGTAATTGTAGGGTTCTTTAAATACACAGCTGTATAGTTTTATTCACAAAAAGCTCCCACATTTTGTGTAAGATGTCAGTGTCATACTTAAAGGGATAGTTCACCCAAAATTGAAATTTATATCAACAATAATTACTCGCCCTCATGTCTTTCCAAACCTGTAAGACCTTCGTTCATCTTCAGAACACAAGTTAAGATATTTTTGATGAAATCCGAGAGTCCTCTGATGCAACTGAAATGTTCGCAAACTTAGAAATGTAGTAAGGACATTGCTACGAGAATACTTTTGTGTGCAAAGAAAACTAAAATAACTTTATTCAACGATTGTTCTCCTCCAAATCTCTTATTCCACCATTATCAAGAGTACTATGACGCGTGCTCAACGTCAGCAGCACCACGACATGCATTGTTTATGTGCAGAGGTCCTCTCGATAATGGAAAAAACGTGATTTTGAGGAACATTTATTTTAAATAAAGCAACTTTTTTTCTTTGCACACAAAAAGTATTTTCGCAGCTTCATAAAATTGCGGTTGAACCATTGATGTCACATGGAGTGTTTTACTGATGACCTTACTATGTTTCTTGGTCTGGGAACATTTGAGTTATAAGTTGCTGTCTATGCATGGTGAGAAAACTCTCGGATTTCATCAGAAATATCTTAATTTGTGTTCCGAAGATGAAAAAAGTTATTACGGGTTTGAAACAACATGAGGGTGAGTAATGAATGACATTTTATTTGTTTATTTTTGGGTGAACTATCCCTTTGAAGTCTAAGTAACTTCAGTGTTATTATTTTATTATTTACATATATTTTATATGTAAAACTTCCTATTTTGCATGTGCAAGGTTAATTTCCTATTTATGTGGAACTATATACTGTAAATTAGGCCTAAAACCACAAATTTTGCTAGATGTTAGAATCTAACCAAAACAACATGCTCAGTACTATTATGGTTTGGTGGCTGTTTAAAAGCTACATTGCATAGTAAACTATGAACTTTCATAAAATCACAGAAGATTGCTTTCATTTTGCTACTGTCTCATAACAAAACCAGCAAGTAATAGAATTAGACCTCATTTGTAAGTGAGCCATATTATGTCCAATAAATGTTTTAGAATGTTCTTTCAGATATAATTTAGGGAATGAGATGGGGATGGTCAATGCTTTAGTTAATGTTGTCAACTGATTGAGCCGAATGGTGACTGTTGCTGGTTTAATAAACTCATTACCTCGTAGTTTACTCCAAGTCCCTCAGCCTGAAGTGTGTGCAGAGTAAAACCATTTTATTAGAAATTCTGCTCGAAAGGAGTAACAGCACAATGAAGTTGAGATTGTAAATTGCAGTCTGTAAGACACGCACGGAAGTGTTACTTGACACGCACCATTGCAGAAAGTGTGCGTTCACAAATATGGAAAGAATTTTCGAATTTAATAATCTGAGGTTTCTCTCAGAGATGTTTTGCCACATTTCTGTAATAAGGATGATTGCTGCGTAGTAGTTTATGGGTGTTTCTTTTTTGCCCGAACATCTTCAAGTGAGTGGGGGGCAAACCGAAAGTAAGTCCAGCACTCTCTTCACCGCTGATGCTGAGACTATTCTTGTTTGAATGCGTTTCTTCGCTGGGATTTTCCACATTTCGTTTTCCCCCTTAACAAGTTTGTCCATTCCGATGCTCAATTTTACAGAACTAATGGCTGCTGATGACTATTTGAATTTAATTCTGCCAAAGTGCGCGCTTGTAAGTGTTCGTTAAATGCGTAACATTAATTACGTGAGTAGCCTACATAGGTCTGCTCATGTCTGAAAATAATATATGAAAAACTAAATTATTAACAAAAACATTAGCTAATATTTTATAGTACATTTTTAAATGAATGTAAAACTATAACTAATTGTAAAACTGAAAGTGCTTTTTGAATTATGTTCAACACATAAGACTGTAACATTCGGGCCGCATTCGGATTCGTGACAGGCCGTGTGCGGCCCGCGGGTTGAGAACCGCTGCATTACAGGAATAAATTACTTTTTAAAATATGTTCTAATAGAAAACAGTTAGTTTAACTTGAAAAAAATATTTCTAAATATTACTGTATTTATAACTAAATAAATGCAGCCTTGGTGAGCAGAAGAGACATCCTGACCCCAAACAGTAGAATTAGTAATAAAGGACAACATAATTATACATTTGTTTGTCACTTGATGTGCCCTTTTGGCGAGCTGCACTGGTTCACAGAGGACCACAGGACCTGTGACATAATGAACAGATCTGTCTGATTCACATTCTTGTCAGATATGTCATCCACTTCAACTGATGTCTGGAGAAAGCAGCGCTGTGCTTTCAGCCTCCGAGGAGAACATCATTTTGACATTTTTGACAGATGGTGTGACTTTAGGAGTCCATCACTACATTAAAGTCATTGTTGATGTGTGGTTCACCACCGAGGCCTGTGGAGAAGCTCAGGTCTAGAGCAGCATTGGATAATGTGACTCTGATTGTCAGGATATGGCATGACACTCTAATATCTAAGCATCATTTTGGTTGTAAATTGCATTTAATCTTAGCAAAGCTGCACCAATAGATGCTTCATTTATGTTGACTCATCAGATCTATATACTCTTTTACTCAATATGTACATAGATTTTTTTGACAATGTATATCAATAATAACTTTTAATTAGTTGAATATAACAATGTAATAGCAAATATTATGCACACAAAATTAGGGCTATATAAGTTATGGTAAATGGTTATTGTTTTTATTATCAGGTTGATTATATATTTAACTGTGCGTTTTCTGTGTGTTACCTTTGTTGTTGTCTAATTTAAAGTAAAATATTTTGAACATTAATGATAATGAGTGGCAAAATGGGAATTTTTCATATTGTACATTAAAACGATGTGATGCATAAATTCACTTGTAGATTTTTTGGTTCTTAATGTTTTATTTGTATTATGTTTATTCAAAATACTGAAGAAATGGACTATCTTTATATGTTTATTAGATTTATAAACTTTATAGACTATCATTATATGCTAATATTGATGTATGCCATCACATAATCTCATAATTATACTCTTATTTTGCACTTTATTTGCTAAATTCACTAAAAACTAAATATTTGTGATTATTTGTCACCCTTACCCTTGTCATCAAGTTTTGCATATGCATATAAATGTATTACAGTCTTCTGTTTGATAACTCTTAAATCTTTTCTTTTTTGCTTGTTTTTCTAAAAACACGGTGTTTGAAGCTAACACAGCATACTTGCTAATATCTTCTGCTTCAACGCTTCACTAACTCTTTCTCTCTCTCTCTCTCTCTCTCTCTCTCTCTCTCTCTTATTTCTCCCTTCCTCTCCACGTCCAAAAGTTAAGACATGAAACGTCGGACGTCATCACAGAACTCTGGCGTTGGAGGCAGTCCAAGGTCAGTCCACTGGTCCCTGTAGAGCTCTGAACGACCTCTCTGCTATCATAGTCATGCACTGGGCAATGATAAGAAGACGCTTTTTAGTCAGAAGAGGCTCTTGGGAAAGAGGTCAGTTTGGTTTGCTTGATACCTGTTAAGCAAGAGCTCACATACAATTTAAATTCTGTCATCATTTACTCATCCTCGTATCATTCCAAACAAGTAAGACTTTCTTTAGTCCTTGTAAGGCAAAAGAAGATGCTTTGCATCCAGGCTGCACTTGCTTTTTCTAGTGATCCATGCTGTTGAGCTCCAAAAATGGAGTCATGAAAGTATTATAGAAGCAGTAAATGGTAAATCTATACTAGAAGTTTTCAGAAGTAAAACTAGTGTAATATAAGGAGCAACTTAAAATGAAAGTCATTATATGCTAAAAATCAGCTTACAGTATTTAAAGCTGAAGTGTGTAATTTCTGTCACTAGCGCCACCAATCATAAATGCAAAATGATTCGTTGTGTCTGAAATCGAATGCTTCCCTACTATATAGTATGCAAAAAACAGTAGGGATGTAATGATTCACTGAACTGCGATATGATTGCACGTCCTGATTTTGCTGAGTAAGATGTGTCCCTGGGTCAACATACAGTATATTGTTTACCCCGAAACAACATTTTAATCCAACAATTTTATCTTGACCATTTCCCTACTCCTAAACCTAACCTTACCCATGAGTAATTTCTAAAATCAGAGGAAATAATAGATGAATAACACTGATGTACAAGCAAAAACACTGATTGCAAGCCTAAACTTCACAAAAAATATCAATTTGTTCTTCAAATCTGATTGGTTAATAACAATGTTGTTCCAGGGTAAAATCAGGTTCTGCTTCGCTATGATACTGATTTCATGACACACACTTTTTTTAACAAAAAGAGATTTAAGAGAATTTATAAATGAAAAGGTGTCCTTTTATATTGCTTGGGCAAAATGCTGCACATTTCTTTGTGAAATTGAAATTTGTTAAATAGCAAAACTAAACTGAATTTTTGAAACAAAATCAAATAAATATTACAAATAAAAGAAACTCTGCATATAAACAAAGACTTTGCCTGTGCCTAAAAAAAATAGAGGCCACCACTGTATTTTAATATGATCTAAACAAAGATGCTGGATGCATGTCATTTTGATTGATTATAATTAAAAAAGTGGCATGACTTTAGCTTTGTAAAACTATGCTACATAAAATACATCTGAATGAATCAAAACAAGCAGACGAGCTGAATGAGATGCAAACCCACTCTCTGAAAGTAGGTGGCGCTTATGGAACAGCAGTGATACAGCGTTTCCTTGGTTACTGCTGTAAACAAAACAGCACTGCTTATGAACACTACTTTAATATGTATTACACAGAGGCAAGATTAAAAGAAAATACCATCTAAACTTTTCTGAGGACAGTGTTCACCTCAATGATACATTCAAATAAACCCCCACCCCTAACTGTATCGCAATTTGTTTAACATCTCAGGCTCGGGTGCATCATTACATCCCTAAAAAACAGCATGCCAATAAAAGTATTAGATAAAAAGTAGGCAAAAACCTCATACTTCCACTTGGATTCAAGTGTGGATTCGATGGACACTTTACTATCCCATGAGGCCACAGGAGAGGATTTGTGAATGGCAGTGAAGCGACTGACACTGGTTGGTCTTGTATTAGAAACAACATGGCGGACAGAGTACATCCGAATTGCATTCATACTAGATAGAACATGGTCACAATTAAGTTCAAATTAAAATTTAGTAGCTACTGAGACAGTATGCGATTTCGATGACCGTAAGCAGGTTTTCTCTGCATGTGACCTTTCAACCATTGGTCAGACAAACAGATAGCCCCGCCCCAAACTCACTCTATTGGTTGAGTCAGTGTTGCTGCTGGTGGAGATGCTCAAACTAACAAAACAATGTTCTGAATCAAGGGAACGAGCCTACTGACAGCTCACTTACAGTTGACTCTGCACTGGAATGGAGAAAGTGTTTACAAATCAAAGAATTACACACTTTCACCTTTCACCAGAATAATCTTGGATTGTACTATTCTTAATTAAAGACCCTCTTATGGAAATATAAATGTACATACAGTATAGTAATAATTCTCTACCAGAGTATGACCATACCATGGTACTGCCACAGTACTTTGTTGTAAAGGGAGTTGTTTTCTTTGTGACCTAAAACTGTCTGTGAGGGAGAGATGTGGACACAAGACCAGCTGTGTGAACAATCCCAGGTGGTCCTTCATCTAGTGTTTGACACAGGCCACACAATGCTGACCTGAAAGGGTCAAAGAGTTTCTGGAACTTGAAAAAATTACAATAAAGTGCTATTGTACTTTCTCAAACAAAAGTGTAGTCCTTTGTGGCAAAAAAAATAAGTGAAAGAACTGCATGAAACAATCATCTAAACATCCAAAGGAGATATTGCACAACTGAAGTTAATGGTGTCACATGACTTTCATAATCGCACCCTTAGGCAATCACTGGACAAAATGACCCTATGTATGAGTGCATGTATTTATTATTAGGGGTCGACCGATATGTGTTTTTCAGGGCCGATACCGATACCGATTATTACAGATCAAGTAGACCGATAACCGATATTTTGAACCGATATACGTGTCTGGTGTAAAAATGAAAATTAATGCCAAAATTAATAATAACAAGAGCTCTGACAAAAAAAAAACGTTCTTTAAATGCTTTTAAACATGTCTTTAATTCTGAAAACTGTTAATAACAACAACATTAAATAAACAGTAATATTAAAAATATTAATAATAACATAAGTACAGAGATCACCCAGAAGCATTCTGTAAACATTTTGTAAAACTTAAAGTAAACGTATTTAGCGTATTGTGTGATTATTCTCAACAAAAGTTGTAATAATTGTTGTAGTTGTATTACGTATACAGTAATATATTCGGCTAAACCGAACTTATATTTTGACAGGTTGCCATGAGGACCTTTTAAGTTTCTGTAGCCTATGTATATATGATATGACGATCGTTTTACTCAAATGAAACGGTCAAATACTCATGAAGTGACTCCGAGCAGTTCTGGGGATGTTGTTAATGTATTTATGTCCTCATTTAGTGAGACGGCAGACGCTGAAGTCATATGGAAAGCCAAATGGTTCAGAATTCGCCTGGTTTTCACCGCCGTGTGATTATTAAAACGCCGTTTTCATAACGCCGCAAGGCGTTAAATAAACGCCGTTAGGCGATAAGTTAACGGCAGACGCCACCACGCGTTAAAATAACGCCAGGCGCCGACCGACGTTAAGTTAACGCAACACGCCACTTAAGATGCAGATTTATTTGCTTATCTACATGGACACACCTCTTATGGCTACGAGGAATCTACGGCAAGTCTGAGCATCCAGTTTGCTACAGCGCGAAGATGGCAAAAATTGTTTTAAACACTGTATACTGTGAAGTGTAAATGCACATGAATTTTTGAACAGCACAAAATGTAATTGAAAGAAAATATATTTATTAACCCATGACATATGATAATAAACTAATAGTAAAGTGCTCAGAAAAATATCCCTTTTATAGCACCAGGCTCTGTTTTTTAAATTAGCACTTTATATGGTCTTTAAACTAATAGTGAAATGTTCAGAGAATTATGGCTCACAGACTGGCATAAAGTTGGCTTGACATTGGACGTTCGATATTCGCATATTTAGGGACCGTCTCTAAAGTTACATGCAATATTGGTATACATTTTTCTAACTTCAATACCATATGAGAAGAATGACTTACAGTCATAAAAACAACTGTACAATGTACATCTAGGTGTCAACTATAATGCGCACCTTTTATATTTTTTTTATTTATTAAAATAAAATGTAAATCATTTGTTTTCAGTAACTTTAGAGACGGTCCGAATATCGAACGTCCAACGTCAAGCCAACTTTATGCCAGTCTGTGAGCCATAATTCTGTTTTTTTCTGTTTTTCTTTTTTTGGATCCTCATATCTCTGTCTGTCTATTTATCTATATGTAAATACTTAAATAAGAAAATATAGTGATTAGCCCTATAAATCAAGTTAATTACACAATTTAAACCATGACATTATAATAACAAACTAATAGTACAATGTTCAGAAAAAATATCCCTGTTATAGCACACAGCTGATTTTTGAATTGGGACATATGTCTTTAAACAATTTTAGAACTTTAAATGAATGCAATACTGAAAATGCATGCAATGTAAATCCATTAAACAAAGTTATAACACTGTTGACTTAAAGGTATCAAGCCACCTGTACATTACTCAGAATGTTTAATTCCTTATATTGCATATGGCTTAGCTTTCAGATTTTTTTTAAACAAATATTTAACCCATTTAAATCCATTAAACTACAACACTGTTTGGCCTAAAGGAATAAAACCAACATGTAAGTTACAAACTGTAAATAATACAGTTTTTTTTTTGCTGTTACCTTTTTGATAATATTTTGTTTTATTTGTTTGAACAAAATTCATGTGCATTACACTTCACAGTATAGAGTGTTTAAATTTTTTGCCATCTTGCTGTAGCAAACTGGATGCTCAGACTTGCCGTAGATTCCTCGTAGCCATAAGAGGTGTGTCCATGTAGATAAGCGAATAAATCTGCATCTTAAGTGGCGTGTGGCGTTAACTTAACGTCGGTCGGCGCCTGGCGTTATTTTAACGCGTGGTGGCGTCTGCCGTTAACTTATCGCCTAACGGGACTGTTAACGCCTGCGGCGTTATGAAAACGGCGTTTTAATAATCACACGGCGGTGAAAACCAGGCGTAATTCTGAACCATTTGGCTTTCCATAAGCGGCAGAGCGCCACCACGCGTTAAAATAACGCCAGGCGCCGACCGACGTTAGGTTAATGCCACACGCCACTTAAGATGCAGATTTATTCGCTTATCTACATGGACACACCTCTTATGGCTACGAGGAATCTACGGCAAGTCTGAGCATCCAGTTTGCTACAGCGTGAAGATGGAAAAAACTGTTTTAAACACTGTATACTGTGAAGTGTAAATGCACATGAATTTTGTTCAATAAAATAAAACAAAATATAAAACAAAATATAAAAGGTGCATCTTCACAAATACCTTTTGCACAGCACAAAATGTAATTGAAAGAAAATATATTTATTAACCCATGACATATGATAATAAACTAATAGTAAAGTGCTCAGAAAAATATCCCTTTATAGCACCAGGCTCTGTTTTTAAAATTTGCACTTTATACGGTCTTTAAACTAATAAACTAATAGTGAAATTTTCAGATACTGTATCCACCCTATCTGCCCTAAATAGTATTGAAATTTACTAAATTTACTAATTTCACAGAATTCACATAAACTCAGGTATCTAACTAAATATTTTTGGAGAACAGACACAATCTTTACCTGTTTAATGATGACTGAAAGACAGGCCCCGGATTATCAAACAGCAAAAAGTGAGTGCAGTCATTTACAGTGTATTTACACTGCAAAACAAAAGCTCTCCTTGCCATCTTCGCGCTGTAGCAAACTGGATGCTCAGACTTGCCGTAGATTCCTCGTAGCCATAAGAGGTGTGTCCATGGAGATAAGCGAATAAATCTGCATCTTAAGTGGCGTGTGGCGTTAACTTAACGTCGGTCGGCGCCTGGCGTTATTTTAACGTGTGGTGGCGTCTGTCGTTAACTTATCGCCTAACGGGACTTATTTAACGCCTTGCAGCGTTATGAAAACGGCGTTTTAATAATCATACGGCGGTGAAAACCAGGCGAATTCTGAACCATTTGGCTTTCCATAAAGTCACTGCGAGCGTCACGTGCGCTTCAGTATGTGTGTGTGCAGTAAATGAAACCGCTGCGTCTGTGTCATTCATTAACAGAGATGCAGAACATGCAGGATTCATATTTAAAGTGTTTTTGCGCTTAATATTAATAGATACTAGTCCATAGCGCGAGTCGATTTAAGTGTACTGACCTACTTTTGATTAATTCATCCAAACTTCGACACATTCCGCGACATTCCGCGTTATACGGTAAATTCCATTATATGACTGCATTCCGCGATTCCGCCCGCATTTTCCGCATCGCGACATAATGGGTTATATTGAGGTGTTTTGCAACTTCAGCAACGTCTGCTGCTGCTTTACCTTTGAGAGACAACTGATGCGTGATCACTGGCGCGGCGTTAACGTGCTTCGGTGTGAGACTGCCTTCAGTTTTCCGCGTTGATTGGTCGGACTCGTGACTCTCTACATATCAGATGAGCGGTGGGCGGAGATTGCTCTCAGAGATTGAGAGATCGCCTCACTCTCACAGAGTGTTGAGCTCAGACAGGCTGCATCGAGCCAAATAGGGCATTTAAACATTAAATAGTTTCACCTGTATTATTTATTCACCAATAAATAATGTCACCTGTAAATAGTATGTTTGTTTGCATTAAAAAAAAAAAAATTTAAATAAATAAAAATTATCGGCAAATCTGTTTTTAAAATGGCCGATATCGATAATCGGTAAAATGCTTAATATCGGCGCCGATAATCGGCCAGGCCGATAATCGGTCGACCCCTATTTATTATTCCTTTGAATAGCTTCATAATTAGTGCTTTATGGTGTGTGTTTATGCTTTAGCCGTGACTGTTCTTTGTATCTGTGCTTTTTCTTGTCTCGTTCTTTCATATGCCAACATAAGCTATCTGTGAATCACTCGTCTGTGACTCTGTGAAGCAGACTTTATATGCACTTCCCCTGAGATAGACAGAGGAAATGAATGAGCGCTATCTGATGACATGGAGTACGGGTCATCCATGCGATGTCACAGCAGTCCCTCTAACCACTGGAACACATCTGCACAACACGTTTAGCAGCAGTGTGTAAGAAACTGCCAGTCTGGTCTCTGTTAAGTAGCGGAGGACAGATAGTACTTGCATGGAATGGTAAGGAGGATTGTTTCTCATTAGTTGAATGTTCTGGTCTCATGTGATGTTCAGCACGCAGTTAAGCTCAAACAAGAACGGTCTCAGTCTGTTGAATGGGCTTCTTGTATAAACTGCAAGGAAGGAAATGTGAGGAGTGCTTGCCTCTGCAGAACCAGGTGTTGCTATGCGGATTACTAAGGTGTTTTGACTAGTTTTAGGTTGTCACTCTGTGGTTTCTAGGATGCTTTGGATGGTTTCTGGGAAGTGTTCCTTACTGGCACAATTTGAACGAGCCCATAAGTCTATATTGTTATGTTCCCTATATACAGTACCATTCAAAAGTTTGATGTTGGTAGGCTCACCAAGGCTTCATTTGTTTGATCAAAAATACAGTAAAAATAATAATACCGTGAATATTATTGCCATTTTAAATAACAATCTTATATTTGAATATATTTTAAATTGTAATTTATTCCTGTGATGCAAAGCTGAATTTTCAGCATCATTACTCCAGTCTTGAGTGTCACATGATCCTTCAGAAATCATTTAAATATACTGATTTGATGCTCTGTCATTTTTTGTAACATTATAAAATAATTTGCTGTCACTTTTGATAAATTCAATGTGTTCTTGCCATATAAAAGTATTACCTTATTTAAAAACAATCTTTTGAACAATAGTGTATGTCTCATGTTTTTACTTCGTTATATGTTTTTTTATCATCCACTAGTCATTTTTTATCATCCACTCATCTTATAATAATTTAGAATATTCACTTTGAAAAGTAACAGTACACCTCTCATCTCATGGTTTTGGATTTGGTCACTAAATAGAGGAAAAGTGACCAAGAAAATATTGTTTGTGCTTGAATTGTGAAATGGCCTGTTTTTGCATTGCTGTTGAATGTGAATATGAATGATATTTGGCTCAGATGCTCTGTGTTCAGCTTTGTTAAGCAATGTTTGGCAGATATGTTGAATGTGTGAGCCAGATAGAAATCACTGATGACTTGAGCTTGAAAGATTTTGCTCTTCTGGATATACTTCACATTATTCTCTTTGAATAGTTTGTCAAAACAGGCAGAATGAGTATTATTTTTGATTGTCTTCTGAATAAACAAAAATGTCAGTACAATGTGTTTACATAATGTTCAAAACATGAAAAGAAAATGTAAGGTCCTATTAACTATGACCCTTGCCTCAATAAACTCCTAATTACTGCTTATAACTAGTTAGTAAGGTAGTTGTTAAGGCATTAATATGTGCTTTATAAATACAAATAAACAAGTAATATGCAATAGTGAGAATTGGTCCCTAAACTAAAGTGTTACCTGATGCTGATAATCTCAAAATGGTTATTTGAATTAGCTGATAGCTCAGTCCATCACTACTAAATGTGCTTTTGGCTTGTAACTCATCTCAAGCTGTCCCACTGTCTTTGTTTGGCAAAATTGTGAAGCATAACAGGGAATATGAATCATAATTATATTTAGCTGTGATAAACAAATTTTATGGTCTGATATGAAGAGAATCACACCACAAAACAGAGGCACGAATACCTGACACAAACACTGTGCAGTTTAAGTAGAAAATATTTTGCATTTTTCTCCATTTTAAGTTGTTGAAAGAATGTAGAAGAAACCCGCCTGAGCCTGGTTAATGTTTCTCTCACAGGAAGTGGATGGTGGGATGAGTAGAGTACAGGAAGTGGTACAAATGAGCGTGAGAGTGATGACAGAATGCTAGATGTTTTGGCTACATGAGTGTGTGGATGAGTAGATGTACAAGTAATACTTATACAACCCATGTGCAATAACTTGTCTCAGTTAGCTTAGGACATTGCATGTTGAAACTATGCTGCATGCAATTTATAAAACAAATCCATTATATGGAGAAAACAATAGGCTTTGAAAATTACTTTACATAGGTCATTGGAATAGTTGCTTACCATCAACAGAGAAGTGAACCAGTCAAACAATCATGCTGTTTTTAATATGGAATAATCATTGTCAGACTAGACTGCAAATTGCCTTCACAACCTGTTTGGCCGTTCCTCCGGCCTGGAGCTGCAGTTGTCTGTCATAGATACTGTTTGAGAGTTTCCTCCTTGACAGCTGGAGTTGTTCCAGAGGAGAGTCTGATCCAGGATTAGCCTGTAGACACTCATCAGGACAAATACTGAGGCCTCAGCTGGTCTGGAATCTGTTTTGGGCTGCTAGTATCAGCAAGTCTGCTACTTCAGATACGGCGGATCCACTGGAGTGACACGGCTCCAGTGCTGTAATCTAAATGAGTCAGCATTGGCTTATCACAAATACCTCCTGTGCGTCTTTGGGTGTTACAAACCCTCTGACAGGGGTGTGGGCACGCTCTCATGAAGGACAATATTGACTGTAGAAGACAGACCTGATCAGTCTTTGTTTTCATTAAAGATTAATTATTTGAATTATGTCATTTATTTTAAGTTTTGTAATAATAGCTGAGAACATGCTTAGTGTATTGATGTGTTGTCTTGGAAAACATTTGATATCAGTGGATCTGAAAGTTCCGGGGGCGGCCCAATAATTATAAAAATTATAATTTAATTGCCTTAATAAAACATTGAACATAAAGGTGTACAACATTAAATTGACATTATATTTTATTGCATCAGAAATACCAGAGATGCATATTAGAACGCAAATAAAGAAAAACTGAATAAATCAAAAGAGAAAATAAAGTAGATGTAAATGTTAGTGTTATAATCGGTTACACTTTATTTTGATAGTAGAATGTCTAAAGTGTACTAACTTTGCAACTACATGTCATCTAATTTAATTCATTTGCAACTACATGTCTACAAACTCTCAGAATAGACTGTCAGGGTAGGTTTAGGGTTAGTATAAGTTAACATATACTTGCAAAGTTTCTCATAGACAGTATGTTGTATGATTATTTTGATAATCGATTAATCTACCGATCATTAGAACGATTAATCGTCTATTATTTCACTGATTAATCGGTAGACTTTGATTGATTATTCAGCATTTGCAATTAGTTAAAATATTAACGTATACACATTCTAACATAAATAAAGGTCACTTAAGCTTTAGAAAAGCATAATATATAATACAAATTATTATAGAATTAATTGGTAACACTTTACAATAAGGTTCATTAGTTAACATGAACTAAAAATTAACAAATGCTGTAGAAGTAATGTTAATTTCAGCATTTACTAATGCATTATTAAAATCACAAGTTTTATTTTTAACATTGGTAAATGCACTGTGAACTAACATGAACAAACAATAAACAAATGTATTTTTATCAACCAACATTAACAAAGAATAATATTCAAATGTAATAAATAGAGATCGACCGATATATCGGTTTACTGATATTTTTCCCAATATTTAAGCATTTTACCATAATCGGATATCGGTTTTGAAAAAACCCGTACTTTTCTGTGCCTTGACAGGGTAATTTACTCGGCAGTCAATGGGAATATCTTAAAAATCCAAAATATCTTAAATTGTGTTCCGAAGACGAACAAAGCTTTTACGGGTTTGGAACGACATGGGGGCAAGGGATTAATGACAACATTTTCATTTTGGGGTGGAGTAACCCTTTAAAGTATGGTGGTCACATTAATTTTGCCTAAATTTCATTGGTAGAAAAAACATCCCATTGTCTGTTGTCAATAGCGATGTGTAAAGCACTGCTCACACAAGTCGAAGTTTTGAACCAAGCAGCTTTTTAGCTAATTTAGAATTACTGGAGTTTGATTGTGAAGTTTCACAGAGGAATGGTAAACTGTGACTGCACCTTTACACAAAAGAAAGAAGGCCACATTGGTTTGGAACAGCATGAAAATGAAAAAATTGCTCACAACTACAAGCAATTGCTAATTAATAATTTAAAGATGTACCTCAGTTAAAAAATAATAATAATATGAGGTTTTGTGATTTTTTTTCTCTCCTTGTTTTCAGGATAACTGTTCAGGAATTATTTTTCTGACAAAATCTTTTTTCTCAACAGTGATTGTGACATCATGGCCTCAGGATCTCCAGACATCACAGCTACTGAACCATCAGAAGCAGCAGAAGAGTGTTCAGGTAACGTTCAACGTTTTAGCATCCATGTGAACAATGAGAACATCCATCTCACTCTGTCAAACATTTTTTCCTCACATAGAGATCAGACGTGAAGTATTAGGACACTCTGTGAAGAGACACACGATGCAAGGTCTCACTGACAGGAAGTTATGTAGCACACAGACAGAGCCAACATTTATCTCTCCCATACGAGCATGCTTTCCGCTGTCCGACATTTGACCTTTCTCTCCAGTTTAGTGTGGGAAGAAGGAAGCCCAGACTGCTAGACTCAGATCCTGCAGCGCAGACGGTGGGCCTGCGTGGGGATGTAGATTAGCCATTTCCTCACAAAATAGGGTGCTCGCAGAGCCCCGATAATCTCCTCTATCGGATTGCGGGGTCTATCTAAGTCTATTAAGTTCAAGAGTTAGTCAGTGGCTTGGGTGTGTTTGGAAGGTGTTAATCTTGTACAGATTTACCACAGGATGATGATAATTGATCCATGACCGGTGTTACATTCGTTAAATTTGTGGCCGTTACCTTACACACGAGTCAAAGGATCCAAGTATAGTTGGTATGAATGTAGCTATTGTTTTAGCTGTAAGGATTTCTGAATCTGAATCTTCTACTTTTGAATCTGTCTACAAACAAATCTGATACATTCAATGATTAATTCAATAACCATTCTGTTAGCCTGCATTATTACATTAGAAGTATTTTTTTTATTGCAGATTCAAAAATATAGACTAGATTTTAGTACTGATTCAAATCTTCTGAATCGTTTTACCAAAAAATGCTTATTTAGATGCATAGCTGTCTATCTAGCTGTACGATGCATTATTACACACTTTAAAAGTATTTGCAGAATTTCTGATTAAAAAAAATATAGAATAGTTTTTAGTACTGACTCAAATATTCTGAATCAGTTCATCAAAAGGCTAATTTATATTTATATTACACGTAATTAGTCATTTATATTACACTTTGAATGTTTTTAATTGTTCATCCACAGTGACAAGTTAATTGCTGGGACATTGAGTTAAAAGTGAGTTAAGTTATCTGAATTAGGGATGGGCATTTTAAGCAAAAGTAATATTCGACAATTGCTGGGTATTATTCGATTACTATTCGAAAATTGCACCCCTCCCGCGCATGCACCCGCCCACCCACACGCACACACACACACACATAAACAGAGAGAGGGGGAGAGAGAGAGACCACCCAGGCTTTCAATCTGTATGATAAACTGTTTAATTAATTAGAGAATAATATATCTTAACCCAAGAAAATGAATGGTTGTAAAGTATGATTGCTGAAACAGATTAATATAACATAACCGAATGATGGCATTTATTACCAGAACAGTCCTCGATTATCAACTGCTCATAAGGCTAGGACATTTCTATTTTAAGAATGAGCATGAACATTCATATTATTAAAAAGAAAATCTTAAATCTGATTAATGGATCAATGAATATTAGGCTTAAAACATAGTGCACGCTAAACAGAATATCATTCTTAAAACATATTACGTGCTAAAACATATTGTGAACCGCCTGAATGACGCACTTATTATGTGAACATTAATTTTAACGTCTGCCTTCATAACAATAACCTATTATATATATATATATATATATATATTTTTTTTTTTTTTTTTTTTTTTATAAATGAACATGTTCACATAAGATAAGATAAGATTAACTTTATTGTCCCGAAGGAAATTTGTGTTGGACACATACAATACGTTATCTGCTGTTCTACACAAATAACATACTACATACATATGACACAGCGACCCCTCTCTGCCCTCCCCACAATATACAGTGAACAACTAAACTACACCCTACCTTTTGTGCAACACCCCTTTAATCATCATGTCTATATAGATTTGCACACCAGATGGGGAAAATACATGTCTATATTCAATCTATATATATATACACATACATACACATACATATATACATATATATACATACATACATACATACATTACATTTGTTGACCTCTAGCTAACTTGTCATTCAATGCTTTAATGGACAGTGGGACAAAGGAGTTCTTAAAAGCGGTTAAGCCTGCACTTAGGAACTCTGAAGCGTTCCCGAGGGAAGAAGTTGGTACTCAGAGTGAAGGACATGAGTGGGATCTGAAATAATTTTTGAGCCTGTCTAGTAACTGTTTCTTCAAAAGAGCCTGAGGTGTGGGATGCTGCTTAACTCCCATAATTTTCATGGCTCTCTGTGTTAGCCGTGTAATCTGGGCTTTCAAGTGTACACTAAGATTGCCAAACCAGGCTGATATGCCGTGTCGAAAAAATGCTCTCGATTACAGCATGATAAAAGAGAAGCAACACTTTTGGTTAACACCAAATACCCTCAACCTCTGAAGAAAATACAAACGCTGTTGGACCCTAATGCAGACATTTTCAACCTGAACACTCCATGTCAGTTTATTATCAATGTGAATGCCCAGATATCTGTAAGAGTCCACCTGGACTATATTCTGACCATTAATGACCACTGGTAAGTGGTCACCAATAGATTTGGGGTCAAACATCATCTCCACTGTTTTTTTTGTGTTAATGCTAAGAAAATGTTTATCACACCACTGGACAAAGTTCTGAACCTCATGTTTGTATGTAGTAACATCTGATTTTCCAGATATGAGAACTAAAATAGCTGTATCGTCAGAGAACTTAATCATGTAATTATTAACAGTACTACATGTACATTCGTTAGTATATAATGTGAACAGTACTGGAGAACTGACACACCTGGGGCACCCAGTGTTGATAATCGTAGATTCAGACAACGTCCTATTCACCCTAACCTGCTGGCTACGATTGGTCAGAAATGAGTAGAACCACTTAATAATAAAGGGATTGACATTCATCTGCTGCATAGTTTTCAAAAGAATATGAGGCTGCAAGGTGTTAAAGGCCGAACTAAAATCTACAAACAACAGTTTAGCATATGCCCTAGGATTCTCAAGATGTTTAATCACTAGGTGCACTAAACTGTTGATAGCATCATCAGTGCCTCTGTGACGTTTATATGCAAACTGATAGGGATCTAACTGTGGACATACTTCCAGTTTTAATTGGCTCACAATGAGCTTTTCCATACACTTCATCACAACAGAAGTTAAAGCAATAGGTCTAAAATCATTATTCTCCTGTGGACAAGATTTTTTGGGAACAGGGGTAATAATTGCCTTTTTCCATAGAGTTGGCACAGTGTGAGAGTACAGGGACCACTGGAAAATAGGACACCAAGCTAATGTCAGTTCGTCTGCACATGTTCTTATTAGAAATGGAGAAATTCCATCAGGACCTGTGGCCTTAGTTGCATTAACTTGCTTAAAGACCTTAGTGATGGATTTAAGGTCAATCTCCAACCTATCAGCATCATCAGTATTAATACTATCAAGCACCATATCACATTCAGCAGAGAAATCATAGTTGTCAAACCTCCTATAAAAATAGTTCAATTCATTTGCTTTTGCCAGTTCATCTGTGACATGCAAGGACTTATCTGTTAATTTCATATTAGTTGCTATTTTCATTGAGTCCCATAATCACATGCTCGAGAAGAAGACGGGAGTGTTGTTCACAATTTTAGTTTGGTGAAATTTGAATTGAAACAAGGAAATGAATATAGAGCCCTGCAGCTTACTATTCGAAAATCCGACCAGAGCCTGTGTCTCTCTCTCTATCTCTGCTGTTGCAGCCATTTAAATAGTTCAGTTTTGGTTTTTAGTAGCAAATTGGTCATTATTTTGTTTCTTTATTAATTTAATTCAGTGATATGATTGGAACATTTTATATTTGTTACCACGTGGCCAGCGCAAGTTTGATCAGTTTATCCTTCTCAAATAAATAAATAAATAAGATTAACGTCATAATATTTTAAGAATAAAGTCAAAATTACGATCATAAAATCATGTTACATTGCCTGCAGTTAAAGTTAAAATTACACCTGTATACTCTGCCAAAAAATATATAATAAGTGTGGCATCCAACCTGTCATTCTTCACATTTTACACGAAAAACAACACAAATAGTTTGCATATAAATATTTATGGTTATCAACCAGTGGAATATTACATTATTCTTTCAACAAAAAACTAATAATTTGAATGCAGGGAGCTCGTCACGACTTCATAAGCGGGAAACAGGATGTTTCTGATAGCACGTGAAGGTGGCAGCTCAGCGCAGTGGAGTGCGTCGTTTTGTTAACTTTGGTTTATTATTTTGAGTTGTTTGGGACGCTGTAGCAAACGGCCCTCTCACAATATAATGCTTAACATGTCTATTGTTCACGCAATCAGGCTGCATGTATCAGAAGTTCGTTCTCCGGCGTGGTTAGTGCTCACACTCTGTGTGCCGCGCCCGAGCGCCGACAGTGCAGTTTGTGTGCAAGCACGGAACAGAAGATGCTCTAAAATAAAACAAACAAATATCCTGTTGATCGGTGCATCTGTACTCCAGTATATAAATTCAATATAGATTAATTATTGCTAAAGTTACTTGCCAAGAGAGGTAGTTTGACATACTTCATGTGTTTGCCCGTTCAGGCGGCTCGTGCGTGTCAGAGACAGAACAGGCTCTCGCTGTTCACACGGAACAGAACACAACGCGCATGTACTGAAAGGAGTTGTCTTTCGCGCCCAAATGCATTTTAATCTCTTACATTTTTAAACAAACAAGGCTTAAAAACGCATGCAAATGATACAATTTCGTGACGACGCTGCAGTGGCCCGATCTGGCAAGTGACAAATCCGAGCGTCCTTCACACCATCGGACAGTCTTTATTGTCAAGCCCTGATACACCTTTAGAAAATAATCGCACAACCTAATCGATATTCTATAATTAAATCTAATATTCGAAAATCGTGACCCATCCCTAATCTGAATCATTTAATAATAAATCTCATTCAGATTCATTGACTGATCCATTCAGTAACCCTTCCTGTACTCTACATTATAGCACACCTTAAAAGTATTTTTATAATTGCTGATTCAAAAATAGAGGCTAGATTTTTACTACTGACTCAAATATTCTGAATCAGTTCATCGGTGACCCTGAATCAGTGTCCCTCCCTGTAGGCTACTTTATTATAGCTTGCAGATCTTATATTGCACTTTGAATATGTCCTTAATGATTCATCCACAATAACATGCTAATTGCTGTAACATTGATTCTTGAAAGTGAATTAAGTTATCTGAATCATTTAACAAAAGACTCGGTCAGATTCATTCACTGATTCATTTAGTAACTTTTCCTATAGATTTCATGATTATGCCTTGAATTGTGGTTGTCAGTATTTTTATTCACATCGATAAACTTTTGAGTCATAGACTCACTCAAGCGTTAGTGTGTTCAATAGGTCCATATATTTTCAGCAAGTTCATCTAACCAATAATATCCTCCTTTAAAGCTTGTGTTGTAAGGCTGTTTGCTCATGCTGCAGTTAGTGGTTGAAGGTAGAAAAAGCAATCACGTCTCTCTGCTACAAGGGAGAGGCCTGAATGGAAAACATGAGTCATGGTAGTGAACGGGACTTTATTGTTCACCTAAAAGATTGATTCCAAAATACTGAGTTGAAAAGATGCAGTGCAGACCCTGGGAAAAAGACAAGATTATAATATATTCATTTTGAATTTGACACTAGTTTGAATATTATTAAATTATTTTGACTGATAAATTTGATTTATTGTAACTTTTGCTGTGTTATACTAGCATAAACAATTATTGTACATCTCTGAAATAAAACCTCGGCGTAAGCAATTCAAACCTTTGTCCTAGGGCACTTAGTGTTTAATGTGGCCACATTTAAACATAATGAGGCTCTGTTCTTAGAAGGCAATATTTAGCATCCCTTACTGTGTAATCAAATAACCGAGCATTGAGTGGTTTATAAGAGACAGTGAGATCTCTTTCTCTGTGTGTTGTTTACTGTCTTTAGATGGGCCCCAGCTGGAGACTGTAGGCTTTGCCAGTAGAGCTACATCATGTGACTCTCCTCGAGACGAGAGTGAGAGAGACAGGATGTCAGACAGCAAGGGAAAACCAATAAACAAAGCCTAAAGTCATAATCGAGTGCTCAAAGACTGTGCGGAGAGCAGTAAATTCACTCACCAAAGCTATGATTTTATTCTCAAGAAAGTTTTGGAGTTGAGTTGAGTGAGACTAGCTCTGTTCCAAAACATAGCAAGCTGAGTATTTACTAAGTATGTATTTACTGAGTATGTACAAAATGAGTATTTAAGACATACTGCTGTTGTACAAGTAGCATATAAAAACCTATAGCAGATCTATACAGGTGGAGCTGGGGAAGGTGGAGGGTAACTCAGCAGTAAGCTCATTGGCTGTTAATACAATATGAACCAATCAGCTTGTGCCAAGTATAGTTTAACGCTGTGGATATCATCAATTTGCATCAACGACCCATCAGCCTGCTCCATCTAGAGTTTCATGAGAGAACTTGGCATTTATGACAAATTGAAACTGCAAAGGTCTTACAGAAGTGCTTCTGAAGTGCCACTTAGGCATCTTTAAACAGACTGTTTAATGCTCCTCAGATGAGGACTGTTTTTATGCTGCATTACATCTTTCTCTTTACACAGATATTTGAGCCGGCACAAAGCAGCCTTAACTCAGCTGTGTAAAGATGCCTTTAGAGTATCATGTTGTTTGCCAAATTCTGTTGGATTGGAGTTGTGATTGGAGTCAGTGGTTGTTAGGATACACAGATCTAGGATGTTTAAGACAGTCAAATTGGCTCGTGTTATTTTAAAAAATCTCCCCACAACAAGTGAAAGCCATCACTGAGTTGAGTTGTGTTTGCTCTCTGTAGAAAGAATGACTGTACTATTAAAGGTCATCAACCCAGTATTGTTCATGCAGCTGTACTTCTTTAAAGACCACTGGCTTTTTCAGTAGAACGAGACTGACCTTTTAATGTTTGTTTTGGCTTTTTAAGCCTTTCTGGCTCTTAACCTTTGGGATGAATAAAATCAGTTTGTAATCTAATTGTTAAAACCGGCTGAACACTGCATCTTAAACTGTGCACAGCAGGTGATGTCATAGTCACATGTCATGATGTATGAAAAATACACACCGAATAAACATCTATATGATGAAAACAAACATTTAATTGTATTCCAGTGAACTGCATCATTGATTTAACTAAGAAATCACTTGATGTAACACTAAATGCGTTATTGGGTCTCAGTTGTGTGTTGTGTGAAATTATTCAATATTAAACCTCATTGGGCCTATTAACAAATTTAAATTTTTTAAACAAAAGTAACAGTGGATCAATTCTACAGCCTTTTCACTAATGCAATTATTACTTTATTGGCAACTAAAGATAAATTAGTCTTACATAAGCACCCAGGGGATACAGTGAGGCAAAAAATATTTAGTCAGCCACCAATTGTGCAAGTTCTCCCACTTAAAAAGATGAGAGAGGCCTGTAATTTTCATCATAGGTATACCTCAACTATGAGAGACAAAATAAGAAAAAAAAATCCAGAAAATCACATTGTAGGATTTTTAAATAATTTATTTGCAAATTATGGTGGAAAATAAGTATTTGGTCCTCTACAAACAAGCAAGATTGCTGGCTCTCACAGACCTGTAACTTCTTCTTTAAGAGGCTCCTCTGTCCTCCACTCGTTACCTGTATTAATGGCATCTGTTTGAACTCGTTATCAGTATAAAAGACACCTGTCCACAACCTCAAACAGTCACACTCCAAACTCCACTATGACCAAGACCAAAGAGCCGTTAAAGGACACCAGAAACAAAATTGTAGACCTGCACCAGGCTGGGAAGACTGAATCTGCAATAGGTAAGCAGTTTGGTGTGAAGGAATCAACTGTGGGAGCAATTATTAGAAAATGGAAGACATACAAGACCACTGATAATCTCCCTCGATCTGGGGCTCCACAAGATCTCACCCGTGGGGTCAAAATGATCACAAGAACTGTGAGCAAAAATCCCAGAACCACAGGGGACCTAGTGAATGACCTGCAGAGAGCTGGGACCAAAGTAACAAAGGCTACCATCAGTAACACGCGCTGCGCCGCCAGGGACTCAAATCCTGCAGTGCCAGGCGTGTCCCCTGCTTAAGCCAGTACATGTCCAGGCCCGTCTGAAGTTTGCTAGAGAGCATTTGGATGATCCAGAAGAGGATTGGGAGAATGTCATATGGTCAGATGAAACCAAAATATAACTTTTTGGTAAAAACTCAACTTGTCGTGTTTGGAGGAGAAGGAATGCTGAGTTGCATCCAAAGAACACCATACCTACTGTGAAGCATGGGGGTGGAAACATCATGCTTTGGGGCTGTTTTTCTGCAAAGGGACCAAGACAACTGATCTGTGTAAAGGAAAGAATAAATGGGGCCATGTATCGTGAGATTTTGAGTGAAAACCTTCTTCCATCAGCAACGGCATTGAAGATGAAATGTGGATGGGTCTTTCAGTATGACAATGATCCCAAACACACCGCCCGGGCAACGAAGGAGTGGCTTCGTAAGAAGCATTTCAAGGTCCTGGAGTGGCCTAGCCAGTCTCCAGATCTCAACCCCATAGAAAATCTTTGGAGGGAGATGAAAGTCTGTGTTGCCCAGCGACAGCCCCAAAACATCACTGCTCTAGAGGAGATCTGCATGGAGGAATGGGCCAAAATACCATCAACAGTGTGTGAAGACCTTGTGAAGACTTACAGAAAACGTTTGACCTCTGTCATTGCCAACAAAGGGTATATAACAAAGTATTGAGATGAAATTTTGTTATTGACCAAATTCTTTAAAAATCCTACAATGTGATTTTCTGGATTCTTTTTTTCTTATTTTGTCTCTCATAGTTGAGGTATACCTATGATGAAAATGACAGGCCTCTCTCATCTTTTTAAGTGGGAGAACTTGCACAATTGGTGGCTGACTAAATACTTTTTTGCCCCACTGTATTTATGGGTCTACAATGACATTTTGTTAAATAGTTATTATATAAACACATTTGTTATAGTATTATACTTTACCACAATCCTCACTTTACCATCTTGACCCCAGTGCAAGTGGTATTTGCGTCATAATCTACGACATGATTGTTTAAACATGCTGTATATATAATTTCTAAGACCTGAGGGCCTGCAAACATGATTGTCTGCCAGTTGAACTTATTTTGTTTAGATAAGTGAACAGTGACTAATTGTAAGCTCATGTTCAATGTTTGCTTTATGCAAGCCTTTCAAAATTCAAGATCCTTCACAAGTGGTACTCGTTTAAAGGTTTATGTTGTGTTTTTAATCCAGGGAAAAAGAAGTCCAAATTCCAGACATTCAAGAATTTTTTTGTAAAGAAAAAGAGGAAAGAAGGTCCTGCACCATCGAGTGAAAGTGGTTTAAAGGCCAGTCAATCGAGTGATGACGTCAAAACCTCAGAGCCAACCATCAGCCACGCCAGCAGCGACAATGACTGCAGGTGAGGGAATACAGTTAAATCACTTCGATTTGTATTACTATACTGCATTTCTATTCTCATATTTTCTCATATGCTAGTATTACACTTTACCAATTATTTATGACATAAACTTTTCTGTCCTTCATTCAAAGATCTAAGATCAACATGGGAAACAAAGCCATGTCACATGATAGTGTCTTCGTGTCTGATTCACACTCATCAGAGACTAATGAGGGTCTGGGGGCATCCCAAGACAACATTCATGGGAAAGTTAAATCTCTACAGGTATTCCAGTCTGTTATGATTTATTCATATTAGTGCTGTCAAATGATTAATCGCATCCAAAATAAGTTTTTGTTTGCATAATATATGTTTGTGTACTGTGTATATTTATTATGTACAACCCAAAATCCGGAAAATTTGGGACGTTTTTTTAAATTTGAATAAAATGTCTTAAAAGTCTAAAACACTTTCAAATCACATGAGCTAATATTTTATTCACAATAGAACATAGATAACATAACAAATGTTTAAACGGATAAATTGTACACGTTTATCCACTAAATGAGCTCATTTCAAATTTGATGCCTGCTACATACATCTACAGTATAAAGACACACACATACAGCATATGTTTTGAAAATCTTTACATGTATATATTTATATTCAAATAATTTATATTATATATAAATATTATATATATTTAATATATAAACGTAACATGTTTGTCTTAAATATATACATGCGTGTGTGTGTGTGTGTGTGTGTGTGTGTGTGTGTGTGTGTGTGTGTGTGTGTGTGTGTATATATATATATATATATATATATATATATATATATATATATATATATATATATATATATATATATATATATATATATATATATATATGTATATATATATATATATATATATGTGTGTGTGTGTGTGTGTGTGTGTGTGTGTGTGTGTGTGTGTGTGTGTGTATATAATATATATATATGTGTGTGTGTGTGTGTGTGTGTGTGTGTGTGTGTGTGTGTGTTATATATATATATATATATAAACATACTCCGTACACACACAAATACTATGTAAACAAAAAAATATATTTTGGATGCGATTTAATCGTGATTAATCATTTGACAGCACTAATTCATATATTAATTGTGTTTTATGCCCAAGTGTTTTTTTATCATCATTCAATTGTCAGACATGTTCAAGTTAGTGTTACTTAATATCATACAAGTATATTTTGATATTGTCCTATTCTAACTTAAAAAATAAATTGTATTCAGTTATTCTAAATGCCCCAAATTCCAAAACCCCACACTGTTAAAAATACATAAATAAATAAATACATATATACATACATAAACTTTAAACAATTTAGCAGCAAATTTAACTTGGCTATGTAAAGAAATATGTCTTTCTAGCTCAGTTTTGTGCCATTTTTTATGGAAAGTGGCACCCGTGTGCTCAGATGGAGTGTATAAGTATGTTTTCTTTCCTGTCCTCTTTCTTTAATGAGTATTAGTGAAGGCACTGGACTTTGGTATAAAATTAGCAGGTCTAAGCCTCAAGACACAGAGCCTGAGATTTTCACTCTTGACATTTTGCCATCAGCACAATCTATACAACAAGGATCATTCTCAATGTCACTGATTGATAGAATAAAACCAAAACAAGGGTGAACTAAAACAATGACCTAAAACAAATGTGTATGTGATGTTCAGTAATTTATAAACCTTAAATGTATTTATGTGAGTATTAGTATTTAAAGTCGCCAGTGGATGCCCACAATGGCCTACTTTCACAAATGCGTTTGTCTCACTTGTGTCTTGGCATTGATTAAATGCTACGTAGTGTAGCTATCTTGATGCGGTTAGCGTATTAGCCGTAGACATACCGAATAGACACTTTGTCACTGAGTCACAGTGTCAATGAAAGTTACCTTAAGAGAGGAATCAGCCACTTTTGAAAGAAGCAGATCATCTAAAAGTAGCTGACACAAAGCAGAATTAATTTTTTAGAGGTGTCTAAAAATCATGGACTGGATATTTTAATTTTTATAAAGGACATTTAACTCAAAAATGACAATTCTGTCATCTTACACTACCATCATTTGTTTTAAATATGTTTTTGAAAAAGATCTCTTATGCTCACCAAGGCTGCATTTAATTGATCAAAAATACAGTAAAAATAACAATACTGTGTAATATTATTTAAATTTAAAATAACTGTTTTGTATCATAATATATTTGAAAATGCAATTTATTGATCTGAATCTGAAATCATTCTAATATGATAACTTGATTCTCAAGACCGAATACAGGCATTTCTTATTATTTCTGGTTGATCTAGTAGTTATATCTATTTTCTTTTGATTTCTAAATATGAAAGTAGTAGTTTTATGGAAAGCATTAACCTTTTTTTACAGGATTATTTGATTAATTGAAAATTCAAAAGAACATTTATTTGAAATAGAAATCTTTAGTAACTTTAACTTTACTGTATTTTGTAACAATTGAATGCATCCTTGAAAATACAAATATTTTATTCTTTAAAAAATGATTTACAAACTTGTAAACAGCAGTGTTTCTCATGTCAACACATTAATGTACAGTATAGTAGGTAGTAGAGTGTGATTAATCAGTTTGAACAGTTATTGATAGTTCACGTTTCTGTCCTGTCTGTAGCTGCAGCTGAAGCAGGCGATTCGTCTGGGCTCTCCACCATCACTCCTGTGCGGGAGGAAAGGAGAGGACGCAGGGGCTCTTTCTGAAGATGATGGTCTTCCCTGCAGCCCCCCGGATTATTCCAGCCTCCACACTGTGCTGGCCACACCTCCTCACATAGTACGCCTATCCTCACTTATCATTCATATCAGTTTAGACTCGTGGATTTCTATGGCACTGATATAGCTTTGATCTTTAAAATTCACAAACCACTGAAATATGTCACGCAAACTTTTACAGTCAGACTGAAATGATCAGAAACCTTGTTAAAAACATCAGTCCTTTGTGTATAATATTGAGATGCTCTCAGAAGGACCTGCAGAGCTGTAGGTGCTACACACAAACAGAAACAGCACTAGGTTTGACAGCCTTTTACTTGTATCATTAGTTGCATGGGTGTTTTGAAATAAAAATATCTATGCTATTTGCTTCTTATTAGCTTAAGGTGACTGACTGGTTTCGATAAATATTCCCTGGGATGGATTTTTTTCACTGGGAAATAAGTTGAGAGTTTCATAGTGTGTAGAGCTTTTTTATATGAAAAGATGAAGTCAATTTTGATTCCTGATGATTATGTCTTAAAGCCTTTACTTGTTCCCAGAATGTTTATTTTTGGGTGAACCATCCGAAGTAACGACACCCAAAAACAAAACTTCTGTCATAATTTACTCAACCCCATGTCATTCCAAACTTGGAGGACTTTCTATCCTCTGTGAAACAGAAAAGACGATATTTTGAAAAATATCTAACATTCATTCTATTTTTGATCATTCAATGGGAACCAAAACTTTATATACACCCATATACACTAAAATATCATTTTTTTACACATACATTTTGAAGCAGTTTTCTCATAACGACACTGTGCTTTCATCACCAAATAGAACCACATACAAAGTCAAGTAATCAGACACACTGTGATGAACGTGCTCTGCATGCCGGGGTATTTTTGGCTCTGTGAAAAGCGTGTAAGAGACTCAGACATCACTGGAAGCTCCCTGCTGAGTTCTCTAACTGGATTAGTCGTCATGCCATTCCCCTCGCTGTACCTGCCTCCCCTCAAATCTCTTCAGAGATGTACACAGTCCCTGTCCTCCCCTTCCCTGAACTTGAGCACTGTGAGACCAAAGCTGCTCTTTAATAATCTCTTTAAAGTCTTATATAGTGAGAGTGAGTGTTCAGATTCTAGTCCACTATCAAGAAAGTGTATTTCAGATGAGAATATGATTGATATTTTTATCAAATTTTCTTGCAAATGCTAAGGTAAAATGATTTAGTTGATGTGGGAGTCATTTATTAAGGAAAACATGTTTTATGTCAAACATGAAATGATTGTAATATGTCTATCGTTGCAGTCGGTGGACTTGACCCGGAGTTCCTTGAGCATGGAGGCTTCAGACAGTGAGGATGATCAGGTGACACAAGCACACACAAATCACACGCCATACTGTATATCAGAAGTGCCTGGATGGTCTGTGGAAGGCTTGTGTTAAAGGGACAGTTCACCAAAAATTATCATCATTTATTCACCATCTTGTATTTCCAAACTTGTATAACTTTTGTTCATCTTCAAAACACAAAGGAAGATATTTTTCATGAAACCTGAGAGATTTCTGTTGTAAAACAGTAAACAGAAGCTCACTCGTACTTGCATTACATGGCAGGACAAACCTCGCTGGTTCTCACATGTCAAACAAGCACATTTGAGCTGTCTTTTATCGTATTTGATGTGCTCTATGTATGTGCATTGATCAATGTTTACATGGGAATAAAATCCTGAATTAAATCTGTAAACCATATAAATCATAAAAAGTGAGTTTTCACTTCAGAAGACTTGTATTAAATAGCTTGATTCATATGAATTACTTTTACAATGCCTTTATGAGCTTTTTGAATGAAGAAAGTTTTGGTTGAATGCTCTTTCAATGGAGGATCAGAAATCCCTCAGGTTTCATTCAAAATCTTTATTTGGTGTTTCAAAGATGAATGAGTTATTGGTTTGGAACATTGGTCTCAAACTCCATTCCTGGAGGGCCACAGCTCTGCACAGTTTATCTCCAACCCTAATCAAACACACCTGATCCAGCTGATCAAGCTCCTCATGATCACTAGAAACCTCCAAGCAGGTGTGATTTGGAGCTGGTTGGAGCTAAACTCTGCAGAGCTGTGGCCCTCCAGGAATTGAGTGTGAGACCACTGGTTTGGAATGATACGAAGGTAAGTGAGTGATGACAGAACGTTCAGTTTTTGGTGAACTATCCCTTTAAGAGTGAGCACAATCGCATGCTTTGAATGGTGATGTCATGCATTTAAATGCAAATTAATTACAGCTGCATCTACATTTAGGTAAATTGTTTGTAGGCATTCGTGATCCAACTAATCAAACAAATGCAGTGTTTCGCAACCCTGTTCCTGGAGGCACACCAACGGTACACATTTTCAGACTTTTCCTAATCGTAAACACCTGAATCAACTCATCAGCGGGTTTGTAGAGACTCAGAAACAGAAGTGTCAAATAAGGGAGACCACCATCATTAGAAACACTTTTGTTTGTAGCTTGTCTTGTAGCTAACTCATTTTCAAATCTAATGCTTGACTGTAGTTTAAATATTTTTGAATAACCTGTAGCTTCTGAGAATTGCTGTGGACTTGTTTTGGTTGTGGGCATCACTTCATATTCATGAATTTAAATGTGACTTGCATCTCTGTTTTGGACCACTGCAGATCATTTGAGCACTTCTGGGTGTGGATTCAGACTAGTAACATGTTTGGAATGTTCCCATAAAGTCCAGCGCTGAGATGTTCATATTAAGAGTGCTCATCTGCTGTTGTTTTGGCTAGTTTGAATCATGTAGAGCTTGTTCCGCTGAGTGTTGTGTCATCAGCGGTATTTACAGAGACTGACATGTGTTTAGAACACAGTCAAAGGCGGTTGTAAACACAGACATTAGAGAGCAGGACACTGCTTGTATCCAGTAGAAAGTTGCATTTGAATTTCAAATAAAAGTGAAAGTAGTGTTCATTAAAGGGCATTTCTACGACTCGGTGCATGCATCTCACGCACGACACCATTACCTATCCAAAACAATCTCAAACCACTGAAAACATGCACTTTTGGATTTGTCTTGTTGCCGGGGCTTAAAATAGCTATATGTGTTTGTGTTATGCAATGCTTTGAGGTGGACCAGAGCATGTTTTGAAAAATTGGGTTTCGGTGAGAAAAGTACTGTTGGATATTTTAAATGGGGATTTATTTTTGTTATACATTACTGTTTAAATGTTGTTGTTTTTTAAGCAGTCTCTTATGCTCACCATGTCTGCATTTATTTAATCAAAAATACAGTAAAATGAGTAATATTGTGAAATATTATTGCAATTAAAAATTTTTTTTAAATAACTGTATTTTAAAATGTAACTTGTTCTTGTGATGCAAAGCTGAATTTTCAGCATCATTACCCCAGTCTTCAGTCTTCTAATATGCTGATTAGCTGCTCAAGAAACATTCATTATTATCAATATTGAAAACAATTGTGCTGTATAATGTGTTTGTGAAAACCTTGTGGTAATGCAAAGTCAAAAAGTTGACAATATAAAGTTAAAACAAACAGCATATATTTGAAATATAGATCTTTTGTAACATTATACATGTATTTTAATCACTTTTGATTAATTGAATGCATCCTTTCTAATGAAAGGATTAATTTCACATTTTGAAAAATGATATTGAGCACAAACTTTTAAACCGTAGTGTAATGAGTGCAGAGCACAAATACTATTGAATTAATGGCTTGGGGACTATGAAACAACAAAGGAAGCAAGTTAAGGATTAAGTAGATTTTTTTAAAAGTGGATACAATTGTAAAAAAAAAAAAAGTGTTTACATTCCATATTTTTTTTCTGTTTTAAAGTGGATGTATTTATTGGCACCCTGTTCTGTAGATATAATATCAGCATTGGCCATTAAACCCCATGTTAGTTAACGGCTAGTGAAATGTGTCCGTGTTGTTGAATGCTGGCTGTCTTTGACTGCAGGGGTTACGAGTGAAGTAGGCGTGTGGTCTGAAAAGCATTCCAGCGGTTCACCCTCGCAGCCTGGCTGTCTGCTGGAAATGGGTTATTCCAGCAATCTGGGTCTAAAGCACTGCCAAGCTGGACCTGAGCACAGCACAAACACACAGCTGTCTCGCTTAGAACTCATGCACATGAGTTCCTGACACACTGCACCATTAAAAGCATGTTAATGCGTGTCTTTTTCACAAGTGTTAATCTGAAGTTAATGCTCTCCTATTGATCTGAGCCTGTTTCTGCCACAGACTAAAAGAATAAAAAAAGGTAATTGCGGCTTTTCTTGTATATCACAGTTCGGACTTTTATATCTTGAAATTCTCAGAAATCATATGTGACATGGAACTGCAAGAAAAAATTCAGAATTGCAAGATACAAACTCAAAATGAATTTTTTTCTCAGAATTCTGAATTTACATCTTGTAGTGTAGTTTGTTTCTGCTACGGAAAAAAACAGGTAATTCACACTTTTTCTTACAATTGCAAGAAATGTGAATTAATACAAATGTGTTTATATATTATCGGTTATATCTATTGGTTTTTTTTCAGAATTTCAAGAAAATCTGTCAGAATTGTGAGATGTAAGAAAATATTTCCATATTGTGTGATTAAAAAGTTGCAACTACCTCTAATTGTTTTAACGAGCAGAACATGGTGGAAACAAGCTTCCATACTTTAAGCTTCATGAATACTATTTAAGTTATAGTAGTAGGCAGTAATAACAGACACACATGGCTGCTTTATTTATGTTGCCACAAAATTGTTCCTTCAGTTGGAGAATTATTTAAATAATAAGAGTTATGTATACTGATATTAGAGATGCAGATCTGAGAAAAACTGCTTATACAGCAGTAAGGACCAGCAGTCGCAACATGGCCAACATAACCTTCAGATGGTTCTGCTGGTTTGCATTTCATTCTGAAAGGAAATAGCTGAGGACAATCCTCATAATTGGTCATGAGTCAGTGGTGCTGAAGGTGGCTGTGTATCTTTAATATTTTATTACGGTTCATGCTGTATGCACGAGTGACCTCGAACAAGAATTTATCCTGCTATCGTGATGCCACTCTGGTTTTCTGGTGGTTAAGGGATGGAATGGAATGCTTTGAATACGACCGTCTATTTGAAACTCTAACCCAAATATGGAGGTTTCGGTCAGGAAGTGGTTTGAAGGAATTTTAAGAGTACTATTATTTTGAATGAAAGTTGTAAACAAATTACACATCTTATTGAACTTATTTGGACTTACTTACATCTGCCTTCCTTGTCCCGCTCTATCATATGAAGATGTCTTGTGAAGCATCTTCGAGACCCGGCACCCCTCAGGGGTCCGTCCCCGCAGACTTCAGTCTGCCTGCCAGCTCCGTCTCCTGCTTAGACAGCTCAGCTGCCCAACACCGCATCGCTGTCAAAGCCAACGCTTGTGCCAAGAGAAAGCCTGCCAGCGTAAGATTCTTCACATTATCCATTCATGTGCTTTAATTATCTATGGTGCCTCATCATATCAGGCCAACAAGCTGTTAGTGATGTTTTATTCTTGTTTAAGTCATCTTTTTGAGCGTTTTCCAAAGTGGAAAAACATTCATCTGTTTGTGTTAGCGATTGAACTGAGATGTGTGCTCATTCGTGTTTAGAGGCAAGTGTTGGACAAGAGAAGAGACCTGAGGGAAAGAGTGCTGCTCAGAGACACCGAGGACAAACTACGGATGATGGTCACAAGTATTGGAGAAGAACATAAAGGTGTGTCTATATCAGTGGCGGCTGCTGATCTTTTAAAGAGGAAGCTCATTTTCGGCCTAAATCATAAAAATTGTCCATTTATTTATATGTAAATTCTGCCCTACGTTCCTTTTCAAAAAAATGCTCTGTAACCCTGTCGTACCAACTAGGCGTCTTTTCCAGTGACTTGACCAGTGTCCTCTCAATGGCCAGCAGAGCTAGGCTGCTTAAAGCGACCTTGGCCCATTGTGTTCTGGTGTAGGACTTGAGCAACGCTTTAAACAGGAGAAGCTCCTTTCTACACCTGCTGTGCAGTTTGCTAGCTGGCTAGTTCAGACTATATGAATTAATGAACAAGCGATCTAATATATATATATATATATATATTTAACTCAACGAGGAAATGTGGGAATTATGTTAACAATGAATGTGGTGTGAAATTGTGTGAAATATCGATGAAGGTTGCAGCAGTTTGTCTTTCGACTACACATGCAAAATCGCGATGGGACTGAGTTGGAAATGGAGACACAGAGTGATGGCGTCATAATCTGAAGACCACGCCCACCAACCGTCTCTTTGCATTCTGAGCTGCCGCCTCCTTGTCATTTATAACAAAAAAAAAAAATAATTCTAAAAGCTGATATGTGACAATGTGTATAGCAAACAAGCTAAAAAAAACAATAAATACGTTTTATAAGCTGTCGACCCCAAAAAGCAGCGTTTTAGGACATAAAAGTGGATTAAAAGAGATGACAGACCCTCCAATCATCACGCGGGCGGCTCGGTCGGGCCAGCCCACTCCTCCATTCATCCCAGAGGCGCTGGCGTCCGTGGGCGGGACATAATCGAGCATTATCCAATGACCGTCTTGTTTCTAAGCACTGAAAAAACTGTTTAAAGCAGCCCCATTGAAGTCAATGGACGCTGGGCTTCAACAGAGTAATGCACTGTCATGCTTCTGGGAATGAATGAGAAAATCGAGTCAGCCGACCTAAGTAGCTGATTCTGAGCAGAAATTGTTTCGTTCGAGATGAGCGTGTTTAACGCATTTTAGTCAATAAAATGTTAACATAATAGTACATATATTTGACCATTCATTTTTGACAATTATAGGGAAGCTGAGCTTCCTTGCAGTCTTAAAGAAATCGCGGCTGGTCTATATATACACTATTCAAAGTGGTAACCAGCAATTGTTACCTTAAAGCTGTTTCTTTTTCCATAAAATTAGTTTGTTTTTTTTTGCTGTCAAACGATTAATCGCATCCGAAATAAGTTTTTGTTTACATAATATATGACTGTGTGTATATATGTGTGTATGTATGTATGTATGTATGTATATATATATAAATGCAAACACATGCATGTATATATTTAAGAAAGTTATATTTATATATAAAATATAATATAGATGCAAATATTTTCTAAATATATACTGTGTATGTTTGTATGTATACATAATAAATAAACTGTATACATATGTTATGTAAAAAACTTATTTTGGATGCGATTAATCTTTTAACAGCACCAGTATAAACTGATATATTTTGGCTGATCCAGCATCCAGTGATATTCAGTAATATGTTTTTTTTATATATAATAATTGGTTTATATATATGAAATCATGGGTAGTAACTAATACATGTAATCTAGATTAAACAATTAAGTACTTGCAATTAGACTATATTACATTTTAATATATAATCAGATTACAGTTACATTTTTATAGATTACATTTTCAAAATTAAAGTAAATTATTCGTAACTTGATAAAGCATGAAATATATTTTATTACAAGTCAGGTAAAAAGGTAATTTCAAAGTAATCAAAAGTAGTCCGAATACATTTACATTTATGCATTTAGCAGACGCTTTTATCCAAAGCGACGTACAGTGCATTCAGACTATACATTTATTTTATGTGTACTGAACATTTATTCAGTATATGTGTTCCCTGGGAATTGACATGCAATTTGTAATCAGTAATGTTGGTAATACATTTATTCTGTAAAGATGCATTAAAATAATCAAAATTGACTTCATCAAAGACTCCTGAAAAGTGTTTCACGGTTTCCACAAAAATATTAAGCAGTACAACTGTTTTCAACATTGATAGTAATAATAAATGTTTCTTGAGCAGCAAATCAGCATATTATAATGATTTCTGAAGGATCATGTGACACTGAAGACTGGAGTCATGATGCTGAAAATTCAGCTTTGATCACAGGAATAAATTAAATTGTACAATATATTATTAACATATACAATTCAATAAAAGTCAAGTCACCTTTATTTATCAATAGCGCCTTTTTAATTTGGGATTTGTAACAAAGATTACAATATCAAAATAGGCAACAGGAGGAAGAGGAAGTGAGCGACTCCGGCCAGTGTCAAGAAACTTCTCCAACATCCTCCATTTCAGCTGGAGACGTCTCTGAAGGAGAGGAACATGTTCCTGGCGAGGGTCACGTGTCAAAGTCTGAAGTCCCAGAATCCTCTTGGGAGACTCCAGTAAGACTTGAGCTGCAGGCCGATGACTTCCTGTTGGACACAGGATGTGAGGTCGTTCCTGAGGAGCAGGGGTCATTGCTGGAGGAAGTGTTGAGCTCCCTGAAGAGCCCTCTTGCGTCAGGATTAGTGCTGGAGCATGAGAACATGCTTCTTCAGAGTGAGGTACAGCACATTCAGTGACATTTTCAAGAAGAACGAAACGATGAGATATTCAATAAATTAGTCTGTAAATTAGTTGGTTACATAAGGTGTCTTAGACTAATTAAAAAGCTTCTTGAAATGTACTGTTTGCATTCATGTTAGTTTTGGGGGGGTGATTTATTTGATTTTCATCAGGTGATTTAAGTATAATGACTAAAATAATAATGCAGTGTTTTTCTTAAATACATAACTTAAATACATGTACATATCTTAATCATTATATTAAAACGATAAAAAATATGTTTAAAATGGTCAAATCGTTTTTTCAATGTATCATAAATTATTCATAAATTTAATTCAGTTTAAGTAATTTTACAACAATTTTACAACAGACTTTGCCCTGTCATAATATATATATATATTTATACATACATACATACAACACACACACACACACGTTGTGTGTGTGTGTGTGTGTGTAGTAGTATTTTTTATGTTTCTGCATGGCACATCACTTTGATTTGGCTGACAAAAATTTAGCAAATGTTTATAATATTTTAATTAGATTTTTTTTTAAATAAACATTTAAATGAGAAGCAATAAATATGTATTTTATTAAATTACTATATTATAGATTTTGATTTAATATGAATTAGTTAGTATTGTATACTGTGTGTATAATATTATAATATATTTATGTAATCTTAATAAGGGATTATGCCAAACTACTTAATAAGAATGTAATATTTGTAAGATTACTTCATGCCCCCAAAAACATGGAAATTGAAAGAATATTAATTCAGAAATTGTATGTTTAAATCATTGATGTATGAACTAAATTACGTAATGGCAATAGAAATGGCATCATGTCAACTATTTGTGGTTCCTTTTTGTAGCTGCAAGACATACATTTTGAGATCGCAGTTGCTCAGCTTGAGGAAGACAACATAGATCTCGATCCCTCTGAGCCTACGATGAACACAAAGGAACGGGCTCCTCTGCCTGACTCGCTTTCTGAATCATCTGTGGATTCAGAGGAGATCTCAGAGGAGACCACAGAGGAGGAGCTGCTGGAGGCACCAGAGTCTGCGGAGGATGAGTCTGTGGATGAAACTCACCAAGTGCCTGAAGATGATGTTGAGAAACAAGCAGACAAGGCTGAGAGTGCCAAAGAGAGCAAAGTGTTACTAGAATCACCAAAAGCTTTTGCAGGAAATGTGAAAGAACGAGATGAAGTTGATGAGGATGTTGTTGAGGATGAAGCTGAATTGGAGAGAGAAACCAAAGACGGTGGAGATGAAGATGATGAATTGACGATGATAGAACCTGAGATACAGAAGAACTGTACAAATGATGTTGAACATCAAGAGCTTGGAGATCAGACAGGTCCTGTAGAGCCAGAGAATGATGAAAGAGAATCATCTGCAGTCAATGCTGAGAACGTTCCTGAATCTGATCCGACAGTCAGAAACGGTGTCTGGAGCTCAGCAGAAACCACAGATGAGCCTGAAGCCTCAGCAGAGAAGCTTCTTTCTACTGCGTCTCCTGTGCTGGAGAGTCCAGTTCTCCATTCTCAGTTCTCCAATGCATCGATGTCTCCTGTAGAGCAGCTAGATGTGTCTGGAGAGCCTCAGGTAGTGTCTGTTTCGGAGCTGCAAGATCTTGAGTCATCTACAGAAGAACCGTCGAGAATGGTTGAGGTTCAATCTCGGTTCACCATTGCCCCTGCATGGCAAAGGTCATTGACTTCTGGAGACGCCCAAGAGCAGACCCAGACCATCTCACTGGTGCTACCAGAAACTAATGCTTCTAATGAATCTCCCCAAACAACTGAACTCATTACTCCCGTACAAGAAGAACAACCCAAAGCAGCCCGAGCTCAGAGTTCCCCAACACTTCCTGTGTGCAAGGAGACGCCCCAGCTTCAAGAAGAGAACCTGTTTGGAGTGCGCTTGAGAAAGACTCCAGTCCTGCACCGCTATGGTTTAGATGGAGATTCGCCTTGGACCCCCACTCAAACAGAGTCTTCAGGGGCGCAGGAGACCCCGGACCACGACCAGAGCAGCAGGAAGCTCATCTTGCCAAAGAAGCCTGATCTGCTAGCTGACAGTGTGATGTCCGTCAGGAAAATCCCAGGTACCTCCTTTCTTCTACAGCTGACTGTGTAAACATGGAAAAAATAGATTTAGTTTATTATTTAGTCCTGTTTTACAGTAAAGATATGTAAAATAATCAAAACAAGATAAATAAATAAAATACTTTTTCTTATAAATTATTTTCATTGCTAAATTAAACTTAAATGTAAAGCCACTTAAAGGATTAGTTCATTTTCAAATAAAAAATTCCTGATAATTTACCTAAATTCCTAAATTTAAATAATCACATGTTTATGTTATTAAGACAACATAAATGGTATTTGCAATGCGTTTTAACTTACATAACGTGACACTTCAGAGCGATGTTTAGAAAGAATACTGTAAATATTACAGGGCATTACTTTATTTCATTGATCAGGTTTTAATCGGATCCTAAAAAGTGGGTGATCTTTAATATTATTGTTTAGCGTAATTTTTACTTTTCTGTGTTACGTAAGCAAAAAAAGTAAATCAAAATATGATGCATATTGCATGTCCTTTTCCAGATACAGTGGGAAGAATATCTGTTGGTAGCTCCGCGTCTCCAAGCTGGATCTCTATGGCCAGACAGAAACAGAGGAACTTCATCGAGAACTCGCCAGAAAACTCTCCAGAGAAACTGCCCTCGCAGGTTTGTGCTGTTGCCTCGTATAATGAACAAATACGTCATGTGAAACCTTGCCCGGTTCTCAAGGAGATGTTTGAAAACTGTGTCTTAGCATCATGAAGCAACAGGACAATCATATTCACGCATCTCTGCGTGTTGCAGCCTGGGAAAATGCAGCGTTCTGGAAAGATTTAATGAAGTGAAATGAATCGAGCACTAAAGCAAGTGAGCTTTTATTTCAGTTAGGAGACTCATTTGTTGTGGTAATTAGTTTTAGCCAGTGCTACAAATGCTTGATTCCTTAATGATATTTAGTGTTAATCTCTCAGATATTTTCCCTCGTTTTTAAAATGTGTCCTCTTGTTCTCAGGGGGACGTCAAAAGACAGGATTCACCGGCCAGTTTACCAAATCCAATCGCCACAGAGCAATTTACACAGCCATGTTCACCTTTACAAGGTAATAATCTTTCCATTAGTATCATTCGCTGTCATGCTCTTACATAGCACATCTTTTGTGGATTTAGCTTTGTTCTGTTGGGTCTAACACGTGCAATGACCTGCAAAGTCACAAATATGGTTTTAATCTCTTAATAGCATGAGGTTATGTTTTAAGATCAGATTGAAAATGTCATTTATATCAATAAATGTCTGCCCTCTAGCGGGTTTGTATTGTAACTGTTTAAATGTCCATTATAAATACTACACTAACACAGTACTTTTTCTTGCGTTTACACTGCCAGACAATTTTCTTATGCTCACTAATGCTGCATTTGTTTGATCAAAAATACTATACAAATTTTACTTTTGTGAAATATTATTATAATTTAAAGAACTGTTTTCTATTTTAAAATATAATTTATTATACATTTTCAGCATCATAACTCCAGTCTTCAGTGTCACATGATGCTGATTTGCTGCTCAAATATTGGCAATTATTATTGGTGTTAAATTGTTAATAATATATCATATTGTCCTTGTTGAAAACAGATTCTACTGCTTAATATTTTGATAAACAATTTAGTACATTATTTCAGGATTATTTGCTGAATATAAAGTTTAAATAACGTGTTTTGTTGTTGTAGTTTTTTTACTTACCCAAAACTTTTCAATGGTAGAGTATTACTGTTTCCACAAAAATAATATTAAGCAGCACAGCTGTTTTCATCATTGATAATAATCAGAAATATTTCCTGAGCAGCAAATCCGCATATAACAATGATTGACACTGAAGTCTGGCAAAACGTTGCTGCAATATTATATTTTTACTGTGTTTTTGATCAAATAAATGCAGCCTTGCTGAGCATAAGAGACTTCTTTCAAAACCATAAAACAAAAACTTACATTATGCCAAAATGTTGGCTGCCAGTGTATGTTTGACCTATGTAATTGCATAAATGTATTACGTCTGATATGATACAAATTTGAATGAAGATAAATATATACGCTGTTATCCATTGTTATCCAGTGTTCTGCTCTCTTGAACTGTCCAACACATCCATGGTAGAGAAGGAAAGCAAGAGAAGCGCTAACCCGTCCACTGCACCGCTGGCACAAGATGAGCCTCCCTGGCTGGCTCTCGCTAAGAAGAAAGCCAAAGCATGGAGTGAAATGCCCCAGATTGTTCAGTGAACGGCCCACTGGCATATGGACTTCATAATTCTTCCCTATATTTACCTACACATATACAATACATGTGAGCAGTAATAGGAACCATATACAGGCTAATTTTACTTAATCCACCCGATGTCATTCATGTTTTTACTGACATCATAAATGAAACGATGCACGATAGACTGGGGCTTATGGGTAATACATTGCATTTGTATTATAACTTGGTTAGCAACAAAATACATTTACATTTTTTCAAACAGACTGTTATGTAACATGTCAGAGTTCAGAATGCTTCAAACCGAGGGGAAAAAATCCTAACGAGTTTTGCATACAAAGAAATCTGAAAATGAGCCGCCATCAAAGCTTTGTTTTTATTTAGGACTGTGTGAATAATACCGTAACTGCTCTTTATTATAACTTTGCTATGTTATGTTATAGCCTTTAATGTTAGTAACACCGTTATCATGAATGGAGCGGAAGGTGTCTTTGTATTTATTTATCTCACTCTTGTATGTTTTATGTATTTTTGTATTTACGTGCACAGCTTTGTGACTTGTACATAAAATGTGAAGTACAAAAAAAGAAAAATAATAAAACGGAGCCATGTTTATTTGATCCAGCCACGGACACAGATGTCAGATTTCCTTCCTCTTCATGTTTTTATATTCATTTTTCATTCATTTCTGTTTCTTCAGGGTTTTATTGGTTATTATTAAGTATGTAATCCAGGTAGTATTTAATGCATGCAATTGTCATTATAAAAGCAGAAATTGTGAGCAAAAGATAACATTAAACCATCCAGTATTTTTCTACCAGTCAAAAGTTTTTTAACAGTAAGATTTTTAGTTTTTTTAACAGCAAATCAGCATATTAGAATGATTTCTGAATAATCATGTGACTGGAGTAATGATGCTAAAAATTCAGCTTTGAAATCACAAATTACATTTTAAAATAGTAAAAATTTCAACATTTTACAGTTTTTTGCTGTACTTTAGATCAAATAAATGCAGGGTTGGTGAGCAGGAGAAACTTTTTAAAAAACATTCAAAATCTTACTGTTCAAAATCTTTTGACTGGTGTGTAAAACCCATCATGTGCCGAGACAATAACATTTTAGCAGATTATTAGTTCATGTTCATTCACATATGTGAAAATACAGTAATGTTGTGGCATTTCTAACAATTTGAATAAACAATAGTGCTTAGACATTGGAAATAGTTCAGAAAAGATTTGCATTACATCACTTGTCCACCAATGGACCCTCTGCAGTGAATGGGTGCCGTCAGAGTCCAAACAGCTGATAAAAACATCATAATCTACAAGTAATCCGCACCGCTCCAGTCCAGCAATTAACATCTTGTGAACAAACAAAACTCATCTACATCTCGAATGGCCTGAGGTTGAGTACATTTTATCAATTTAATAAAACATTGTATTTAGATCACAAAAACTTAAATATGTTGTTTCCACTTTTTAGTAAAGTGGCAAATTATAATACCTAAGGTGATATTAGAAAAATAGGTTTTTTTTCTGATTTATACATTCTAATTTTCATTCTCACCTTTACACATGCTATCCTGTTGAGTCTGTGTTACAGTGAAATGTTTAGTGCTATTCATTAAAAAGCATTAACCTTTCTTATCATATTCCTGTTTTGGTGTAGTTAAAATGAAGAAATAATAGTGTACAGACAGTGACTGGTCTCACAGACCTGAGAAGAGAGATCTGACGGAGAAAAGTGCAGGTAAGGTGAATGTAGGAAACACGGTGTGACTAAGCAAGTGAAGACAGACTTGTTTAACGAAGAGATTACTTGTACCTGTATATTTTGTACATCTCAAAAATTAGAATATGAAAAAGGTCATTTTTGTCACTCATTTCAGAAAGTGAAACCCGTATATTATATAGATTCATTATATAGAGTGAAATATTTAAAGCCTTTATTTCTTGACATTTTGATGATTATGGCTTACAGATAATAAAAACCCAAAATTCTGTTTCTTAGAAAATTTGAATATTACATAAGATCAATAAAAATTATATTTTAAACAGAAATGTCAGGCTTCTGAAAAGTATGTTCATTTCTATGCACTCAATACTTGGTAGGGGCTCCTTTTGCATGAATTACTGCATCAATGCGGCGTGGCATGGAGGTGATCAGCCTGTGGCACTGTTCAGGTGTAATGGACGACCAGGTTGCTTTGATAGCATCCTTCATGTCATCTTTGGGTCATGTTGGGTCTGGTGTTTCTCATCTTCCTCTTGACAATACCCCGTAGATTCTCTATAGGGTTCAGATTAGGTGAGATTGCTGGCCAATCAAGCACAATAACACCAAGGTCATTGAATCAGCTTTTGGTACCTTCGGAAGTGGGGCAGGTGCCAAGTGTTGCTGGAAAATTAAATCAGCATCTCCAAAAAGCTTGTCAGCAGAAGGAGGCATGAAGTGCTCTAAAATTTCCTGGTAGATGACTGTGTTGTCTGTGGACTTCAGAAAACACATTGGACCAACACCAGCAGATGACATGGCAGCCCAAATCATCACTGACTGTGGAAACTTCACACTGGACTTCAAGCAACTTGGATTACGTGCCTCTCCACTCTTCCTCCAGACTCTGGGACCTTGATTTCCAAATGCCATGCTAAATTTACTTTCATTTGAAAAGAGGACTTTGGACCACTGAGCAACAGTCCAGTTATATTCCTCTTTAGCCCAGGTAAGACTCCTCTGATGATGTTTCTATTTCAGTAAGGCTTGGTAGCCCTTTTCCTGAAGATGTCTGAGCGTGGTGACTCTTGATGCACTGACTCCAGCTTCAGTTCACTCCTTGTGAAGCTCTCCCAAGTGTTTGAATCGGCTTTGCTTGACAGTATTCTCAAGCTTGCGGTCATACCTGTTGCTTGTGCACATTTTCCTACCCAATTTCTTCCTTACAGTCAACTTTGCATTTAATATACTTTGATACAGCACTCCTTGAACGGCCACCCCTTTCAGTAATGACCCTCTGTGACTTACCCTCTTTGTGGAGGGTGGAAGTCAGCAGTGTTCCCCATTATTGTGGTTTCAAAGAACAATAGATACCCATAATTTATACTGAATGGATGGTCATTTATTGAAACTCAAATGATGGTCATTTATTGAAACTCATATGTAAATAATCTAATATTTTGATATACACATTTTTGACTTTCATTAGGCTCTAATCATCAAAATTAAAACAAAAATGTTTTACTTTACATGTAATGAATCTAAAATATATGAAAGTTGTCGAAGTTCCCATTCCTGCTATAAACTATACATGAATTAAAAACATACAACAAGTTACAAAAGATCCTCTGCTACAAATCCAAATAATAATATTTTAACTCCGAATCGCAGTTCTGTTTGAGCTCTTATCCATGATATTCATGGAGGAATTCAGAACGTGCCGCGGGAATATATAAAGCGCGAGACTCGCCTGCTCACTTTGTGGCGAGTAAGGAGTGTGTTATTATCAACAGTTTACCGTGAGTTTACGGTTGTTAATAACGTTTTGTCGTGCTAATTATGGGACAGTGACTATCTCGCGGAGGGACAACACTGACAGCCACCGACCACACGGCGGAGCTCCATCCTCTCCTGAAGAGACGCCTGTGGATATCTGAGGAGGAGAGAGGAAACAAGACCAACAAGAAGAGGCAGAAAAAGAGCAGGTCTCGGAGGTTTGCCTCTTTATTCTGTTGTTTCTCTTCCCACACATCCACCAAAGCTCAGGGTGAGCAGGTGGAGCAGGACACTGATGTGTCTCCATCCAGGAGCTGTACTGATGGTAAATAATGAGCTCTGAACATCAAAAAGTCTTTGAATCATTTACACACACCCACATCACATTATAGAAATAGAGATAAGGGAGTTTTCCCACTACATTTGATACATGTTATATTTCAAGAATATTTCAATATTCAAGTAACCAAAAGTGCCCCCTGAATGAATAATTAATATAAGTTTGCAATGTTTTATTTATATTATTTAATTAAAGCAAGATTTTGGCTGATATTGCTGTCTTTAGACCAGATTCTCTACAGGACATCTTCTGTACTCAGTGGTGGTCAGTAACGAAGTAAAACTACTTCGTTACTGTACTTAAGTACATTTTTCAAGTATCTGTACTTTACTGGAGTAGTTTTATTTTGAGTAACTTTTACTTTTACGTCACTACATTCCAAAGCATAAGATCGTACTTTTTACTTCACTACATTTCATAAAACATATCGTTACTCCTTATAATACATCACGTGCTCCGAGACGCAGAAGCGGTGTATGATTCATGAACAAACTGATTCTTTTCAATGAACCTGTTAAATCGGTTCGCAAATCGCAACAAACGATTCAGTGACGAATTGCAATGATCCGATTGCAGCTGTTCTCGAGTCGAAAACTCACTGATTCAAATGATCCGTTTAGAGCGAGTCTTCTCCAGTGAACTGAACTCACAAGTAAAGAACCGGGAGATCTTGCGAGCGCGCGCGCTACTGATGCTGTGAAAAGTAAGTTACTAATGTCGAATTTTAGGATTAATTATTGTAACTGAAAATAATATTTAGGTCAAAACTGTCAGTTGTTTGTGAACTAAATCTGCTGTAAAGGGTGATCTATTTAAGCCCACTGAAATGCTTGAATGCAGACAGATCAACATCAGTGTCTCTAACGTTATGTTTTAGGACAAAAAACAAAACATTAAAATAACACAGATTAAATAAAATAACTCATGCACGTTCATATCGCTGCTGTAACGTTAGCAGTTTTATTAAAATGCTACGCATTTAGACCTATGTGACGTCTGTTTTATATTGTTTATCAACAGTATACATTTTATATTGTTTAGATCAACTAGTCGAGTAGACAGATATGAATGTTTATTCATAACCATACTGAAAATAAGTAAATATCGTTAGCTGATGCTAGCTGTCTAGCTAACAAGCTTGCTGGTGCTAAGTTGAGGAAATTTTTAGATATAAAGTCCAAATATCTTTATTCAGCCACCTAGATAGATTCCATCTGAGGGAAAAGAAAGGATGTGATGTTCAGAACATAGTAACTACAGTAATTATCAGAGTGGGAAGTGATGCCCTCTGGGGGCATTTGGCCAGGGTGTTTTACACCACAGACAAGGTTTGAGAAGAAAAATAATTATGAAAATATAATTAGATTTTCCTTAAAATGTTCTTCTTCATTTCAGGCCTAATTCTCATGTCATATATAACTGACGCTCTGCAAAACAACAAGTTCTAAAACACTTTTTTCTTACTGGTGAAGATTAGATGGTGAAATCTGTTTTCTCTCAGGTACATGGCAGTGTAAGCTTCACAGTGAACATTACTACATCACTCTCATCAACGTAGTCCATATCAATAAAATATATATCTTGACTCTATAGAGGGTCAGTCTTGCGTCTGGAGGACTGACACAGGTGACCCCTCCATCTCTCCAGCTTTAGTGTCTGGAGGACTGACACAGGTGACCCCTCCATCTCTCCAGCTTTAGTGTATTGCGGGACTGGCAGGCCTCGGTTGCGTCTGGCACCTTCTCTTGAGGCGGTAGTTCTAGTGTCTTGAGGAACTACTCGCCTATAGATGTGAGTTGTAAATAGTTTAGTTGTAGTTAGTTAAGTACTGCACCATCCAATCATATTATTAATAATGGAGTCACCTAGAGCGTCCCACAGCTCTCTGTCAAGCCCTTTTTGTTCACTACAAATGTTCCTCTCATGATGGGACAGAACAGCAAAGTAGGTCCAGTCAAGGTCGTCCCAGTGTTTGCTGTCGTAGCCTCAGTCAGAGCTGGTGTTCAAGACTGCTTCAGTCCCAGAGCTCCTCTCTCAGCCTCCCTTCTCCCAGAGGATCCTGCTAAAGCCGCTCTGGCCCAAGAGGATTCTGTCACAGCCCCAGTGTTTCCTGTTACTGCTATGATTCCTTCATAAAGTTATTACACCGGTGTGCCACAATAAAGCGATTTTGTGATAGTGAAAATACACCCACACAAAAACTTGTTTTAAAAGGAATATATGTGATAATCTGTAAATATGAAGAAAAAAAATCAGTTACAGAGAGGTTACAGTTTATATGTATCACTTTGAATGTTAATAAATTATTAAACAATAAACTCACCAGGTAAGTAACATCTCAGAGGAGTTACATTATGTTGCTCTTCATTTGAAGCGCGTGAGATCGTTAACCAAGATTAGTTAACGTTAGCCAGCAGCACAAAAACAGCATAATAAACGTGATCTATTTTGACGTTAATTAGTGTAAAAATTAAAAGTGCTCTAGAGAGAATGTGTTTTGTAACATTCGAATACAGCATTGTATTCTCCCTAATAAAAAACGTATTTTGAAACTGGTGTAAGTGTGTAACTGCGCTTTCTTTTCAACGCGGACGCTTCGTCTCGTTGCTGCGCGACTCCAAATAAGAGCGTGCAAATCTCGCGAGAGTTTGGGACCTCCAGAGAAGTGCGTTGATGGTGAATGTGGTGTACAGTGTCCAGCGGATGGCGCTGCTCAATTTCCCCGGTAGCCAGCGGAGCGCAGTCCCGCAGCAGTACGAGGGGTGCGTTTCATTACTGCACAGCTAAATGGCGGATGAGGGCAAGGGGCAGTAGCGCAAACAATAACACCGCACATTCCCATCAAAGCGTTTGTTAATCGTCTCAGTTTGCCGATGCGAATCCCGCATGCATAGCGTGCAGTCATTCATATATGGCTAACGTTATAGCAATTCTCTGATTGAGTTTGGGCACGATTGATCGCGGATTTCAGCGGAGCTCCGGAGGAAGTCGGTTTCTTGATGGTGGTTGTAATATGGGGGACTCGCTCGGACTGATCGGGAAGCGTTTGCTGCTGCTGCTCAATGACGGTAGCTCCGCGGCGGCGGCGGCAGGAGGAGAGGTGGAGCAGGCGGCCTGGCTCCGCGGAACCGTGCGTGCGGTCAGTGTGATCGGGCTGGCGAGCCCAGGGGTGGAGGTGAGACCGACACAACAACAACACACCGTCAAAACCGAACCGTGAGAACAAACGCTGACGCATTGGTCAGTTTCAGTGTGCAAAACTGGGATCTATGTCTCTAGTTTACGTGAGAAATGAGGGAAGGATATGAAGTAAACATCTAATGTGTGTTTGAGTGCTAGTTAGCTAAGTGGCTAGCTGCATATATGCTAACGTTACTTAGACTGTTTTTTTGGGGTCATTGATGTTTTCTAGTTAGGCAGCTGACTAGTTAAAGACAGCAGTAGACTTAGTAAATGACCCATTGTGATTAAAAACCGTCCCACGCAGTAAATACATCTATCAAATCAATTAAACACACTGATAATGAATACAAAGGGAAAGGCCATTATTCATGGCGTGTTGGTTGTGAAGTAATATAACGTTACATTTTATATGATTGGGGAATGCGAGCTTTTATAAATGGTGTATTGCCATTCTGAGTAACGTTAAGTAGATAAATGCATAGAAAATATTATCTGGTGTTCATATTCGCACAGAAAAACTTAATTCATCGTCTTTTTGTTGATTTTTATGGATGGTGATTTTTATTATCCGTTATTATTCATGCATTAAATTAAGTCAATTGTATGGTCAGCGTATAGAGTACTAGAACCAATGAAATACAGCAGACATTTAGTGTATGGCTTGCGTTAGTTCATTATATGTATATTCATATATGAACACGCAGGCTTTATGTTGTGTATTGGTTTGATCTAATTGTAATTTTAACCATTGGTTAGTGATCTGATAGGAATGCAGTAGTCTGTTTGTTGTTACTTGTTTATGTGGCTGACACTTTTGGTGAAATGTACACTATGGTTCAAAAGATTGGGTTCAGTACAGTTTTACTTTGGAAATAAATTATTACTCTTTTCAGCAAGAATTCATTGCATTGATCAAAAGTTAGTCACAAACTGGAATAATATTACTAAATATTTACATTTCAGATCAATAGAATGTTCATAAGAACAGTATTTTTCAAATAATTCTGGAAAATATTAAGCAGCACAAACATTTTATTAACATTGGTGATCAGCAAAGCAGCATATCAGAATGATTTCTGAAGGGTCATGTGACACTGAATAATAATAATTCAGCTTTGCATCACAGTAAAATAAATTAAAAACAATAAATTACACTTTAAAATATATATAGTCATTTTTCACAATAATACTGTTTATACTGTATTTTGATCAATAAATGTGGCTTTGGCAATCATGAGAGACTTATTTCAAAACATTTAAAACCCAGACTTTTGAATGTTAATTCATGTAACTTCATACAGAGTTCTGCAGTTGATCAAACCAATACCAAAACCTGCTTTCTTAAATACTTCATTTTTGAGAGAAAGCTTGGTGAGTCAGTTTCCCTCACTGTGCTTTAATAATAGCAATTTTACCAATATTAACAACCGTGTTGGAAAATGAGTGATGAGGAGTATTTTTCTGGTTTGGTGCTGATGTAGGGATACTTGAGCCTTATGATCGGGCTGTTTGGGTGCATAAGATAAAAAGATTTGGTGTTATGCTAAGTACCGTAATATCCATTGGCAACAGATACAAAACTTTGAAGTGTGCTTGTAGACAGCAGTATTTCACTTGATTCATGCAAAGGTGTCAACCGTCCGTCTTCATTGTAGGTCTTTGTAGAGTTTGACGACAGCCCTTGGCGGCAGCGCTCATGGGTGCAGGTGTATGGGGACGAGGTGCGAGCCGTTCTCATGGAGAGTGCCATCGTCTGGGCCAGCTGCAGCGACCCATCGCTCTCCGCTGCTGCTCAGTGGCCAGCCTTGGTGAGTACAGATGCACACTGCACCGCTTTCTATAAATCAACTCTTAATATGGGTTGAGAAGTGGTATGTGTATATTGCACTACATCCACATATGTCTGGCATGTTCATGCTTTTTTGTAGTTATGGTTAGAAAAAGTTTTTGGAATTGTCTTTAGATTGGATCTCTTGTAAGAGGCTTGTTTTCTGGTTTATATTCACTCGTTTGTGCATCCAATACTGATTCTCTGGAAACCATTTGTCTTTTGGCTCAATCGTCAGATGTTCAAACCGCTGGTTGACCGTGTGGGTTTGGGTTCCCTGGTTCCTGTGGAGTTCTTTGGTGCAAGAAATTTGGCATTTCTTCCTAATGGGAGTTCACTGCACACTTTCGAGGTTGGTAACTGTCATAACATCTGCATTGTGATAGTTTTGCATGTTCTAATACAGAACTTTTGCACTGTTAAATGCTCAAATAGAAATAGATGAAATAGATTGTCTTTCTTTCTTCAGACTGAAAAAGATTTGAGACACTCTTTGCTTCAAGAGCAGCCGGCCCTTCAAGCTGCCATCAGCAGCTGGCACGGTGACTCTGAGTTGCAGGAGATCCTGCGGAAAGGTCAGTCGCATTTAACTATTAATAAACTCTAACCCTATAGACTCTGATGTGCTTGAGTAAACTTACCTGTGCAAAGCCTGAAAGGAAGTCATACAAGATATTAAAGGAATATTTTACCCAAAAATACAATTTAGCAAATTTGCTGTTCATTTACTCATCCTCAAGCTAGATGTTGGTGACTTTTCTTCAGTAATACACACAATGCAGAAGATTTTTAGCTGAAACCGTTATCATTGGTGGTTTATAAAATGCATCACTTTGAGAGTCAAAAACGGGGAACACAAAATTAATACCAGTGACTCAACATTACAACATTACCTGCTTACTGAAGAAAAATGTCCTGAGGGTGAGTGAAGGAAAAGCGAGTTTAATTGTTTGTGAACAGGGCTCTAGACTCCTCCCACTGGTCACGCTTTTGCTACTAACTTCCTCAGTTGGTCGCACGAGCACATTATTTGGTTGCAATTTTTTATACACATTTGATTAATCAATGCATGCTGATAAACTTTTATCATAGTTTTTAGTTAAATGGTAATGAAAGTGTTCAACATTCAACCCATTCTTTTTTTATCAGTATTATTTGTGATTTAAAATGTAGCTTTCACTTTCAAATTTGCGATCTTGTCACGTTTTACTAGAAAAGATAATTGTCTGTTTTGCTTATCTACTATTATATATAATACTTATATCTGTTTAAGACTGAAACAAAAGATGGATTCATTGTTATTCTTAATTAAAAAGCACAACTACAAGAAAGCAGTAGGCTGCAATGACAAACTGTCTTATTTTTTTATTTACAAAAACGAATAAGACGAGGCATGGCATACACCACATGCGGTATTATATACCGACTAGTAAATTACAGAATGTTTAGTAAACGCTGAGGAATCAAATAAATAATATAAAAAAAATTAAGGAAAGCCTCCATAGAGTAACGTGAGGTAAACAGCAAAGATAACAAGCTTTTCAAACCAAAAATTAAAACTAAACTTGCTTACAGGACTTGCATTTTTTTTTCTACAAGAATACCAACATGTTCACCTTCTCTGGTTTAAGAACCGGTCTTTTACTTTAGTTTGAAAACCAAATCCTCCGCTGTGCTCCGTCCGCTGCATGCACCTTCACGCTTGTGCTGTCACTGCGAGTATAAACCGGGCTCTACTGAAGCGCTCGTGCTGAAAGCGCGTCTCTTCACGTGATCCATGTAATCTGACTCCTGCTACAATGTGCCGCGGCTCTGCAGTGCGCGCTGTATGAAGCAGATGCTTTGGAGCAGCGCAGACCATGCACTCGCACAATTGCGACCACGTCAAATTCTTACTCGCACACTCTCAAAAAATGCTCGAAAATGCGTGTACTAATCCTCCTATTGTCCTCCATTTGATCACGACTTGGTTTTCAAACTGCTTGAAATACTCGTTAAACTTTTTATTTATTCATACATTTTCGCTCTCGCGAACGCACAGTGACTGCCACATTTCAAATGAAAAAGCAAATGTGGTAATTAATAGCATAGCTCATAAGACATGGGAAATAGTTGCAAATGGACTTTGCTTTTTCATTTGAAATGTAGCAGTCACTGTGCGTTAGCGAGGGCGAAAATGCAAACGGTAATGCAAGATTTGCATTTGAATTATGTCACAATTTATGCGCCCATATGTGGAAAATGTTATTGAAAATAAAATTTGCTTTTGCTTTTGAAAAAAAAGTCCTCAATATTCTTCCATAAATCTAAGCTGCACTTTCTTCTCTTGGACAGGATCTTACACTATTCAGGGTCGGAGAGTGCAGGTGTACCAGCCGGAGTTTGAGAAGCCCTGGGCGCTGGGACTCGTATCTCAGCACGATCCTGTTTCACACATTATGGAGATTACCATGGACCAGGTCCGTGTGAAAGTCAGTACTCCGTTTCTTTAGAATCTAGTCCGTGTTACTGTTGTCTGATTCATGGGTTAGAGATAATAAAAGTGTGTGGTTTGTGTCAATCATGGTTTGTTTCAGGGTGAAGAGACACAAGTCGTCGATCCTCGGGTTATTCACGTGATGCTTGCTATGGAACAATTAGAAGAGGTGCGTTGAGTTTCTGTCTCCAAGTGTCGTTAGGAGCATAGCTTGTCTAATTTAAGACTAGATGATTTTCTTTCAACAGTCACTATTACCCCCTTCCAGTACAATTATACTGGAACCTTATACCTTATTTTTAATGAAATTACAGGGTTAATTTAGCAATTTTTATTTGTACTGTTGAAATATTTCATTTTATTAAATGTTACTTTTTATTTGCACAAAATAATTAGCAATGTTAGCAATAATACTTTAAAATCATAAAACACATCTTTGTCTTTGTCTTTTTGAGAACATATCTAAGCATTCAGTGTCTTTATACAATCACAAGATGAACTCAAATGGCCATTCAATACATTCAGAATATTATATATGCACTAACAACATACATTCACATGTTTAGAGCCAGTAAGATCTTTTTTCTTTGAAAGAAATGAATACTTCTACAAAAGTAACAGTAAAATGTTTCCAAAAATTCTACTTCAAATCAATGCTTTTGTACTTTTATCAAAATGTGTAACTGTTTCCACTAAAATATGCAAATGATAAGCAACCTGTTTTAAACCATGATAAGAAGAAATGTTTCTTGAGCATCTGCATATTAAAATGATTTCTGAAAGATTGTGTAGGAAATCTTGCTTTGAAATTACATAAGTTACATTTAAATTAGAAATCAATAAATGTAGTTTTGGTGAACATAAGAGACTTCTTTCTAAAACAATCATCTTTGTGATATGTATGGATATGTGTGTTAAACGTTGTGCGGTCAACGATTAATAGCATCCAAAATATGTGTGTGTTTGTGCTGTGTATATTTATTATGTATATATAAAAACACACATGCATGTATATATTTCATAAAATTGTATGTTCATACATTTATATATAATATAAATATATACCTGTACATATTTTCAAAATATATACAGTGTGTGTATATATATATACATACATAATAAATATACAAAGTAAACACATGTATATTATTTAAACAATTGTTTATTTTGGATGCGATTATTCATGATTAATTGTTTGAGGGCGCACTAGTTAAAAGAGACTTGTTTATCGTCTTATAACTTGTTTATTAATTTTATAATGTAATTTTGGTAATTGATGATGCGCCTGGGTCATTTTGCCATATCACATCTCTCATAGAGCCCAGATCGACGCAAGAAGGAGGGCGACGGAGGGAAAGGTGAGGGCAGTCGGCGGCGCCGGACAGCATCTGAAGGAGATGGAGACATTACTCTGAAACGTTTCAAAGGAGCCGGGGAGGGCACGTCTGACAGCCAGAATGGGAATGGCTCCAACAAGTCCACTGAGGCTATGGTAACATGCGTAGAGATGCCGGGAGAGATCGTAGTGGAGGGAAGAGACGGAGGGGGTGGCGTAGGTGGGAGGGTGACGAGTAGTCCAGTCACCTGTAGTCCAGTAGCTTTGCCAAGTCAAGACTCCTCTAACAACAGCAATTCCTCTCAGCAGGAGCACTCCCACATAAGGAGCACAGGTTTTGTCAAGGAGAATGGCAGTTTTGTCCCAAACCAAGAAAGGATATCATCTTCAGTATCAGCGGTGCTTCCTGCGTCCACTCCAACACCACCTCCATTGAAGCCTGCACCGTCGCCCTTTTCTAACACTTTTCCTTCTTTGGGTCAAATGCCCAGCTTGATGCCCGGGGCCCCTGCCCCTAAATCGTCTCCCACACTCCCAGCAGCCGAGAGGGAGGAGGGAGGTGTTCTTTCAGGGTATCCTAAAACGACTGCCCTGGTGTCTCCAGGTCCTGTGACCATTTCATCACCTTCCCAAGACAACGCTTCAAGTGTGACTCTCTCTGCTCCTGTAGAAGCAAACCAAAAGCCCAGTATGTGGGGATCAACTCCAGAAGCCAGCCAGGTAGGACACTGATGCTTGTATTTTACTCTGAATTTGTTTATTTATTCAAAAAAATGCTATTCATCATACATACAAGTGAAAACTCAATTTCTGAGATAAGTTGTCATTCTGAAATAGAAAACAATATTGGTTTTAAAAGTTTTGGTGGAAATAGAATTAAAAAAAGACACTGGTGGTGGTTGAGGAGATTCCCCCTTGTATGTAAAGCCCCTTTGTGTGCCTAGAAAAGCGCTATATAAATGAATTATTATTATTTATAAAGCACATAATAATGCTTTATTCTGCATGACCGACCGTATTATAGATCTCTTAATCTTACTCCATACCCAAACTTTACAACTACCTTACTAGATTAGGAGTTTATTTGAGAGAGGCTAGCAGCTGTGCTGAGGGGAAATATACAGAGTTTTCAAAATGTGGTCTCCTTTTATGGATCACTTGCCTCCAGATGAGAGTAAAATGGTTATGTGTGTCTATTAGGATTTTGTGGGGATCAGGTTCCCATTTTGTGTATGTTTTTTTTTTGTGCTTCTTTGCAGATTGTGACTGTTTAACAATATTAATACTTATATATGGTATTATGTTTCTACCCTATATTTCCTCTTTTTCTTTTCTTTTTTTAAATGAACTACTCTTTTCCTCTTAAAATGATTTACTTTATTTATTTGGGATTTGTTTATTTGTTTGTTATTATTATTTTTTAATAGATTCTTAAAGATTTGCTCTTGACTGACTGTATTTTTTGGAAGGCACATTGTACATTTATCTTGTTAATATTGAATAAACTTGTAAAAAAAAGTATTTAATAAAAAAAAACTAGTTTGGCCTAATGTTTTATTTCATAAGAAAATAAAAAACTGTGAAGCAGTTTTGTTAAATATCATTAACATTTAGAGAAAAAATCAAGGTCATGTAAAAAAATAAACAAATATTTTCACACATTTCTCAAGTCTCCTCAAAAGTATAGTTCTATGATAACATGATTTAATTAAAACATTTACAAGAAACCCCTACTTTTACATGAATATAAATAAGTGTTAGTTTTTAACCAGTGTTATTGTAATAGTATTTATATACTTTTATGGTGGTTATTATTATTTCGAATGAGCTTTTTCATATTTCATATCTTTCATAATTTTTCATATTTTTTGCCATTTCATTTTCTTTTTAGCTATTTCATATTCTATTAATTTTCATTTCGGTATTAGTCATTTTTGTATTTCATCTTATTTTATTCCAGTTAGTTATCAATGCATCATTTCTAATTGTGTATGTGTATTCATTAATATACTTACATACTTTTATTTGAATACAGATTTATTTAATTTGCCAAAATCAAATGTAATAGTTTTAGATAATAATAACTTCGCTGATTTTAACCTTTTTCATTTTTTTGTTTTTGGCCACACTTATTAATCTTTGACCATCATTTATTTGGATAATTTGTATTTCAGAGCCCCAAGACCCCTGCTCTAGCTGCTGCAGGATTTGGTAAACAGTCGAGTGAGGCAGTGTTTGGGGATGTTCCCACACCGGCCAACGGTCCTTCCCAGGAGGACAAGCCTTTTGGCTTTCCTTTTGGAGCTGCGAAGGAGTCGCAGAGGCAGGACTCTGATCCCTCACAGAACCTGTTCTTCCAAATCATGTCTCAGAACCAGAGCATCACGCAAAGCAAGTCAAAGGCCTTCACGTCCTTGTGCCTGAACAAGGAGCCGCCCAGCCTGTTCAAGCCTGCCGCTCCCTCCGAGGGGTTCAAAAAGGCGGTTGTGGCTTCTGCATCCACTGGACTGTTTGGTTCAGCACCTGCTAGTGGCTTGGCACCAATGAAAGAGCAGCCAAATGTGCCTGATATCAAGCCTGCAGGCAATGGGATCCTAATGAACAAGCCTTTCGGAGCGGTGGGGGAGGCGCAAAGCAAACTCCCAGCCACGTTTCCCTCAGCCGTAGGTCAAGCTGTGAGCTCTTCGGAGGCTCTGAAACCCTCTTTGGGATTAGGATCCAGAGGACTTAGCAGTGCCAGAAATGTTAACAGCTCGAGCCCAGTCAGCGGTTTTGGTCTGCTTGCTGGCAACAAAGTTTCAGAAACTCACGAGAACCTTTTCCTACAGGCCACCAAGGAAACAAATCCATTTCTCGCTTACGGCGGAGCTGTTTCGCACAGCCCTTTTAGTGCATTGTCAGCTTCAAAGTCGTCATCTGCGCTGTCCGCCTCTGCTGTTTCACCTTCGGGCAGCTCCGGTCTACTTGGTCAAGATCCTCCTGGTGGTGATGCCAAACCAAACCTGTTCACCATGGCAGAACCTCTTAAGGGAATTTTACCCCCTCAATTTGCTGCTCCTGCTCTCACGACCACTCCATCGTTCACTCCAGCTGCCCAAGATGGACAACAAACGTCCAAACCAAACAAAGAAGGTTCAGACGGCAGCCCGGGAACCTGTGTCAGCACCGAAGGCCAAGGTGTTGCTACGCCTTTCGACCAAACCAAGTTTTCTTTGGAGGAACGCAGTCAGTCCATTAAAAGGGATTCAGAGTCCAGTAGCAACAGTGACCTGTCTGATTTGAGCGAGGCGGAGGACAACTCAGGTCAGATCCAGAAACCTGGGGCACCTGCAGCCGGTGAAAATAAGAACAAGACCCAGCCTGCAGCTAAGAGCCGGCCGCGGAGCAAACCCTTCAAAGGTAACGTGTTTGACAACTGCATGCTGTGTGCTTCATCAGTTAATTCAGCTGAGTTAGGCGCCCAGTGCGCTCGCATGCATTTTTTCTTATCAGTGGAAACAACTTAAATGCATCATCATTTTTGCTCATAAAGGTAAGAGTAAAATATCACTCGGAACTGTAAAGGGTCTACTTTTATTTTTGTGCACTCACAATTTCAACAAAAATTTTGATTTTGTAAAATAAAGAAAACAAACAGGATGTGCTTTCTGCCATCTCTGTCTTGAGCTGGAGTGCTTTACAGAAATGAACAAACTCAGATACTTGCCTCACAGACAAGATAAATATATCTATAGAAAGCTTTGTTACCATTTTAAATGAAATAATTCAAATCTAAACAAAAAAAGTCTTTCATTATGTAATCTGTAAAGTTTTGAAACTGAACCAACATATTTTTAAGCCTAAATACAATCACCAGAGGCAAAAAACTAAACAAACACTATTAGCGAACTACACCACCATATTTATTGTCCCCAGCAACTTCTTCGGTCCCATTTAGCCACTTGCTAGCAACCAAAAGGTTAGCATTTAGCATTTAATGAATTTACAACTAATTTTCAACATGTTTGCCATTAAACATTACAGCAAAACTGCTGTTTTATAAGAGAAGTCGCAGACAATTTTTCAAGTTTGGCCTACAAAAAGTGTCATTCCTGCAGTGCCTTATTCATTAGTTTCATCTTTGTTTAAAAGTTCTATCCACCTGCTTTTTTAAAGTATCATCAATGCCATAAAAACAAAATCCATATTTGTCGACCACCAATCTGTAGTTCATTTTGATAGATCAGCCAGCATTCACAGTCTTCTGATTTTTGTGTGTGTGTGATTTATGAAGCGGGGCAGTCCGTGTTGAAGGACCAGAATAAGGTTCGGCGCTTGAAGCAGTCCGGAGAGTCCTTTCTGCAAGACGGCTCCTGCATTAATGTGGCGCCCCATCTGCACAAATGCCGTGAGTGCCGTCTGGAGCGCTACAGGAAATCCCGCGAGGATGAGGATGACGACGACCCAAACGTGGCCTGTCGGTTCTTCCACTTCCGCAGGTGAATATGATTCAGACACCTACAGGTATGACTAGCTTAACTCTTGCCCAGCGTATGAGACTGACACCTTGACTTTGTGTTTTAACAGGCTGGCTTTCACCAAGAAGGGAGTCCTTCGTGTGGAAGGCTTTCTGAGCCCGCAGCAGAGTGACAGCATGGCAATGGGGCTTTGGCTCCCCTCCCTCACAGTACAGGAAGGACTTGACCTGGACACGTCCAAATATATTTTAGCAAACGTGGGTGATCAGTTTTGCCAACTGGTCATGTCAGAGAAAGAGGCGATGATGATGGTAGAGCCCCATCGTAAGTAACTGTTTGTTTATCAAAACTGATTACAGCTCGTTCACACAAACTCATTTATAATCTTAATAAATTCTAAAAAAGTATCACATAATGCCAAAATGTTTTGCATGCACTATTTGCACTAGTCCATCTAGTTTTATGGACACGCTTAATTTCTGTAAAATAGTTATCAGGTAATAAAGTATTCTAGAATATTTTGAGAGCTAAATGTTTTTACAAGTTTCCCTCTTTTTTTTATATATATATATACATTTACCTGACTCTTCTAATATATTTTTTCACATGTAAAAAAATAATTCTATCACATGAAATGTTTTAGTGCTTAACATTACTATGTGCATTCTTTATAAAAATGAACATGGAGTTTTATGTTTTTATAATTTGTTCATGACTTTCCCAAGACTGCTGGAACCCTGTTTTTTTCTTTTTTCTGTTTTTTTAGAAAAATGTGGAACATTAAAAGGAAACATTTTTAGATGTTTTAGCATATTTTAATTAAGTTGGTGATATGTTTTGTCTAATTTTATATATATTTAAATTTATTTATATAATTTTCTGTAATATATAACATGTTAATCATTCTCTTGAAAAAATATGGACACCTGAATGAATTGCTTAGGCTGATATTAAAGACGTCATTCATGAAATGTAATCATTTTGAGTGAATAATTCATAGAAATTCAGGTGAAATGTTGCATTAAAATGAATGCTTTTTCAATGAATTTCACATTCTACTCCTGTTTTATGAACGAAGCTCAATGTAAAGGGGAAAACACTGTTCCATATGTTATCTTATCAGTAAAGGAAGGTATAAAATCTTATATTAAACGGTAATAATTATAATATTTTTGATTTATATAGCACCTTTCAGGACCTCAGTGTTACTTATTTTAGTGTGAACACTTCAGGACTAATATAAAGCAAGGTTATTATTGTTAAAACCGTTACTAAAAAAACTAAAGCGTGCAGTATAAAAAACACTTGTTTTGTATTATAAATGTACACTAAAATACTAAAAAGCTAGTGACTATTTCAAAAATGTAATATCTCTGTGATCTTACAGAAAAAGTGGCATGGAAGCGAGCTGTGAGGGGAGTGAGAGAAATGTGTGACGTGTGTGAAACGACACTGTTCAACATCCACTGGGTGTGTCGCAAATGCGGCTTCGGCGTTTGTCTCGACTGCTACCGTCTACGCAAGAACAGGCCACCTGAAGGTAAAGGATCAGCCACATTCATGAAGCTATCATCCTATTTGATACAAGAGCACTGTCTTGTACGTTCATTACTGCATGTCTCTAACTCTCACTTCTGCTCTTACTGTAGACGAGAGTCCGGAAGAAGAGGTGTTCTCATGGCTGAAGTGTGCTAAAGGCCAGCCACACGAACCACAGAACCTCATGCCCACTCAAATTATACCTGGCACAGGTTAGTGCATTTATCCCTGTTAAAAATATATGAAATCACAGTAACTGGAGCTCAGTTTTATCGTCTCCTTGTATCTCTTTAGCCTTGTACAGCATAGGTGACATGGTACACGCTGCCAGAGGTAAATGGGGGATCAAAGCGAACTGCCCCTGCACTAGTCGACATAACAAACCCTTGGTGCGGCCCAGTGCTCCAAATGGCCTTTCACAGGCAAGATAACTCCAAAACATTTGAATCGAAAGTAAATTACATCTGTAATGCTCTTAGATGTTTTTATCTGTTCTCATCTTGTCTCATGTTTGGTGCAGTTGGGTGCGGCTAACAGTGTGGGGAACGGAGCCACTTCAGCCACAACCCGTCCGAACGGGGAACCAGCAGCGGGTGCAGTAATCAAAACAGAGTCTGTTGAAGAGGCGTGCAGTGCTGACACAACGTCAGGCTCCAGTGTGACAAACAGCAGCACTTCTAGCCCTGCTCCTGCCCCGACACCAGCCGCTAAAGATGGCAAGGGCTGTTCCTCAGCCCTTCACTGGCTGGCCGACCTGGCCACACAAAAGGAGCCCAAAGGTGAGACTAAGTTTAAAGTGGTGAACAGTTAGAGTTTGGCACATGTGGAGATGCTTAATAACAGTGGTTCTCAACTGGTTTTGCTTCAGGACCTTGAATTTAGCCTACATTAGACAAAAATGATCATGGACTGTTATATATATTATTTTTATATAGTATATTAAGGCTGTCAGAATTGCTGCAAAACTAAATTAGAGTTTCGTATTCAAGTATTATCAATATTCGAATTATATTCTAATTTAAAATGAATAATTTCAGTTAGGGGGGAAATAGCTTTTGGTTTCTCTCGAGGCCACAAGAGGGCGAATCGTACAAAATATTGCGATATATGAGATAAATATGCGTGATGTGTGAACGGCTTGGTTTCGGTTGTGCCGTAAACAAGATCTTTTCCACATTGATGTTCTCTATTTCAGCAATATTTTGAATGAACAACACCCTCATCATCGCATCTCGTGTGCCTTCTATATTCTTGAAATTCGAATTATTATTTGACAGCCCTATAGTATACATTATTTGGTACATTTGAGCAGAGATATGTTTACTATTGTATTGATAATTAGGGTTATTGTTATTATTATTCGAATACACTGAAATAGTAATAATACAAATGTACTTTTTGTCGAACAACATTCATATAGAAGAAATGCAGCTTTAGGGTTAAATTTACATTAGCACAAAGTTCTTGAAAACAGATGTAATGTATATAATGTAACGTGAAACCAATTTTATAGTTAATAAAAAAATGTAATTGTATACATGAATGCATAACAAAAGATATATAATTAATAATAAAAGAACATAATACAAATAATGAATAAACCAGGTTAAAAAAATCAATGCATGAATTTGCAGTAAAACAGCATATAGATTGATTTTAATAGTTTGATCTTATTTATCTTGCTATCATAACTGCATGATTATATGGCATTAGCAACATTTTGCCTTTGGCATTGTTTTCCCCTCGCAACCCTGTAAGAACAAACTTGTGATTACATTTTGTCCCCTTAACAATGCTTTAGAACCACTATACATAACGTTTTCTGGTAAACCTTGACATCTTTGCAGACACAACGTGCTCAGGCTCTTCCTCTTGTTTTGTCTCAGAGTCTCTCCGCTCCGTGATGGGTCGTGACTCTCGTGCTCCATTTGGTCTGGACTCCTTCGGCACCCTTTCCAAACCCTCAGGGTCCAGTCCCAAGCTCTTCAATAGTCTGCTGCTGGGCGCTGGCCCTTCCCAGCCCAAAGCAGAGGGCACTAGCCTCCGGGACCTGCTGAACTCCGGCCCTGGGAAGCTCCCGCAGGGTCCCACCGAGGGAGGTGTTCCTTTCCCTTCAGTGTTCTCCACTGCTGGTGTACGTGACCATGCTTTATCTTTATCTTTGTTTTGAGAAACATTTCTCATTATTATCAGTGTTGAAAACAGTTGTGCTGCTTCCATGATACATCTTGCATATTCTTCTTATAAGTAGACTTTTAAAACATAACATTTATTTAAACAATAATGTAAATGTTGAGACATAAGAAAATAAATGTTCTTAATGTTTTATTTATATGTTTGTGTTCTTTCTCTCCTAAGCAGGCTGATAAAATGAAGGGAGGTCTTCCTAACTTCCTGGATCATATCATTGCATCAGTGGTGGAGACGAAGAAGGCAGAGGGTCGACGTGCGTCGGGGTCAGCAGAAGGCAGCGAGTCGGGGACTGCTCCTCGCAGAGAGGGCTTGATGGGTCTCAGTGTATTAGACCCCCACACTTCACACTCCTGGCTGTGTGATGGCCGCTTACTCTGTCTGCAGGACCCCAGCAACAGCAACAACTGGAAGATCTTCAGAGAGTGCTGGAAACAAGGACAGGTGAGCGCTGAAGATCAAATGGATGCGCATTTCATTTGATCCGTTTCGTTCTGCTGATGCTAATAACCTTTTCTTGTTTAGCCTGTGCTGGTCTCAGGCATACACAGAAAGCTGAAGAATAATTTATGGAGGCCAGAGTCCTTCAGCGAGGAGTTTGGAGACCAGGATGTGGATCTGGTCAACTGTAGGAACTGCGCCATCATCTCTGATGTCAAAGTCCGAGACTTCTGGGATGGCTTCCAGGTCATTTCCAGTGAGTACAGACACTTTAACATCTGAGCAAGCCTGGATCTTTTTATTGTTGATTTAATTATTAACACCTTTAATTGTCATGAACTATGAAACCACTTTAAGCTGGCTCTATTATGTTCTCCTCTGTTCTCTAGAGCGGTTGCAGGGTGGAGATGGCCATCCTATGGTACTAAAACTTAAAGACTGGCCTCCTGGAGAAGATTTCAGAGACATGATGCCCACTCGGTAGGTTTGCTGACATGTTATTTGGTGCCGTACCTGGTGGTCCACTGATATTTGAAAGTACTTGAAAACAAACATAGGTCCTTGAAAGTGTTTGAATTAAATATTAAATAAATTGTGTTTATGGCGCTATATCAAAAATTCTCCTATATATGCTGTCAAAGACAGAACGAAACGTCACTAATGATTGGGGTGGAGATGGGGTAGCGCAAAAAAAACTTGACGTGTGTGTTGATGTGAAGCCTAAAGCCCTGCGCGGGACAGTTTTCTTGCGCCCGCTCCCGCTGAGTTTCTGACCATTACCGCCCACTCCCGCAACCTGTGTGTCCTGCTCCCGCAAACATTCTAATATTATATATTGTTTTTGGGGGCTATTTATGTGTGGGGTATTGAATGAGCACTCGCTGTTCACTTTCAATTTCGCAATCAGGCGCGCTCTGTGTAAAGTGAACACATCTTACAGTGCGTGCAGAATTATTATGCACGCTGATCATATTTGTTTTTCAAGCACATTTGACCAATTCCAAACCACACCAATCTTAATAACTACTATTTATTTTGTATTTAATCATTTATCATTTATATATAATTGTCCATGAAGGCTGGAAGTGAAAAACGCCTTATTTTCAGGTGTGCAGAATTATTCGACCGGTTTTCTTTTACAGATCAAATGAGCCAAAAAAGAGATTTAACTCTGACTGAAAATAAAAAAATGTAAATCCCCATGAGTAATATTCAAAACTAATGCAATACAGAAATTGCTAATTTAAGGCATGACCATTGGGCAGCGAAATGCTCATTGGGTCAGCGGGGTCAGACAAAAACTGACGGAGAAGAAAAGATTCTTGTTAACTGCAAAGTAATTAAGAATGAATGTGAAGAATTATGTGTAAACCATCAAACCTTTAGTCTCCAGCATCACTGTTTTGCAGAGCTCCAGCCAGTGTTGCCAACTCATGTTCAGGGGAAGTTGCTAAAGGAAGGTCGAGTTGTTGCTAAATAACGTTGTGATGTCACTGCACAAGGACGTCATTACGTAATCACGATGCACAATTGTGTCACTACATCAAATCAAGTCAAAAATATATTTTAATGTTAATTTAGATTTGTTCATAAAATAATGTAAATGCTAATATAATATTAAAATATAAAAATGTTAAATACAACATTTAATTGATTTAAAAGATTTTGAAAGATTAAAATTATTTTTATATTTGTATTAGCTAGTAAACTGTTAAAACTACACGTTCTGAACAGTAAAGCTTTAAGCAGTGTATTAGTTAGTGTGCTACTCTCTAAGAAATTCTGTAAAAATAGGGCACAATTTTCTATTTTAATATTAAATAATTTTCCTTATTGATATTTCACAGGTTTTTTTACTTGCATTTTAAATTACACATTGTATTTTTGTGTTTTCGGGTTACAATTGAAAAAGGATAATATCCTGGAAAATTACTATATAATACCTTTTCCATTTTTCTTGATATTTTTCTTAGTGTACTAACTGATAAACAATCGCAGGTACAAGCTACTAACAAGGTGTATCATAAATAAACAATGATTCAATTATTATTATGATTATTCAATTTAACAGTTGTAAATAGCAGCTAACTTAAGTAATGTGATGTGTGTACTGCTAGGCATCTTTAATATCCTCTTTTTGTGTAGTTTAGATGGAAAATGCATGCCTTTTTATTGTTTGAGTCACTTATAAAAAGGCTGCTAAATATATATATTTTTTTAAATAGCTAAACTTGTTGCTTGGTGCTTTTGGAAGAAAAGTTCTGGTGTTCTGAAAAGTTGCTAATTTTTGCAACAAAATTGCTAAATTGGCAACACTGGCTCCGAGCTTCCTGGAGTCTCCAGAAGTGCAGTGTCAGGTTCTCTGAGACTTTGCTTGGGTAAGAAATGACCCTCACTTAATAAGAATAACATGCTGAAGTGTTGTGAAATACATGGACTGATTTTTTATAGGCTTTATAGACATAAGTTGAGGGTGACTCTTGAAGGACCAGCACCACATCCTCTTGTACCACTGTTGAAAGAATCTATCTTCCAGAGTCTGACAGTAAGTTTTGGGAGTTCGTTTTTAGTCGATCTCTGGAAGACAGACTTTTCAGGATAGGAGACTAAAAATGAACTCCCAAAACTTGCTGCGACGGGAAGCTAAGGAGAAAATGTAGAACTTGAAAAATAAGAAAACCGTTTACAGTAGTGATGGCGAAGTGAAGCGTTCTGAACCAGTGAAGCTTTAAACCAAATTGTATCGGAAAGAGGTTCATTACTCAAAGCTTTTTAAAACCGTTCATGCTGTGGCCATCTAGTGGTCTTAAAAATTAACAACGCCTTCCAAAGCGCTGTGATTCATTACAGCTACTGGTTTCACATCTGGTTCTATTACTGATTCCTTGATTTCATTTATTGTATAAAAATAATGGCCATTGTCAAAGTCATTCATTTGTGTCGGTGTACTTCCCCTTAAATAATTCAAATAAATCAAACAAACTCATGAATTAAATCTGTAACCTGTCAATGTTAAATCTGCCTCAGTCCTTAGACTGTTATTTCATGGGCAAAGTTCATTTGACCATAATATATAAATTAGGATGAAAATAAAACAATGCTAACGCATTATTATGTAATAAAGGAAACCGCGCTGAGGTTCGCTTCATTTGAACCAGATATGAAGCAGTCACGTGGTTTTCAGGCGAATGAAGCTTCAGCGCTTCAATGTGAGATGTTTCGTGTTTTTATACAAGCTTCGGAGCCTCGGTGTCGAACGTCACATCACTAGTTTACAGTTTAAAAGCAAATAGAAAGGCCTATTTCTTTTCTTAATATTTTTTTGAAGATTTGTACAAGGTTTAAAATGTTCATGAAATCTTTAAAAAAAAATTGAAGTTTTGAGCAGCTGGTTTGAGCCCCTGCATTCCTCTAGGTCAAAGATGAAAATGGGATTTACAATAAGTGATTTACTAAATCATTTTGACTAGTTTATTTATTAATGAGTAAAGTCTATATTGAGAGTGTGTAATGTTCACAGGTTTTACTGTGTTGTTACCACATTTAAGCACTTTTTATTCATTTAAAAATTCTGAAATTCTTTCGAATTTAAATTTTGTACAGTAAAAACTGTTTAATGCATATTTTATCAATATTTTATAAATTGTATTGGAATATGACCAGTATTGACTTCAATGGATTTCATTAGATTCCTTTGAACAGGACGGCTCAAAACGGTCTAAATTATGAAACATACTAATTTAAAACATTATTACTCTGAAATTGTTAATGGAAATGTTAAGTATTGTAATGTCTTTCATGACACTACATATGCTGGGGGGTGAATTTGATAGGTGCTTGATATAAAGTACATGATGCTTTAAAAATTCCTTGAATGTGGTGCTCATGAAAGAGCGGGAACCCTGAACTCAAGTTACTTTTACGTTTTTTAGCTTTTTGTTATTAAAAAACTAATTTGCGAGACCAGACCAGGTGACAAAAAGAAAGACAAAGTAACGTAAATGCATTACTGGAAAAGTAACATAATTGGTTACTTTTTATGTAGTAATGCAGTTTTGCAGGTTTTTTTTAATGGCATTAAACGCCATTAAACGTGGGAGCTCTGTGCATTCAGGCTTGTCAAAATAAAAGTCCTGTGCGCTGACAGGATAAAAGTTTCTAGTTCTGACATATTGGCCAAAAATAAAAAAAAGTATTGGCTGATGCTGATAATTAAAAAAAAAATGAAAATATTAGCCTATATATTGGCCTTGGCAACAGATCGGTCCACCACTACCTATGGAGTCATTGCTTGGGAGCAGTCCGTTTTTATAAACTAGCTTGCTTATGTTCTCCTGTTTGCAGGTTTGATGATCTCATGGTGAACCTTCCTCTGCCGGAGTACACAAAGAGAGATGGCCGTCTCAACTTGGCCTCTCGTCTTCCAAACTTCTTCGTTCGGCCAGATCTGGGTCCTAAAATGTACAATGCCTATGGTAAGAGATCTGCACTCAACATCCTCGCCACTTCCTATGAGGAATACACTGACTGCTCTTTAACCTCTTCCCTTTGCCGTGTCCCTCCCAGGTCTGATCTCCACTGAAGACAGGAGGGTCGGCACCACTAACCTGCATCTGGACGTGTCCGATGCAGTCAACGTAATGGTGTATGTGGGCATCCCAGAAGGAGACGGCGAACATGAAAATAGTAAGCATTAAGCTGTTGTTTCTGTTCATAGATATGGCTGCAGTTTTCTTTTGTTCATTAGAACGTGTAAAATGTTGGTCTTCAAGACTTTTTTGCCCCTGTGCTGTATAAGGACTGAGTCATTTTGCATTCTGTTTTTCTTATAAAAAAAAACTTAAAGTAAATAGTTGAAATTCTGTATGGCACACACTATTGTGTTTATATTAGTTTCAATGGAAATGTAAAAAATCCACACTGTGTTCGCAAGTGTTCAAATTTCCCTGAAAACACTTCCTGTCCTTAAAGGGATGGTTCACCCAAAACTGAAATTCTGTCGTCACTTACCCTCATGGGGTTCTGAATCCAGAAGTCATACAGATTTGGATGAGGCTGAGTAAAGGAGGACATTTTTGGGTGAACTATCCCTATAAGTATAACCTAACTAGTAGAGATCGACCGATATATCGGTTTACCAATATTTTACCCACTATATCTGCATTTTACCATAATCGGATATCTTTTTTTTTGTCACATACATAATTATACAGAGTATAACCAGCAGTGAAATTTAGTTCTCTGTATTTGACCCATCCAAGTGCACACACACACACACACACTGTACACACACACACTTGGAGCAGTGGACACACACACACACACACACTGTACACACACACACTTGGAGCAGTGGGCACTGTTCACTCAGGAGAAGCTCCAGCACGACCACCGCATGTAACTTTATACAAGATTCACTTGTTTGAAACACGCTGAATTATATTAACATTTACTATAGAACCATTATTTCGCCAATAAACATCTAAATAAATACATCTCTATCTAAATTAATTATTTATTTTCTCCACAAGCGATCACAGTTTGAGTATAGTTCTGTGTAAATAGATAAACCACGCTGTCAGCAGTTTTCATAATTTAGAATGACAAAAACATTTTAATATTCTGATAAAGCATACCAGTTAAGAAATGCAATAAAATACGATGTTTTGTTTGTTATAGCTTATTTCAATATTCCAGAGAATATTATTCAGTGAATTAACATTATCCAGTGAATTATTATTCACTCTTTAGCCTATTAAACAGCGTTTAAACCTAAAACTGTAGTTTAAAATGAAGTTGATATGACTTCTGTCCTTTATTTTCTCCATTTGAAAACGTTAGACATTCTTTTGCTTATTGTTAATATCAGTGTTGCTGATGATGCTTTTTATAAATAAAATGTTTTTATTGTTGTAATTTTAAGATAAAATTTTACATGAAATACTGTTTATTGTCGACAGTTTTTTGTTGTTGTTGTTAAGATGGCTGAAAGGAGGAAAAACCAAAGCGAAGAATGAGTGAAGACTTACTTCAATCTGTTATTTCCTTTATAACAGTAAATAAATATCGGTTCTGCATATCGGTTATTGGGTACATAAACATGCAAATAATTGGTATCGGTATCAGTTATAAAAAATCTATATCGGTCGATCACTACTAATTAGTTTATGTCTGAATGATTGAGATTCCCCCAATATATGAAATATTTTGATAGGAAACGCATTAAAATAGAAACAAAAATACAGTGCCGTGCAAAAGTATTCAGACCCCTAACTTTGTGTTACAAAGTTAAATCAGGTAATAATAATTTCAAGCCTCCCTCAAGAGGTAGTTTCTTAGAGGCCAAGATGGCACCCTATAGACCTTAGTAAGAGCAGAAGCCGTATTTCATTTGATGACGTACAGTTAAAAGTTGATCAGTATGACACATGGAGTCTTTCCCTTACAGCTGTATTTTCATTGGGATCAATTAAATATGGCTTGTGCTCTGACTGAGGTTTCTCATTATAAAACAATTATAAGCTTTGCCAAAAATCTAACTACAGGCTTATAGTGTCCGAACCATTCACAGGCCAGTGAGTCGGACACAGTTAAGGCCTTTAGGATGGCCTGTGCTCTTGGGGTCTTGCTACTTTTGATTGTGGCACCATTTCTCATTCACAGAAGCGGACCTCGCTGGAATCAAAGGTCTGTGCATTTTTTTCATTTGTCTCACCTCAGGCTTGCCCTCCCACTTTTTTCGCTCTCTCTTGTTCTTCACTCCCATTGCTTTAACCCATCTCTTACTACTCTTTACATTAAATGGGATATTATTGATGTTGATGGTTCATTAAAAAAAAACTATTTGTAAACTCCATTCAGAGTTTTCCAGGACACCGAAACATAGTGACCATAGTGTTTTTTGTTACATCTCACTGTGTTGATGCCCCTTCAGATGTTTTGATGAGTTATTTTAAAGGGGTCATATAATCACAATTCGTTTGGTTCTTTTCAAATAAGTTTCATGCATTTGTTTGATGACACCTGCTAGGGCTGTCAAAATGGCTGAAAAACTAAATTTGAATTTTGTACTTGAATATTATCAATATTCGAATTAAATTCAAATTTAAAAGGCATAATTTCAGTTAGGGTGAAAAAAGCTTTTGGCTTTTCTCCTGAGGGCACATCGAGCTAAATATTACCAGTGCACGTTTATTCAAAGCAGCATCATGCATGTATGCATGGTCCGAAAGCCAATCACACAGTACTGTCTTCATTTAAAAAAATGAGATGCAGTTGGATGAGAAAACACCTGCCATAAAGTCTTGAGACATGTTTTTAAAAGTTGAACTTGCATTCATTTGACATAGCTTTCTAAACATGCGGCTGCAACGGTGATGGATGTCCCTCTAGACAATGTGCAAAATATGCCTTCTGTGTGAACGGCTTGGTTTCAGTTTTGACGTAAACAAGATGTTCTCTTTTTCTGCAATATTTTGATTCAACGACTCCGCAGCTCCACGTCTAGTGGGTTCAGCTGGATAAGCTAACTAAAAAACATTAAAATGCAATGATACTTACATCGTCATCACATCTCATGCGCCACTGAGAAGGCTGCCTAACACACCTAAAATTAGAATTTGTATTTTTATTTTAAATTCAACACATTTTTGAAATTCGAATTTATTTGACAGCCCTACAAACCGGAAGATCTAGGACCGCATATATACACACTGTAAACAAAACACACCAGTTTACTATTTCATTTTCACACCAGACAGATTCAGTGAAAATCATCACAGGTGAGATGAGGATGAAAAATGAATAGCGTCTTCAGTTTTTCTTTTGTTTTTCTTGTGCACGGGTCCACTAAGCTGAAACCGTGTTTCTCTCATTGATGGGCTTCGCCACCGATTAAACATGCTCAACTGGTTAAAAAGCTGCCGATGGCGGTCCGACTAATGCTAAACTTGCAGAAGATGCCACGAAACTGGGCCGACTGATACTCGATGACGGCCCAACATTGGCTTAGTTTGTCACGGCCTTGTGCACTATACTCCAAGTCTTCTGAAGCTGTATGATAGCTTTCGTCTCAAGAACAAACCCAGACCTTCCAGTGAGCTGTTAACTTGAGAACCACTGCAACTGGATCGAACGGATCGCTCTGTTGAGCTAGATAGTTTTGGTTAACTGGTTAATCTAGTTCATAACTTAAACTGAACAGTTCTTTCACAATCCGACTAATTTGTTGAACTTTAGGTTAACATTATGACCCCTTTAAATAGTTCTTATTTGCTATAGGAAAGCTATTTTTATTTCCATGCTCTTCAGTGATTACGATGGTCCTTCATATCCTGTCATTCCTTCTTTAAAAAGTAAAAAAAAAATTAAATTGAATTTGGAATTTGTCAAATTGGAATTTTGTTATTGTGATTATTCTATTTTTGATGTATATTCTCTTACAACTCCTGAGCAAACCCTGCAGGATTGGTCCTTGCCTTCTCCCTTATTCCGCCTCTTTGCTCCGTTGCTTGCTTGATTTTCTTGTTATTCGGTTCCTTCTTAAGACAAAGTCAAAACGTTATTTGTGCTTTGTAGATTGGCAGTTCCACACGTTGCAGAATTATTTGTGTAATCTGCAAAACTTAATGCAACAATTTTCCCACATTGGGAATGCCACATTGTGGCATAGTTCACTCAAAAATGTAAATTATGTTATTAATTACTCACCCTCATGTCGTTCCAAACCTGTAAGACCTTCGTTCTTCTTCAGAACACAAATGAAGATATTTTTGATGCATCCCGTGAGCTCTCTGATCCTCCCACAGACAGCAAGAATCCTAACACGATCAAGACTCAGAAACGGATGAATGAGATTGTTAAAATAGTCCATGTGACATCAGGGGTTCAACTGTAATTTTACGAAGCTATGCAAATACTTTTTGTGCGCGAAGAAAACAAAAATAACAACTTTATTCAACAATTCGTCTCCACGTCATCCTGGCGCCATTTTGGAGAGTATCACATACGTAAAGAACGTATGTACGTGGATACGCTGTTTACGCTTTGATCTGAACATAAACAACAAATCTACATTGCATATGTTGTTTACGTATGTGATACTCTACAAAATGGTGCCAGGATGATGAGGAGACGAGTTGTTGAATAAAGTCAATAATTTTGTTTTCTTTGCACACAAAAAGTACTCTCGTAGCTTCGTAAAATTACATTTGAACCCCTGATTGCAAAATGGTTGATTGGGGAGCCGTTACTTACCCCTGTTTCACTGTATATTAGGCAGGTACAGCGAGTGGGAGCTTCAATCTTAAGTGATAGGCTCCATCCCTTGTATTACGAGTTCCAGTATCTTCCGTCTAATCGACGGCTGAGAGTACCACTTTGCACAATGAAACGATACAAGAATAGCTTTGTTCCTGCAGTGATTAATCACATAAACAGTAATGAGATGATCTAAGGGGTGGTGTTTATGTTTTTATTGTGTAACGATGTCTTGTAGTGTGGTTTTTTGTACTGTTATTTTATTGCATCTGTGAGAAAGTGCCTGAACTTATTCATTGGAAACTAATTTACCTTCGGGTATGAAATAAAGAAAGTCTGAACTCCGATGTCATATGGATTATTTTAATGATCTCCTTGCTACGTTTCTGAGCCTTGATCGTGTAAGGATCCTTGCTGTCTGTGGGAGGATCAGAAAGCTCATGGGATGCATCAAAGATATCTTAACTTGTGTTCCGAAGATAAACGATGGTATTTCAGGTTTAAAGATTAACTTTAATCTTGTGTAACCTTCTCTGTTGCTCGATGTTTAAGTGTGTTTTGCACGTGAGTGATTAACTGAAAGTCCTGTAAATGATTATTTCTTGCAATGCCCCTCAAAAAATGCCCATCAATTATTTTGTGTGTTTGGGTTTGCTGGCATCTTCAGCGGGCAGAGAGAGACAGCATGTGGTTGAAAATACCAGAATGATACATTTATATTTGTCACGGTATTGCATAAATGGCAGTGTTAAACTTTTTGAATGAACATTCATTTTGACAGCCCTATTGCTTAGTAATTATAATTAATTAAACTTTAAAATATAACATTTCTATGCTTTGTTTTGATGGTCATAGTGTAGTTTCCCAATGCTTGGAAACCCGGTGTAGAAACTAGGGATGTAACGATTCACTTAACTCGCGATTCAATTCACGATTGGATTCACGATTTTTATTTCACAAATCAAATAAATAAGTAACCCAAATCAAATAAATCTCTTCATATAAACAAAATAAGGCTTTGTCTGTGCTCTTTCTATTTAAAATTGTATGCAACCACTGAATGTTAACCATGATCCAAACAAAGATGCTGCACGCATGCAACATAAGCAGTTTTTAATCTAAATTAGATTGTATAATTTCGAAATTTTAAGCAAAAACAGAATGGTTTTACTTCAGTTTTGTGAAACTAGATACGCAGATTCACTCTCTGCCAGCAGGTGGCGCTTCAAGCCTTTCCGTGGTTTCCGCTGTAAACACACATGCTCTGCTCGTGCTCATCAGTTCTGTTTTCACAGCAGTTCAGTCAATGTACTGCTGGGGTAACTGAATAACTCGGGCTATTGGTTTATTTCAACTCGTTTATAAACTGAATCATTTAAGTAATTTGTGGATTAGTGCATACTGGAGATGCGAAACGTTTCAAACGATTCAGTTTGATTTCGGTTCACGAAGAAGATCCGGATAAATCGAACGATTCGTTCACGAACCGGACTTCACTAGTAAACAAACAGTGCTGCCCTTATGATCTTTAATATGCATTATACAGAGGCAAGATGAAAAGAAAAATAGCATCTAAACTTTTCTAAAGACAGTAAGCTCCCCCACAGACATAATTCATATAAACTCCTACCCTAACTGAATCACGATTTGTTTAGCATCTCAACTGATTTGAATCGATTCTCAGCCGCTTGTTAATCGTTACATTCCTAGTAGAAACAAAAGAGGCTCTAACAATCAATCTATGTAGTTCAGCTCTAGTTTAATGAAGAACATAAAGATGTTTACACAAGTTATGATTGTGTGTTTACTGACCGACCTGTTATTAATGTAGAAGTGATGCAGACCATTGAAGAAGGAGATGTGGATGACATGACTAAGAGAAGAATCTATGAAGCAAAGGAGAAACCTGGAGCTCTCTGGCACATCTACGCTGCCAAAGACGCTGAGAAGATCCGCGAGCTCCTGCGAAAGGTGAAAGAATGACTTTGACTGTTATTGCTTTAGCAATAGCAATATTTATCCCAAATAAAGACACTCATGTGTTTCAAAACAACATTTGACAACGTTTTAGATTCAGGCAGCGTTCTCTACTTTCTGTGTTGTAATACACTATGAATGTCTGAAGTTCATTTGACCTATTACTTGCAGGTTGGAGAGGAACAAGGTCAGGAGAACCCACCAGACCATGATCCTATCCACGACCAGAGCTGGTACCTGGACCAGACGCTGCGCCGCAGGCTGTACGAGGAGTATGGAGTCCAGGGCTGGTCCATTGTGCAGTTTTTGGGAGATGCCGTGTTTATCCCAGCTGGAGCGCCACATCAGGTTGGTTATTTAGATGATGTCCACCATCAGAGTTCAGTTCGAAATTAAAAACACCCTCTCCAATATTTTGAATTTGGACTGCAATACCTAGTTCAACCACTAGGTGTCTATCCTATATACACACCCATACTTGAGACATAAATTCTGATTTTCTCATCTTGGTTTTCCCAGGTGCACAACCTGTACAGCTGTATCAAGGTCGCAGAGGACTTTGTTTCTCCTGAGCATGTGAAGCACTGTTTTAGACTGACGCAGGAGTTCCGCCACCTTTCCACCACTCACACTAACCATGAAGACAAGCTACAGGTAATTCTATGTCATTGCAAACCTGAGCACCAAAGTAAAATGTTGTGGTGAGCTGTGAGCATAAATGCTTATCAAGCACTTTGTTCTGGTTTAATGTTGTATTTCATATCGTTCACAGGTGAAGAACATCATCTACCATGCCGTGAAGGATGCTGTGGGAACATTAAAAGCCCATGAGCCTAAACTAGGCCGCTCTTAGTTGTTGAACTGATGGTGGAGAAGTCACAGAGAGATTGGGTATCGGGGTGGGTGAGATTTGGGTTTGGATGAGGCCAGTGTGCTGGCAAAACAAGCTGTTTATAATGGAACGTCTCAGCGTTTTGGTAGGATGAAGATGCTGCTTCATCAGTGTTACAAAAGCGTTGTTTAGTTTTACAATCCTTTTCTCTGTATTTAAAAAGTCTGTTCTTTTTCTCAGCGTTTAGAATTTGTTGGACTGTTCAGAGAGCTGGTGATAAGCTGTCATGAATAATTTAAAAGGCCTTCAACAAGGTTTCTTCATGGCTTCTGAAAAAAAGAGCACTGGGTTTCCTTCGAGAACGTTCATTTTGTGCTCTTCACTGAAGGAGAGCTTTTAGTTAAGCTGGAGGTCAACAGTAATTAAGTTGATTAAAAGATTCCAACCTACTTTTTCAGCAGAGGTGGATAAGAGCATGGAAGGGAACTAGACCAAAGTTGTTAAGTTTTAAGTTCCTTTTTTCTTTTTGATGAAAACATGTTCTTTTTTGTAATATGCCATTTAGGTAATATTTCACTGACATCAGCGTTAGACTGGCTTTGAGAAACGTCATTCAAGAATCAACAATTCCAGTTCTGCAGAACTACTGGTCATTAATGTGTAACAATATATATATTGATCTTAGCAGTGTGTATGATTTTTTTGTTTTCAAAATAAAGGTTTCCAAAAATTGATTTGGCCCTGTTATTTGGAAATTACACAATGAATTTCTTAGCTATCTATTTGTTTAATGCTTACTATTTTATTTTATAAGACATTTTGTGGTTCATGGATGACTGCAATAAACTAAAGCTTTTGAAATATTGTCGGTTTACTGTGATTTTCTTGATGCAAAAGGGGAAATTTGACTACTCAGGGTTTATCAAATAACTTTGTCCAGTCTGCTCTAGCAACTTACATGTTAGCATGAATGTAAAAACAATTCTATGAAGTCAATGGGTACCAGCAACTATTTACTTACACACGTTCTTTAAAATATATATGCATTCAACAGGAATTATTTTTCATTTATACTATATTCCAATGATGCTGTATACATATTTGTCAGTTGCCAGACATGACTGAATATGTTACTGTGCAAATGAAATAAGACAAAATAATTTTTCTCTTTTAATATATTATATAGCATAATAAAAAAAGCTAATCGAGAAGAGAAAAGGGAGTGGCGTGGCTGTAAATCCTTTTGTGCTAAATGCATTTGTACGCAAGCCTGAGAGGAACTGAGAATAGACTTCCTAAGAAAGGCTTTGAGATAATCTTCATTAAATGGTCTGAGTTGAGAAAACTCAAGCGTGCGAGTGTCCTGTCTGTTTGGACTAAGCTTACCTTTACCCTTCTGCAGATAGAGACACTCAGAGTGATAAGACTCTTGTCAGTGTGACGTCGCTGAGATCGGATAGAAACAGCATCTCTTCATGGGTGCTGGTTAGATTGGTATCTGGCTTCACATGCCCATTTATACGGGGATGGTATACTTTAGATTAGAGCTGGGGGTTGGCATTAGGGACCCCAAGGGACATTGTGAAATTTTAAATAGTGAGGCGCCTGCGAGGAGGGTCGGTGGGAAGCAGAGGGTGCCCTGGATCATAACCAACATTCATTTTATAGAATTATTCAGCCATTATTTTCTATTTACTTAGTGTTTATAATTTAAATTAGCTTTTGAGGTGATAAAAAGCAAGTAATACAACAGTCTTAACCTCTCTAAAAACTGAAGTTGTTAATATTTCCAGATTATCGTGTTTTCAATTAATTTTGTTTTCACAATCACGGAGTAATTTTAATATGGCTCACAGGTGTAATATCTTTATGAAGAAATCAAATCACTTTTACTGTCACATCACCACAGCACATGTGCCTTGGTGAGTGAATTCTTGAGAGCGTGCTCCAGACAGTGCAGTAACAATTTACATATAGACAGTACATACATACAGACTTACACAGAAGACAATGTGCAGAATACACATACATAGATTTTTGTATTAGTGCAGTGTGTGCATGTATTCCAGTTTGAATTGTGTTAAAGTGCAGTGCAGTGCATGGCATATTGTAAAGTGGGAGTGTGCTGTAGGGTGCATTATTTTTGATTATTCATTAGCCTGATAGCCTGAAGGAAAAAGCTAACCCTAAGTCGGCTAGTGCGGGATCGGATGCTGCGGAGACGTCTTCCTGAGGGCAGCAGAGAGAGAAAAATTTGAGAAATTTCTGATTATTTCCTTCAACTTCACACCTGCTTTCTAAACTGTGAGAGATTCCTGCATTACTCATAAAGCCATTATTTATAAAACCACTGTTTTCTCTGTTTTGCATGATTAAGATGAAGTTCTTACCATCTGAGAAGCCAGGCTCGATCCAGACATCAGCGTCACATCAGTTTTATATTGCTGCTGTACGGATGACGGTTGGTCATCATGGTAAACCGCAGGGACCACACTGTTGCCTGCTTCCCGTTGTACTCACCCTTCTCGAAGAACTCCGGAGGACAGACATTTGCTGTCCCTGGAGGAAAGAGTTTGTCACTTGTCTAATTTGCCAATTTTCTCAGCTTTTCTTCTTCTGGGAATATTGTTAGTTGATTTTTAACTCACTGTGTCTCGTCTGATTAAGACATGCTGTAACTGGTCACTAGAATTAAAGTCCCAAACTACATGTTTGAGAGATAACACTGAAGGTGATGTAGGGCAAGCTTTTCAGGAGGTCCCCAACACTGAAATCGATGAGTTTGACCTCCATGGTCTCTGTGTTGATCAGGAGATTGAATATCTTGATGTTCCGATGGAAGACCCCCGGGAACAGCAAACGACTGCAGCGTCAATCACCTGCCGCATGAAATGAAGCACCTGCGCCTCTCTGAAGAGCTCACCGTGATGTCCATGCAGGGCGAGGGCCGCTCTGAGACCAGGATGTACTGGTCGAGATGCTCCTGCAGTCCAGCATTTCTATGATGTGATGACAGCGGGGGCCTTGATTGGCCGTGACTGTCAAAGCCACTTTGAGAGGAACTGGACTGGGACAATCCAGTCTAGAAGGCTAGAAGAAAGATTGCTCTTATGATGGTCAGATGGAAGTAGTTTCTCAAATAAAGGTTTAGCTCGCTCTGTGTGTATATTGAAATATCTGTACTCTGTGTTTTATATACTTGTAATTGCTATTATATTTCTTCGTTTTATGTTTGTGTGATTCCAGAGAGCATTATAATAAAGTAAATGGCTAATAATATAAATTATATAACTATTTTTGCAATAGTCTATGACAGCACATTTTCATTTACCCTGACAGTAACTCAGAAGCACATTGTCTTGACTTACAGTTTGTTCTGCGTATTAGTTTTGTATTGCAGAATTGCAAAATTAAAATGTGTAACTATATATATACACTTATTTTTTGCAGTCTATAATAACACCCAGTCAATATGAGCTAGTATTTGAACACCAAAAAGTAGTATGTGCTATCAATGTACAGAAACACAAATGTTGTGTAGCCTTTTGAGCTGACAATGTATTTATTAAAGTGTTTGCTTGATTGTAGTTTCAGCAGAGCCTATATAACATTGATTAATGTAAACCCAAGAGTTCACACGAAAACAGCTTTAAATGTCATCAGGCTAGATATATAATAGTAAAATATAAGATAAATAGGCCTACTTCTGGGCTTACAAAATGTTGAGCTTCAAATTAAACATTTTGAAATTGACATGAAACCCCTTTGGTGAAAACTTTACAGTGGTATTAACAATAAGTATGTACAACAATACTGTTATAGGTACCATGTGAAATATTTGTGAGGGCAGCAATGAAACAGATGAATGAATGTTTGTTTGTTTTTTAATAACCGAAGCAGGTGAAAATACGTCGCTGTCGCTTTAAGAGACGCGGGCTGAAGCGCATATGCAGCGGCTCTCCGTCATCATCCTTCCTCTCTGCTGCACTGAGATACAGACACTCAAGATCCGCTGGGACTCCTCTGATAATCAGCACCACTCCTGCGCTCGGAATAGACATGTTGAATAGTCGACTAAAATAAGGAAAAGTCCTCGCAGAGATCAAGATGGTGTCGTGGATCATTTCGCGGATGGTGGTGTGAGTGTTTATGCGGCGCCCGCGTGTGTGTTTGTGTTGTTGTGTGTTGCTGCGGATACATGACTCTTCTCAATGGAAATATAATTTATTTCTGCTATTTTTTTATTAAAATTCTTTATTACTAATATTAAGAGGGATACTCTTATTAATTACATAAAGGTTTAAATTAATCAAACAAAGCGGTGACTTCATCCAGACGAGGGATCTATGCACGATTTTCACCTTATGACCTATGGATGATATTGTGCCTTAATGTACCAAACACATCAATATAGAACAAGCAACATGGTTTTGGCTTAAAAACATATTGGCAGGTTTTAATCATAACAGCTGTTGTGTATATTGCACCCATCCCATCATCTCCTCTATATGCTGATGTCGTCATACTTTCAAATGTCCATTTTTAACTCACTAACGTTAACTGTAACCAGTGACTTCTGAGATGGGTTGATGAAGAACTACCTGCCTATCTGATTTTTCCCTTGCTGGTAATGTTACGCTATGAAAAGGAGGCCAATCTGGTCCATATGACTCACGCATTTGCTATGTTTGGGTCTCAGATGGGTTCCTAGTGGGATTTACAGTCAGGTGACTTTGATTCGCATTGCATCATACCTAGTCTCGGATTACTAACTTCCCGATTCATTGATTACATCAAACGCTCAGGCCTTGCTCTACAGTGCATGTGCGGATCATATTATTCCAAAGACTGCTTGGGCACTAATGGGAGAGGTTGCATTTGATGTTATGACTTTGTTGGCCTGGATCTAGGCCATTAGAAACAAACATCAGGTATCATGATCGTGGTTTTGCTGAATCTCATGGAATGCTCTTTGCTGTGGCTTTTACTGTGGCGAGCAGATGCATTATGGCAGTCGGGCTAACAAATGGGACAGAGGGCATGTGGTCTGCCACGCGCCAGACTGCCTTGCTGTCCTCATGCTTCATTATGCATTACACACGGTGCACAGTCTATATGAACATATGCATTTACTGAATATAATGCACCATAAGCACCATGTTTTAAAGGCAAGACGCCCCAGGTGACTAGGGTAAAAATCAGGCTGCTGAATCTGGAGGACTGAGCATTGAGAGCACTGGGCATTTTTTTATTATTATATTTTGTGATGGTGTACATGGATGTGTATGTTTATTATGTATTATAGTATTTTTTTATATTTTTAGGTGTACCAGATGATGTGTTTTAGTCCACTCCAAATTTCCCCACAAGGGACAATAAAGTATATTTCATATCTAATTAAATATGCACTAATTTGCATACATTCCAGAGCATAAATTTGAACATTAAATTAAGCCACATTCAAAATTCTCATTTTACTTTGTCGAAATACTGTATTAGAGTCAAATATTTTTACAAAGGACATCTTGGATCTAATTTCATCACTCTATAAATCAGCCAGAAAAAGCCATTGTGATTTTAGGAAAACAAATGGTATAAAATGAGGCAAATTCTATATAAATAATCTCTGTAAAACCCTTTAAAATATCGATAGAAATAAAACTGTAAATTTGGTGTATTGAAGCGCTGCTGAATTGTAGATTTTTGGCTCGGCGTATGAGAAAATACTCATTTTAAGAAACTGGCCTTTAATCATATATTTGTAATTTCTACAGGTGCAAATAGATGCAGTTCAATAATTTGGGGAAAAAAATTAACATTTTGGATGTTTTTTTGTCCCCCACTAGTCTCAAACACAATATTGTATAGAAAGTCAAATAGGCCAAAATCTCTAAATTGAGCAGTCCATGAAAAAAACTATGGTTTTGCCTGTAGTGTCTATAGCCACAGAACGCAGTTATTGGGACGCACTCAAGCCAGCCATCTGCAGTGCATTCAGTGGCTAGGTGTGGTCTGTCCCATATCCTGACATCCTCTGCCAAACGTTCATCTTTTGTCACATCAGCACAAACCAGCATGTTTGTGTGTGTGGGAGCGTGAGTGAATGAGAGCACGTGTCCAAGTGCATGCTGCACATGTGGGGCAACTGCGTCTTTTCTGGTCCCTTTGTGTGTACATCCGTCTCTGTGCGCTCCGACTCCCTTTCATAAATGATTCATTTTAATGGCTCTCAGATTCAGTGAGTTTGCTTTCAGTAACGTCATCAGGCATGATGGTGTGTGTACAGTAAAGCTAGTGTTGACTGGGATACGTTTTATGGGTTTGCTTTTCACTGAAGTACAGCTCTGAATATTTTGATCAGCCAACAGTATATTGGATGTAATTCATTAACTGATTTATTTCTGTTCTGGTTGGATTTGAATGAACTGGAGATATCTGTCCTACCTTTAACACTTACTGTAAAGGCAGCCTCTCAAGTGTCATAATTGTGTGCTTTAACTTGAGGTAATGGTGCGAGTGAAACAGTAGATGCTGAAGTGTGATGGTAAGATGAGCTTGTCTGTGTCTGCTGGGTTGTGTGTTTAATAAGAGTCTTTTCTCTCTGCAGCCTGGCCTTCGGGACCCTCTACCCAGCCTATTCCTCTTATAAGGCTGTGAAGACGAAAAACGTCAAGGAGTATGTGAGTATTTCATCCTAAAATAAAAAACTCTTCTTTTTATTTATTCCTTCCCTTGCTAGCTTGTACTTATTTGAACAATGCCTGAGACTTTGTCTGTTTGCCTCTTTAAGATTAATCGCTTCATGTATTCCCCAATTGTAAGTCGCTTTGAATAAAAGCTTCTGCTAAATGTAAATGTATTTCAGTATGGCTTTAATTAGCCTGATATTTGACACTTTTGTAATGTTATAGTCAGCAGGATTAACATACTCTCCTCTTAATGTCCAGTTAATGGTAATTAATAAACAATCTCTCTCACACACACACACACACACACACACACACACACACACACGTGTCTTGGAGTCTCAGTATACTGGTTGCTATGGAAACTACTAGGGCAGCAGTTTGCTCTCTCAGACACCATTTTTAGCATCTCTCTCATCTGTATTACAAAGAGCACCGCCTTCCATTAATTTAGGGATGTTTAGTAAAGACAGTTTGGACATTGTATAACCGTTTATTCTTCTGTTGTCTTATGGAGATGAATTAAATGCAACAGCTGTTTTCTAATTTAGAACCTTAGTGACCATATGACCATAGTGATGGTCCTATCATAATTACACAAATTGGTATTAATCTAATTGGCATTACAGATGGAGACATAACTGGCAATGTAGTGTTTTCTATAAGGCAGTCATGCATCACACACAAGGCTATATTCAGCAAGAACATGTGATCTGATGCGTGCTGATGTCATACACACATGTTCTTGATTATAACATCTGTTGTGTTTCCATCCTCAGGTGAAATGGATGATGTACTGGATAGTGTTTGCGTTATTTACGACAGCGGAGACGATCACAGATATGCTTCTCTCTTGGTCAGTCAATTGTAATGTTTTTAGACCATTTCAGATAGGAGTTGGTAGAATCATGCTGTGGAGGTATTTGTCACATTTTTAATGTGTAGTGGTGTATTTATCATAATGATAATTTAATGTAACTTTTATTGTATTCATTTTTAAATGTTGACCTCCAATTTTCCAGGTTTCCGTTTTATTTTGAGCTGAAGATTGCCTTTGTTATCTGGCTGCTGTCCCCGTACACCAAGGGCTCCAGTGTGCTGTACCGCAAGTTTGTGCACCCCACGCTCTCCAAAAAAGAAAAGGTACTGATACAACTTGCCCCATTGGATGTAATCAAACTTTTGGTAAAGATGACTCATTTAGTTTTTCTTTTTTTCCCATAAACAAGGGGAGGGGGGTTATTTGATCCCCTGCTGAGTTTGTACATTTCCCCACTGACAAAGAAATGATCAGTCTATCATTTTAATGGTAGGTTTATTTGAACAGTGAGAGACAGAATAACAAAAAAATCTACGCAAAACACATTTCTAAAAAGTTTAACATTGATTTGTATTTTAATGAGTGAAATAAGTATTTGATCCCCTATCGATCAGCAAGATGTCTAGCTCCCAGGTGTCTTTTATACAGGTAAGGAGCTGAGATTAGGAGCACTCTCTTAAAGGGAGTCTCAGCTTGTTACCTGTGTAAAAGACACCTGTCCACAGAAGCAATCAATCAAACTGATGACAAACTCTCCAACATGGCCAACACCAAAGAGCTGTCCAAGGATGTCAGGGACAAGTTTGTAGACCTACACAAGGCTGGAATGGGCTACAAGACCATCACCAAGCAGCTTGGCGAGAAAGTGACAACAGTTGGTGTGATTATTCACAATTTGAAGAAACAAAATTGGTCGTGGATGGGGTTTCCAGCATGACAATGATCCAAAACACACGGACAAGGCAACAAAGGAGTGGCTCAAGAAGAAGCACATTAAGATCCTGGAGAGGCCTAGTAGCCAGTCTCAAGATCTTAATCACATATACAATCTGTGGAGGGAGCTGAAGGTTCGAGTTGCCAAACGTCAGCTTCAAAACCTTAATGACTTGGAGAGGATCTGCAAAGAGGAGCGGGACAAAATCCCTCCTGAGATGTGTGTACATCTGGCAGCCAACTACAAGAAACGTCTGACCTCTGTGATTGCCAGCAAGGGTTTTGCCTCCAAGTACTAAGTCAAGTTTTATTAAGGGGTCAAATACTTATTAAAATGCAAATCAATTTATAACTTTTTTTTTAAATGTTTTCTGCATTTTTTTGTTGTTATTCTGTCTCTCACTGTTCAAATAAACCTACCATTAAAAGTATAGACTGATCATTTCTTTGTCAGTGGGCAAACGTACAAAATCAGCAGGGGATCAAAAAAAAAATCCCACTGTATTTAAGTTATATTTTTGGCATCTTCAAACCGGTTTGCAAAAAATAGTTTTCAAACAGGTTTTCTGAACACCACCAATCAGAGAGTTGAGGCAGAGTAATGGATTTGTCATGCATGATGTAAATGTGTGTTACAGGAAATTGATGAGTACATAAACCAGGCTAAAGACCGCAGTTATGAGACCATGATGCGGTTTGGGAAGAGAGGACTCAATATTGCCGCCACTGCAGCAGTTACAGCTGCCACAAAGGTGAAACCACTGTGTGTTAGACGAAGTATGTATTTGTGGAGCAGGGCTCAAAATGTATTTTGCTAAAATAATAATAATTAACTGTAAAAACAGTAAGATTGTGAAATATTACTATTTAAAATAACTATTTTCTGTTTGAAAATATCTTAAAATGTAATTTATTCCTGTGATACAAAGCTACATTTTCAGCAGAGTCACATGATCCTTCAGAAATCATTCTAATATTCTGATATATATTCCCATTACTTATTTTTTTTCAATGTTGAAAGCAGTTTAATATTTTTGTAGAATTTTTATTATTATTTGATAAATAGAAAGTTTAAAAATAGAAATCTTTTGTAACATTTACACACTTTTGAACAATTTAATGTGTCCTTAATTAATAAAAGTATACATTTTGAACATTAGTTAAAAAAATAAGCATTGCTAAAAGTAAAATATACCTTTTTGTGGTGGGGCCAATAGAAATATATTCAAATTAAGTAAAGTTCTGACCTACTGGTCCAGCATAAAAATCTTTATTACTGAAATCGCCAGGTGCTATTGTGAAGAGCAGATATTATTTTTCTTTTGCATATTGTGTAAAGTTGAGAGAGAAACATCTCTATATTTTTGCTAAATGTAGGGCGGGGTCACTGTTCAAAACACATTTGTCTTTTATTCAAACTGTGCAAAGAACTTTATTGTCATATGTACAAGAGCAGTACAGTCGTGATGTGCCTTGAATAAGATTACGCAATTGTAATATCTGAGTCTTTTGTGTTATTGAACTGCAGGGTCAGGGTGTGTTATCAGAGAAGCTGCGCAGCTTCAGCATGCAGGATCTGACTCTGATTCAGAACGAAGACGAGCTGCTGCTGGACAGCACCGACGACACACACACTGCCGCCACGCTACCTCGGGTTAAAACAGTCACACGCACAGGTAACTTACACACAAGGCTACCGTCCTAACAGAATCAAACTTTATGGAGTAAAACCTAATAGGCCACATTCCCACAGTGCTTTCAACAACTTTTACTAACAGGTGTGACTCCTAATCTAATCCTCTACATATTGACAAGTGGGGATTAAAAATTAACCAAAGGGAAGTAGCCAAAGTAAATCCGCTTCTTTAAAGCCTGTAACTATGGTGACAGATCACTCAAGTAAATATCACTTTTAATACAGCTCATATTTATAATGGTCTATCCTGTTCAAACACACACAGGCAGGTCAGTGAGGTGTGTGTGTGTTTGCTGACTCATTGAAAGCCTCTCTGCAGGCGGCCATTGTCTCTGCCTGTTTATAATGCTGATGTGACCAGCATGTGATTCAGCTGCCTACTGGCTGAGAGACAAGAGGGGTCGATCTGCTGGGGTTTGTTCATACGCAACTGCACACTGTTTTCCATTTGTTGGATGAGTTTCAGCACTCATTTACGCGGTTCAGGTCAAATGCAGAGTTTGACTTCTTCAAATACCGCGACGTCACGAGACTCGCAAGTTGCTGAAGGTCATGACCCTCGTGTGAGGCTTTACAGCAAACAAAAGAAAGTCTGTGGTAGAATCACTACAGAGAGGTGATCATTTCAATAATGAGACATGTAGTGATTTTATTAGGCTACAGAGAATTTACGGAGCGTCAAAGATACATTGTGAATGGACAAGCAGCAGGCTCTTCTAAAGAAGTCTTTGTGTTTCAGGCTTTGAATGAGGCCTGGCAAGCTTTAAATGCCAGAGAGAATCTGTTCACACCGCAGTGCCAGAGAGACCGTGATCACACCGCAAGACAAATTTGAGGATTGTATTTTATTTTATTTATTAATTTTATTGCATTCACATGACCTTAATGAGGCTTGTATTAGATACTGGTCTAAACAGGCCAAGATCTAAACTTTTATTGTATCGTAACACAATTTCCTAATATCACTTTATTGATATTTTGTAGTGCTGTTAAGCGATTAAAAAATTGACTAATAAATCAAATTGTTTTGTAATTATATCAAACCTAACATTAAAATTTGTAATCAAAAATATATTTTCCCATTTAATCTCCAAATGAATGTAGAAGCAACAAAAAGACAGTGGGCCTCATTTACGAAACGAACGTACGACCGAAAATTGGGCGTACGGTCGTTTCTACGCAAACCTAGGAATTTATCAATATGGACGTGAGCGGTGACTACAATCAAATCTCACGTCAGGTCTGCGCTCGTGTACGCAAGTTTTTGAGTTAGCCTGAACTTGCGTGCAGCATAGAGAATTTCAGAGAATCGTATAATGACAGCATTTTGTTCATTTAGATTATTTTCCTAAACAAGGATTCTTTTTTTTTTCTTTCAGGGTTTTAGCTTTATGTGCGCAAATAGCAGCATAAACAACAGACCATAAGGAATCACACATCGTCATATCACACACCTGCAGCGCTTCTGTGAATGGAGAAAAACTGAAATTATAAAAGCAATAAAATAAATAGGGCTACACAAAACATATTTCTCTTAATTAACAGATTAACAAAAAGAAAAGAAAAACAGTGCGACAAGTATAGGCCACTTTCGTTTTTGTGACACTCTTAATACATTTTATTTGTTTTCTTTATATATTTAGTTATAAAAAGTTAACTGATCACGAGGTGCCTCACACACACAACATTTCAGCGTTACTAACTTGATATTTCAGCCATTAATCAAACTAAAATGCAGTTAACCAAACATAAGTTACACTGCTCAATTTACAAGGTCCACTGTATTCAGCATGCAGTGCCGAAATAAAACAATTTGTGCTTGTGAAGGGTGATATTTTACTTAGATATTAGAACACAAGTACAAAGCCTTGTTTACATCATAGATAATAGTTTAGCAACCAAATGTTACATGGCAAAGATGGAAACATTTTGATGTCGAATGAGTGAGACTTGTGAGCCCAATGTCATTTAGTTTTGCTTTAATAAATTCATTTTATCTTGACGTTGTAGCCTATTGTTTATAATGAATGCCACTATAGACCAATTTGTGTTTTACTTCATAGTTTAATATAACATTTTATAGCTACTAATTTTTTCATTCTTGTTCTGTAATACCGTCACATTTAAAGGGTTTGTTTTGGATTAAGGAGAACTAAATAATCTATATAGTGTTTATAATGTTTATAAATGTTTTGTTATATTTACTGGTATTTAATATACATATAAATTAATCCTATCGTTTGCAATTATAAGGTTATAGGGTGTTTTTAGAGTAAGATCAATTTCTCTTTCATGAGATTACTTCCTCTTTTTGGCCGTGTCTCGATTCTCCGTGTCGTAAACTCTAGGGGCGAGGCTTCTAAACTGGGGTGTTTTCAGCGTGATATTCAAATTACGATTGTTTTCAGCCTCCACATTTATCAGCGTGCGATCTTTCGTACGATGGGATTGGCGGCATATGATTGTTTCATAAATCACATGTGAACTCTGTCATAAGTTGATTTGTGCGCTCAGATCTGCGCTCGTTTCTACATTAGATTGATAAATGAGACCCAAGTAACTAATTTTACTAATGCCTCTGGGGTTTCTGGGGATAAAATGAGTAAATATAACTATTCAACATTGCAATAAAATGTGTGCGATCATTTTTTGTAAATTTGATATGCCTAAAGTGTTACAGAACACAAAACATATTCTCTTAATTTAAGTGAACCTAAAACAATCTTCAAATAAACCCATTATAATAAATGTCATATTTAGCTGTGTTTTAAATATATTGTGCAGTATATAGGAATATAATGATGTTTCTGTCTCTGTCAATATCAACTCTCTGTTTGAATTATTTTCCCCAGGTTTTTTGTGCGTTTATTTTGACAATAAATTTGAAAATCACAGATTGGGTGAAAAATCAAAAAAGACTTGAGCGACATTCATCTGAGGTGAAAATGTAGCCTTGAGACCTACTCAACATGTGGCTGTTCAAATCATTTTAAAAGGAAACAATCCAGTCAAGCACATGTTGCGGAGTAGAAAGGAATATGTCTAAACTGTTTATTGTTTTCTTCAGTTCGTGCCACACCCATACCGGCTGACACCGAATCACTGCACAGCTCTCGCTCTGATGACCAGTCAGATAGCAGGACGGAGCATTCAGATGAAGATGCAGCAGATAAAGCCCCCAAACGCACCCCGAGCGTCAGAGCAGCCAAGAAACCAGCCGCTGCCAAGACAGAGGTACACAATTTGTTTGCTGTTTCTTCCCCCACCCTTTTTTTTTAACTCATAGGCACTCGTTGATTAGACAAGAATTATGCATTTAGACTGTACAGTATTTCTGTGTGTTATAAAACCGGCAAGGGTGGAAGGTTGGAGAAAATGGACAGATATATTGATAGTGTCCTATACTTTGTTTTCCCTCAGAACAAGCTGTGTTATTTAAAGTGCCCCTATTTATGAATTTTTGAAAATGACCTTTCATGCAGTGTGTAACACAGCTCTAAGTGAATGAAAACGTTTGAAATCTGAAAGTGCACTGTGTATAAAGTCATTGTCTCTCAAAAGACAGTCGACTCTGAATCATTGAAACGAGTCGGTTTTAAAATGAATCCCAAGCCGTTTCATGTTGTCGTCAACATAAAATACTACCATATTGCTCGCCCACCTGTGCGCGCAGACCTGGGAAAACTTAATTATCAGTCGATTTTCACGTTGGTCTGAATGAAAATGCAAATTCATTGCCACTAGGTGCCGCATTTGGAGTGGTAAAATAGCTGTTTCCCCGGTAACGGCTGTACATAAAGCAGCACTGATCTGCTTTGTGTAAAAAAACAACAACATTAAAGCTGCAGTCTGTAAGTTTTGCCTCTTTGTTGCCATCTCTGTTTGAAACCTGCAATTGCAGTTATTTGCCAAATTATTTTTTTTACATGGGTTTTGCATTGGCACAGCTCCTCAATGTGAACGAATCTGTTTTGAGGAGTATGTGTGGCTGTCAGTCACTACACCGGTGTGGATATTCACTGTACTTAGGAATCATAGATTCTTCATCTTGAAAGTATAACCCAATTAAGAATTTTCACCAGATATTGTCATCTGATCAAGTAAGCAACAAGTCTGCCACTTTTGTTCTGACCAACTGAAAAATTGCCAATGGTGATTAAATCTAACGATCGGTTAGCTCATTTCACATAAAATCGTGCAAATTATTATTATTGTTATACTTTGTTCTCAAAATGTTAATGTTAACAACATCAGCATTGCATGACTACGTGTATGTGGTGTGTATTAGCTTTACATGTTGTTTTAAATGACCTGTTTTCTTCCATTCTAATTTCAGTCATGTGTTTCATAAACGTATAATACTTTATGGAATACAATCCGCCATCAAAATGAAAATATTTATTGTTCCAGCTGCTGTGAGAAAAGGCTATAAACAATCTGCCATCTCAAGTCTACTTTATTTATAAATAATAAAGTATTATAGCATCCTCACATGCGATATAACCTACGAGCAGGACTGCATGCTCAAATTTCCCACGAATTCCTACAAGCACCACACGAATGAGAAAACATTATAAGCTTACCGTTGTGAATCGGGCTTACGTAAGGCCGCAGTTTTGAACACTGGCTGGTCATGTACTTGATCAAAAATTGATTTTGGTTCATTTTTACCCCCAAAAAGTTATGGACTGCAGCTTTAATTTTGGCCATACATCTTGTGCACTGTATTCCACTGTTAGTATTCTAAAGCAGTGTGGAGTATTCTGAAACTGCTGAAATAAGACGCAGTAAAATAGATGTTTTATTTGCCCAAAATTCAGAAATTATTTTGTCACTAGTAGTTTGTAATATGTGTTTACCAAATAAAAACTCTCTGAAATTAAGTGCATCCAGAAAAAAGCCCACTTAAATCAGACCCCTTAATTTGTTTTATTCAAATTTTATGTTGCAGCCTTGTGCTAAAATGCTTTCCATAATTGTTTTTCAGTCTACACTCCAGATTCCATAATGACAAAGCAAAAAATAAGATTTGTGATAAGCTCTGGTGCATCCTATCATCTTTGAGATATTTCTATATGAGAGTAAATCTGTGGCAACTTAAATTAATTGGAATAATTCTATTAATTGGAATGAATTGGAAAGGCACAAAAGTGTCAAGAGACAGAACTGTGTTGAGGCACAGATCTGGGGAACACTACAAAACAAATCTGCTGCATTGAAGGTTCTCAAGGACACCGTGGCTTCCATAATTCTTAAAGGTCAGAAGTTTGGAAAACCAAGCTGAGCTATTGGCAAATAAGAGTAAGAGAGGTAACCAAGACCCTGATGATCACTCTGCTTGAGCTCCAGAGATTATGTTTGGAGATGGGAGGACAACCTCGCTCTGACACTCCACCAATCAGAGTTCTTTGGGAGAGTGGCCAAATGAAAGTCTCTCCTAAGTGCACGACACGTGAAATTACAAAAAAACACCTAAAGGACTTCCATACTGAGAAAAACAAGATTATCTGCTGTGACAGTCCTCTCTTCCAAGCTTCATTTCCAGAGGACACAATAGCGTCATAGCGTCATTGTTTTTCAGAGTCAGGAAATAGAGAATATGTCAAGGTGGCAGATAAACTGAACACAGCAAAGATATCCTTAATGAAAACCTAGTCCAGAGCAGTCGGGACCGCAGACTGTGCCGAGGGTTCACCTTCTAACTGGACAGTGATCTTAAGCACACAGCAAAGAAAATGCAAGAGTGCCTTAAGGGGAACTCTTAATGTCCCAGTCATGGACCATTCAGTCAAACATCCAGTATATCCAATCAAACGTATCTGGAGAGACCTGAAAATAGCTGTTCACAAATGGCCTCCATCAACCTGACAGAGCTTGAGATGGTCTGCAGAGAAGATTGGCAGAAATTTGCCAAATCCAGATATACAGAGCTTGTGGCATCATGTCCAACCAGTCCTCAGGCTGTAATCGCTGCCAAAGGTGCTTCAACTTAATACTGAGTTAAGGTTATTTTGAATGCTTTCGCCAATGTGATTTTGCTTTGTCATTTTTTCATTATGGGTTTTGGAGTTTAGATTTAAAGAATAACAATTTAAAGCAGTTTACCATAAAGGGTCGATCACATTTACTGTTGTTCTGGGAATTTTCCAGGTGAAATCCAGACATTTTATATGGAGCCCCAGAGATGACATGCAGGGAAAAAAATATTTATGTCACTTAGGCCTACTAATTTATTACTTTGTTTTATGAAAATCCATTCTGTTTGTTGAATGATTTGTGAATATCCTATACTTTATTCAAAACAGCAGCAAGTGGCCTTTTCACAATTCGCAAGGATTAGTAAAACATTTGTGATTTTACTCAAATGTGGCAAAGAATTAGTAAATCGGTCTCATGATTTACTTTAAATGAGGTGACGAAATAGTAAATTGTGCTGGCATATTAAGTCGTGGGAATTAATTGTTCACTCGTGGCAACAGTATAAATATTTTTTTCCTGCATGTCATGCCTAAAGTTCAGTAATTTGACACGTGACATATGTACTTGGTGACCCATACTCGTAATTAGTGCTCCGCATTTAACCCATCCTAAGTGCACACACACACCGTGAACACACTCCCAGAGCAGTGGGCAGCCATTTATGCTGCGGCGCCCGAGGAGCAGTTGGGGGTTCGGTGCCTTGCTCAAGGGCACCTCAGTCGTGATATTAAAGGTGGATAGAGCACTGGGCATTCACTCCCTCCACCTACAAATCCTGCTGGCCCGAGACTCGAACTCGCAACCTTTGGATTACAAGTCTAACTATCTAACCATTAGGCGACGACTTCTCCACTATTTCAATAGGAATCCATGTGATTTTGGAATTTTGTGTAAAGGTGATAATTTTTTATCATGTTGTACCATGGACTGCTAAATTTCACTAATGTGCACATTAAGGCTGCAGCGTAACATAACGTAGGTGTCTGATCACTTTCTGAATGCACTTCAGTCTGTTACATCAGCCCGCATGAATGTAAACCAGAAGGAGAGATTCCTGTTTATTTTCTGTATACACATTTTTCCTTCAAGTGTTTCCTGTCATGAGCCCATGCCTTCACTGAATTGCATTCAAGATCTTGTTATAAACGTAAAAGGTTTTAATACTCTTCCTCTGTTTTTCTTTACCACCATATCGTACTGTCATCCCCAGCAGACCACCAAGACAGTGAAGAAACCGACAAAGAAGAAAACCACCACCACGGCCAACAACAATGCTGAATCACTATGAGTCACACTGCGTTTATCCATCCCTGGACGACACACACACATTCATGTGCTTTCCCATACTAACATTAGTGCCCTTCGCTTTAACAGATGCGTTCTTACAACTGCAAAACCACACTCAAACTAAGATGCATCGCCTGAGGCTGTTTTATCTAGTAGGTTTAATGCAGTGAAGAAGTTAAGACGTCTGGCTTAATGCATTCATTTTCTCTGTTATCACTCCCGTGCTTGTGTTTCAAGGAAGGCTGGGTCTTGTCTTTTTCTTTGTGGGCCTTAATATGTTCAAAAGCATGAGATCAGAAAGCAGTGCCAGCACATGATCATGATCACCACGGTTTCTTATAACCACAGAATCCCTGTCAGAGCTTCATGTTTTCCATTATAGAGGCCAATTCATATTTTTGTTAGCATGTAGGACACACACTATGGGACTAACAAGAATCGGGACAAGAAAAATCGGGCTATTAAATTAATAGACTTAATTTAAAGTGTCTATGGAGAGTTCTGGAGGCCCCCAGAGCAGCTCTGTTCTCATTCCGGGTCACCGAACATCCCAAGCCCAAGATTTGTTGTGAATATTCATGATCAGAGAGGTCAGATGTCTACTGGAAGCTGCAGGCACTCAAACGCTCTCGCCGTTAATAGAGCTTTTGTCAGCTGGGGCTGGAGGCGTTCGGCGCACATAAGCTGTCCTTTGTGCTAATTCTACATTTGTCTAGCATGATGTTACACATTTTGAACATTATAAGACATTTATCCAAGTGGTAGATGAGATAGCAGGTGTCATCTGGTGTTTTGGTTGGGTGCAAGATGAAAACAGAATCACATGTTTGCCAGTAAAGGACAAGATCCCTCTATCTTGAGTAATCGGTTTCTGAAGACTGAAAATGTTTAGTCTTGGCTTTCTGTTGTTGTGGCTTGCATAGCGAACTCAAATATTCCATATCAGTTTGTAATAAAGTGTTAAACAGACTCTGTTAGTGCAACACAAAGTATAACATCCGCTGAGAGTTGGCCGATGATTCATTGTGGGGAAAGTAGTCAACCATCGTTGTTGAAAATCATCTTAAAATGTGCTTTTGGAAAATATGCTGGCTTAAAACCATCTGATCCTTTTTTTAAACATCCTTTTAAATTAGTTTTTTTTAATTGGATCCTGTGTACAAAGTTAATTTGAAACTGTGTGTAGCCCTAAATCCAGATGTGGGCAGTTGTGTTTCCCAGCACAGCTGTTCGGAGTTGAAGGATTTCCTGATCTTGGCTTCACCTGCGGTTTGAAGTACTGTTTTGCATTACAACATGTGATACCACTGAGAGCTGTTAGGGGGCGCTGCTGTACAGGAAAAGAGCACAGTGCTCTTCCTGTCAGATTGAATGATTACAGTGGATGGGGAGCGGTTTTGAATTATAATGTATTTAAATCAGTCTGTTAATTAGCTGAAATTTTCCCTGAAACATGTTCATTTGTATAATACTATTGACTGTACAAAACATCTGCCTTAATTTAATTTAACTTTTTAAGTTAAACCTTTCTTTTTGTGAAGTTTACATTGGCCACGTACACACTGCAAGTTTCAGGAGTGACAACCGAATTTAGCTGCAGTGTGTACGTGGCCACTGATTTTGTCACTTTAGTAGAGTACGATGTACAGAAACTTTTTTTGTTGTTGTTGTTGTAAAAGTGCTGTTTGTTTTGTGCATATTTGTGTTTTAATTCACGAGTTTCTGTCTTCTCTGCCTTTTTTTGTATTAACATTAGTCATAGGCTATTTGGTCTTGGGAAGAAAAGTGGACGGTTGCATGTGAGAAGGACTGCTTATCATTTTACAGTTCATTTTAACCGTGCAAAACGAATGTTAGTCTTACATTTAGTAGTTATTAGCAGATAGAGGTTTCTGTAGAAACACACGGTTTAGAAATAACATGCGGCGATGCAGATCTGTCGTCGTGACACATTGCTGTCTTAACTATTGTTATGATATTTAATTCAGTGTTATTGATTGGCAACTTGACATTTTCTGTGTCTTAGTCTCTTGAGTAATTCAGTTTTTAAAAAGAATCTTTATTTGAGATCTTTTTTTCTTTTAATTAAATGCTAGTGTGGTTGATGTTCACCAACCCACACAAAATGACAAGTCAGTCTGACTTCTTTGTTCCATACGTTTTTTTCGCTTCTTTCCCCCCTTTGTTCAGTATTTCTTATTTGCATAAAAATGACTAACATTTTTTATTCACCAAGGCCCCACACTGAGTGAGACATGACAAATTGAACATATTTTTATTTGATATTTTCTGTAATGTGTTGGAAATTGGTATTATTTCATATAAAGGTTTGAACTGTGAGAGAATATTCAACATTAATATATTGTTTGTGCCAATTCTCAATGCTCTTAATATATTAAAAGAATGATAAAGAAAGAGATTGCTGCTAAATGTGTACTAACTGACCTTGATTTATTATTCAATAAAATGCAATTACATACCTAATGGATTATTCATTTAGTTTTAACTACTTCTGATTCTTTTTTTCTTCTTTCTTTTTAAACTGTTCATCAGAAAGAGGATACCAGGTGAAATATACTTGGCAATTGTATCTGGCAAACCTCCAACAGTGCTCCGTACTTTATTTATTTGTTAAGGGACATCATAAAGATAAGAAGCGAAATAAAATATGTCTGCTTATAAAGTTATAGAATACCCACATTGCCTCTGTACAAGAGTAATAACTGTGCAACCTTTAGCTGCATGAACGACAACCATAATTCAATATCTGCATTCAGCTTTTCACTGGAGGATAAAGAACTCTCTCTTTTGTTTTAGTTGGGAGTTATAAATTAACTCCCAACTAAAGGGGGGAGGGGTTCTCCTGAAGTCCACGATCATCTCCACGGTTTTGAGCGTGTTCAGCTCCAGGTTGTTAAGACTGCACCAGATAGCCAGCTCCTTAACCTCCTGTCTGTAAGCAGGTCTGTTAGCTTTTAGGCCACCTATACGCCAGTGTACTCTTAAAAGTTGTCAACCATATTTTGGCAGTCTAGCAGACACACACTTTACAGTTGTACAGTATTTGAGAAGATAATCGGTTGACCTTAGTCTCGTGCAGTGGGATTCTCTTATTGCGCCTCTGCAATTTTAGCGAAATGCCAAGTTCTTAAAGACTAAAGGTTTTAAACACTGAAGGTTTTTGTGAAATATTGGTAAACTTGTGTGAATGTTTTTTTTATATAAAAAACATACTTTTAAGAAACCTTTTGTTTTGAGTACACACAGAAAAATAAGGTTTTAAAATTGTACATTTTTGGTTACAACATCCTGTCCCTGGAGCAGTACCCTTAAGTTACTAATATTAGGGGTTAAAAAAAGCGACAAGCCGTTGTACCCCAAAGGTACAAGTTTTAAGCCTTATTTTCTGTGTGTACCTTTTGGGGTGTTTAAGTTGCTTAGTTTGTACACTGGACATGTCCGCTGTTGATGTGCACGCACGCACGCACACACACACACACACACACACACACACACACACTGTTTGAAAGTTTGTGAACTCTTTAGATGTTTCCCTATTTCTACCTAAACATGGCCCAAAAAGGTCATCAGATTTTTACTGCTAAGTCCTGTAAGTAGACAAAGAGAATCCAATTAAACAAAAATATATACTTTATAATTCATTTTTTGAAATAAATTATCCAGTGTTACACACATCTGTGACTAGCAAAAGTATGTGAATCTTTGCTTTCAGTATCTGGTGTAATGCCATTTTGCAGCAATAACTGCAGGTAAAGTTTCTTGATATAACTTATCAGTCCTTGCGCAACATCTTGTAGGAGTTGTAGCCCATTCCTCAGTACAGAACCGCGTCAACTCTGTGATGTTGGTGGGTTTCCTCCTATAAACTGCTTGCTTCAGCTCCTTCCACAACATTTCAATTGGATTAAGGTCTGGACTTTGACTCGGCCATTCTAAAACATCATCTTGTTCTTCTTTAACCATTCTTTGGCATGATGGCGTGTGTGCTTGTTCTCTTGCTGCATGATCCACTTTCTCTTGAGACTCAGTTCTCATCAGATGTCCTGACATTTTCCTTCAGAATTGGCTGTTATAATACAGAATTCATTGTTCAAGCCATCCTGGCCCATATGTAGAAAAACATGCCCAAACCATGATATTACCACCACTTTGTTGGTTGACCACCCCTGGGGAGGGTAACGGTGGTAATGAATTTTCTCCATTTGTACACAGTCTATCTGACTGTGGATTTGTGGTCAACACTTTAGAGATGGTTTTGTAACCTTTTCCAGCCTGATAAGCAACAACAACTCTTTTTCTGAGGTCCTCCGAGATCTCCTTTGCTCATGCCACGATTCACTTCCACAAACATGATCAGACTTTGATCGATCACACATTGACACCTGAAAATCATCTCCATGAAAACACCTCATGGCATTAGACGTTGTTGTAGATCCCTGAGAGAGTAATTGTTAAAGGAAGTCATGTTTTTGTCATAGATTAAGGCTGTAGGGGTTATGTGCGAGTTTTAATACAAATATTATCACAGACCAATACTAAGCAATGTCACTAGGTGGAGCAAGTCATCCAATAATATCATTTTGTTAATAGATAGATAATAACATGCAGCAAGAGCTTAGTGAGCATTAATGAATGTTATTGATGGTGTGTATCTCACATCTCTGTAATGAGAAAGCTAATTATCTTTACCAATTAAAACCAGTTTAACTGAGCAAATAAACAAAGAAGAAGAATGAAAGTTAAATAATTAACAACGCATTCAGTCAGGCACATTTCAAGTCGTGTTTGTCTCACAAGTGCACACATTAGCTTCACATGACACGTTACATTAATTATAGCACTTTCTGTGTGCAAAGATAGCAGCTTCTTTTACAGAATGCATTTGTTTTTATACTTGTACTTTAGACAAAGTGCTTTTAAGGTTAACTGTACTCTGTTAAAAGTGCTTGTGTTTCACTGCATTCGTTATGTGTTTGCGTGACTGAATGTGTGTGTGTGTGTGTGTGTGCACTGGTGAAAACGTGTCTCTAGCTGGTTACATAAGGCTCTGCAGTAATTGAATCTCATTACTGCTGCAGTCCCGTGGTGTGTGGGGTGATTCCTGGGACGTGGGCTGGTGTGAACCCCAGATGAGGGAATCCCTGAGTTTGCCCCGTGCTTGCATCATCTCCTCTCTCCTATAGGTTTGTCTCCTCTGCTCTCCATGGCAGCAGGACGAGGGGTTGTTAGGTGGCCCACGCTCTCGCTATTTTTTGCTCTCTCGGTTTCCTTCCCTAGAGACTGCAGAGTTTACACGGACTGTTCTGACGTCAGCAGGAGAAACCCTGTTACTCTGCCTCAGCTGGGCTCCGAAGATGCCCACATAACGCCTCTCTCCCACTGCAGTGAAAAGCACTTTCTCACTGTGTTTCGGCCAGCTCATAGTTGCTGTCTCTTTTTTTCTATCTACCCTGCACATTTATTGCCATGAGTTTGTTTTTGAGGAGGTGTGTGTGTATGCACAACAAGTGTAATGTCTCTTTTCACTACTTAAGATCTGGCTCAAAAGAGTGTTTTACTCTTGTCGAAGAACTTTCAGAATACTGTTTGATTGTCTTCCGTCTCAAAGCTGTAATTTAAAAGGTATTTTAGATGTATACAGTGAATCTGGAAAGTATTGGTTGCTTGAACAACATTTAAATAAATGTCTTTGCATTATAAAAATAAATAAACCCCTGGTTTCACAGACAATGCTTAAGCCTAGTCCTAGACTAAAGTGTAATTCTGAGCTGTTTCAACTGAAATAAACTTGTGCTGACTGATCATAAAACATATCAGTGTCTTTGGTTTGTCTTTAGTAGCACACCTGTAATTTTTTATCGAAGGCACGTTTATAAAATGACTTAAATGTCCTAATTGAACTATGGCCTAATCCTGGATTAGTCTAAGCCCTGTCTTTGAAACCGGGCCTAAGTGTAATTTACACTACCATTAAAAAGTTAGAGAAGTTACATTCATAGCATTACAAAATAACCCCCAAAAATGTATCACTGTTTCCATAATTATATTAAGCATCACGACTAACATTGATAGTAATAATTATGTTTTTGAGCAGCATATCAGAATGATTTCTGAAGGATACTGGAGTTATGATGCTGAAAAATCAGCTTTATCGCAGGAATAAATACAATTTTACAATATAATGCATAGAAAAATGTTAAGTTTTAAAATGATGTAACAATATTACAGTTTTTCTTGATCAAAATAAATAGCAATTTTTGTGAGCATAAAATCATTCTTAAATATAATCTTGCTGTGTGTGTGTGTGTGTGTGTGTGTGTGTGTGTGTGTGTGTGTGTGTGTGTGTGTGTGTGTGTTTTAAAGAAATATAAGAGATGCACTCATCAAGGGAAATTTGTGTGGTTGGTTTTAGATGCTATAACAATCAGTTGACTAAAGGTTAAAGGCAAAAGTTAGTTCAGCATGTTTTTGCAGGTGTCACTTGATTAGACTGAAATTGATACATTTTTAACTGTGACTTAAGTGTCCATGTTTTGGCTGGACCTAAAAGTGTAAATGGATTAAATGAACCCAGTTCGCTGGTCTCCGGAAGCACGTGGCTTCTGCATGACCAGCAGAGGGCCTTGTTTGATCAAGAAAGACACTGAAGTCAGTCTCCATGCAGCGCTCCTGTTTGAGAAGTTTGCAGCTCATTTATTTAACAGCTCATGTCATTTTCATCCTTCAAAATCTTGAAAATTGAGGGCCACGAACGAGAACAATCTGCATTATACATTCAAATATTTTCCCTCCCAATAGTTTTGATATTTTTATCATATTTTTTAGCAAAACAAATGATATTTCACTGGTACAATTGTCGAGGCACAGTTAAGGAACGATGTGTAATTTATTATATGAACCAAGTACAAGACCGTTAGATTCTGCTCTGTTACAGACACCAGTGTTAGCAATCTGTTGTCCTTTCCCGTTTACCTCTTTGCCCTATACTTTCCCCACTGCTCTATTAACAATAAAGGCATAAAACAATATAACCATAATGAGATCATATATAACATAATGTCCACCATTCAAAATCTCACAGTAATGATGTATTCAGTTTTATCTTGCTTGTTTTCTACACGATTCTGTGTATTTCAACTTCTCTAACAAGATGCCGAGCAATGGTGACTGGAAACAATCTTTTAGTTTCAAAGAAACAAAACCCAAAACCTTAAATGTACCTTGAACTTCTCTGCCTCTCCTTTACAAACCGATACTTCCTTCAGGAATCTAGTCAGACCTTGAAACTTTCTTTCAGTAACTACTGAACAATTCTGCATTATTCAAGTTTGAAGTTTGCCATGCATCAAAATGTGTTATTGTGTCATTTTTGAATGATAAATGACTCACACAGCACATCAAGCATCACTAAAAGTTTGAGTGTATGGTGTTCATCTTTATTTTGTTCATTGGTTTACCAGCCTTTCATGCATGAGTAATTTGTATATCATTTATTATATCTATAGTATCTTTCTCACGGGAAACATATCTTCATCCATGTCCCCGCCGCATGCTGTTTTTGTTTGGACCATGCCTAACGTTGGCGCTTTCTCTCTCTCTTCCTCTCCTCTAGCTTTCTTTCCTCCACCCCTCCATTCTTGTCCTCCGGTAGCCATAGCAACGTGTGCTGTGATGGTGCAGGGCCTCTGGCAGGTGACACAATGCGGCTAATTACTGGCACTTAGCTCAGCGCTAATTAAAGCGAGCTCAGCTAATCGGGGGGTCAAGTGGACCTGCTGATCCATCTATCCATCCATTGCTCCATCCATCCATACCTTTACCTTTAGCCTAAAGTTCCTCATGCAGCCGGTCCGAGTGAAGTTCTCTCTCTCTCTCTGTGTCTGTCTGTCTCGCTCTATCAGACAGCTGGCATCCACACAGGGGTTGAGGGTTTGACCTTCCTGCTCTCCAGGCTCTCTCAGCATCCGAGTAAACAGACAAATTAATCTCTACAAAGGTGAGGGTCAATTTATCTAATTTGGTCGAGGTTGGTCAGCCAAGATTACCTTGTCTCTACTGGGAGGAACACTTCTCTCTCTCTCTCTCTCGTTTCTCCGGCCGTGACATTTCTCACGTGTTTTTGGTCTCATGTTCTGCTGTTTCCAGCCCCACACACCTTTATTATGGTCTGCATCTAACCTGCTTATGCTGCTTTCTCTACTGTTCCCTTATAAGACAGTACTGTATGTGTACCATGGTACAGTGATGGTATCTGACGGTAACAAGTCCAGAAGGCCGTGGTATAACCATAATATATGAAACATGGGAAACATATGTTGTTAAAGGTAGATGTTATTTCACTGTTAAGTGATATTTAAAACATTTTGGTTTTAATCTCCAGTACAAATGACTGAATAACTGTTATGTTAACCCTTTGGTGCTCTTTATTTGGGAGTCACACTTGTGGTCTCACACTTGTGGGACACCTAAAATGTTATATTTTTTATTTTGTAATTTGAGAGAATTTCATGGTACTAATTAATATTTATGCAATCATTATGATACATTTATCCCATTTAAAAAAGTATTTTCTTTAAATATTTTCTATTACTTTTCAGTTATGGCAGTATTTCATGTTAAAATAGAGACAATGTCTTTAAAGGTGGGAGTAAAATAAGAAACATCTGCAATTCCATCCCATAGATTCCCATATAGCTCTATATAAAAGGGCTAGAAGTAGACATACTTATACTTTTTTAGACATAAATACTTAATTGTATTAAGTTTCGGGTTTGGATATATATTTAGACATTTTCAAAGATAACTTTTTGTAAAGGTTTAGATTTTTATTTTCATTTTTATTTTTTTTCTGTTGATTTAAAGCATCAGTTTTTGAATTAATACTACAGTGAACCTGAACACAGAGAACGCATTTTGTTGCACAAAACTTTATCCAATATTACACAAAATATTATATAAAAATTAACAGGAATCTTTTATCAGAGCTTAATCCTTCTGGGTCTGATCTGATTTCAACCTCATATTTCAGTTTTCTGACTCCTTATGGCTATATGGTTATAACCATACCAACAATTGTGTGTGTGTGTGTGTGTGTGTGTGTGTGTGTGTGTGTGTGTGTGTGTGTGTGTGTGTGTGTGTGTGTGTGTGTGTGTGTGTGTGTGTGTGTGTGTGTGTGTGTGTGTGTGTGTGTGTGTGTGTGTGTGTGTGTGTGTGTGTGTGTGTGTGTGTGTGTGTGCATGTTTATGTGGTTTATGAGGACACAAATTTGTATAATGACATGGGTATGACATAGGTATTACAAGGAGAAGGTGATTTATGAGGACATTTTCAGTGTCCCCATAATTTAAAATGCTTATAAATCATACAGTGTGCGTTTTTTTGAGGGAAAATAGAAATGCACCGTCTCCTGTGAGGGCTAAGTTTAGGTGTAGGGTAGGTGTAGGGCAATAGCACATACAGCTTGTACAGTATAAAAACCATTACGCCTATGGAGAGTCCCCGTAAACCATAAAAACCAACGTGGGTGTGTGTGTGTCTCTCTATTTGTGTGTATTTCTCTGTGTGTCTGTCTCTGTGTGTGTGTGTGTGTGTGTGTGTGTGTGTGTGTGTGTGTGTGTGTGTGTGTGTGCGTGCGTGCGTGCATGTGTGTAGGTGTGTGTGCCTGTTTTGCACTTTTGATGTTTTAGTGTAACCCCTTCCTTGCTCATTTGATTAACATATTTGCTGTGTTACAATCAAAGCAGTTCGTGTGTGTGCGTGCGTGTGTGTGAGTGTGAGTGGATGTGTTGGTTTTGTGCTTTTGATGTTTTAGAGTTTCACCCTGTGTGTGTGTGTGTGTGTTCACATTCCAAATGCCATAAAAGTCACCAAGTTTCGTACAATTCAGATGAAGCTGTGATAAAAAAAAGGTGATCAAAGAACACCAGATGGTTAAATATGTTAACTTAAAAATGCTATTTATTTATTTATTTATATTAATTCATAGATATATATAAGTCTATTTATACACTTATAAATAAATGTATTTATAAGTCCATAAGGCCATAGTATTGCCATGAAATTAGGAAACACATGTCCAGAAAACATGTTATGAATCAAATTAAATTAAAACAATTAATTCATAAAAAAATCTTAACATGTTACACGTATAGTACAGATGACAGCATACATTGCTACCGTGCCCAAATAAAATAAAATAAACCATAACATAATATACAATACCCCATATGTATTAATATTTACATAATTTTTTATTTTATAAACAATATCTGAGTATTATATATAGTATTTTAAATATATTTTACTATAAAATATAGTGTATATACAAACCGCGAGAGATGTATATGCTGTTTTTACTGATTACAGACGTTTGTTATCAATAATAAAGAATTTTCTAGAACTTTTAAAAACATTTAAGTTAAAAGTTTAAGTATTTTAAATGAAAGATTATTAAAAAAATAGACATTACTTCATGGTTATGCAATATTTAAAACATTTGGGTTTGAATTTCCAGAAGTAATTATATATTAAATAACTATTCTATTAAATATATTAACAAAATCTAATTTTACAAAAGTCATCATCTTTCTTTCTTTCTTTCTTTCTTTCTTTCTTTTTATACTTCACACTCTATTTCATTTTTTTTACAATTCATTCATTCATTTTGCTTCATCATTTGTGATTTTCATTCTGCCATAGGGCATACACACACACACACACACACACACACACGTTTCCTCTACTGTGCATAAAGGATTCATCGTACCTTTGACAAATGAGGGCAGATGAATATTGGAGTTGCCCTGCTGAGGAGAGACAGATGTGGAGCATACATGCGTACAGGGGGATGGAGGGATGGAGTTTAGAGGAGTGGATAAGGTCAGAGCTCGTCAGCACGTTCACTGTTTACTGATATTTCCCGTGGAGCCCCTGCCGAGGGGACACCTGGTGTGCTGTCATCGTTCACCACACACACTCATACATGCATACACACTGAGATACAAGCACAAACTAAAGGATGTATACAGGGACACACAATATGGGCACAAATGCGCACACATACAAAAGCAGGTGATAAAATGCATGTCCTCATAATCAGATGCCTCTCTCGTTGGATTGTGGCGGTTGGAGCTCTCCATGGTGCTGTAAACCACAAGCACTTTTAAAGAGAGCGAAAGAGAGAGGAATGAAGTGCAATATTTAAAACAGGCTTCATTCTTTATTAATGAGTGCTTGTTTAGATGGATCTGGAGTGCTATTCTGTGTATATTGACAAGTTTGGCATTCCTACATTTTTCTTCTAAATATATACATTTTAATGCATTTTTGGTGCTCTGCTTTAAGAGCATTTTAAAAGTTACTTGGACACACCTGTGGAATTTGCATAGAGACAATCTGAGATTTGAATATTCAAAATAAATATGAATTTCAGTAATGTGTGTTGCCTCACAGTATCCATGTTAACTTTGATAATAGGCTCAGCTCAGAGTGGAATGTAACATTTGGTAAAAAGAACTGCAAAACAAATTTTCTGATGAAAAAAATAAGATTAATACATTTTATTTAGCAAAAGTTGACTGCAAGAATGTATGCACATGGCTTTTTTGATAAGTTTTGTAAGAATGTGTTTGTAAATGATTTACAAATGGTTTGGTTAATTGCAAACTGATAGTTGCTTTCTATGAAAGGAATTCACCTTTTAAGTTTCATTAAATCTGTGTATTCATCCGAACTGAACATAGAGTTATTAATGCAGTGACATAATTAGAAGCTATGTATTTTAAAGAATGCATGCTAACAATTACCAAATATAATATTTATATAATAAATAATTGAAGAAAATTGGTAATGGGTTTACTTTGAAAAACCAAAATCACCAAAAACGAAATTGCAAAAGAAATACAAATACAAAGAAATGGCAAATAACAGAATTAAGCATTAAATCGAAGAACGAAGCGGTATTTTCTTGTAAAATGTACTCCAGTTATTTCTGTTTTATTTACAAATTGATTTTTTTCTTCAAGTACAGTGTTGGAGGTGACGCATTACAAGTAACACCAGTTACTTTTTTTCATTTATTGACTGACAGCGCGCTGTGTGAACCTGATCTTACTGTAGTTCTAATCTAGACTAAATGTGAATGTGCATTAATACATCTCACTCACAAAAAACAGATTCGGTATTCATCAAAATGAATTAAAACTCAGAATATGACGCAAACCTGCAATAAATAAATATGTTAACACAAATGTATCTAATCTCATTATTATTAACCAATGTGTTTGCTGCTGACCTTTGATGATCCAGTTCATACTAATAAACAAAAATGACTTTAGATAAACAAACAATTGTGCTTTGTTGTTTTTTATTGCTGAAGAGTGTTGAACCTTCTTCTTCTGTATTCTACTGTACAGACGTGATTTACTCTTCCTTCAGCCTGAGGTTTATTCAGTACACTTTTTGGTGTGAAAGGCTTTTTCATTTGCTATAAATAGAACTTATTGAATTAAAAACAAACAATCAAGCCCTGCTCATATTTAAAAAGTAACGCAAAAGTAACGTAACGCATTACTTTCCATAAAAAGTAACTAAGTAACGTAATTAGTTACTTTTTAAGGGAGTAACGCAATATTGTAATGCATTACTTTTAAAAGTAACTTTCCCCAACACTGCTCAAGTATATATTATAATGGCTATAAAAACATTTATACAATTATATATATATATATATATATATATATATATATATATATTGCATTTACTATATTATAATTATATTCATTATTTTTATAAAAAGGTTCAAACATTGCTTAAAATCTCTGTTGTTTCCTCAGTAAATAATTGAAGTCGTACAGGTTCAGCAGATGTTCGGCAGATGCTGGGAACCCCTGACTTACAGGATTCACCCCCGCAAACAGAGACTCGTGTGTACACGGCCATAGAGTGTGCGATACTAGAGCCACAGCGAGAGCGAGAACTAAATAAATAGGTGATGAGCGAGAAGTAAATGTTTCTGAGAAACAAACGAATGTCAGAGCAGTTTGTTTTCTGTGGTTGTACAGCGATGCAACATTTGTCGGTAACTCCCTGTGCAGTCACTTCACAGCGCTGCTCGTTACGCCTCTAATTTCACTTACCAAACACACATTCATCCATACAGAGACATGACAAAAAGCATTGTCTCTCCCCGATGAACAATTCACACATGAGAACATGCACTTGGAAACATGTCAACATACACACACACATGCGGTCGTGTGTTTGCTTAAGGGGGCATGAATGACACAGGAGTGTTCTGACAGTCGCCTGGAAGATCTCACAGGGAAGGAGGGAGATCAGTGAAAAAAAACCTATTTGTTTCTCCATTCTAGATTGATGAGCGCACACACACACACACACACACACACAGTCGCAGTGAGTCACCATGGCTCATTGAGGCCACGCTTTACCAAACTGACAGCAGCAGGTCTGTGGGCAAGCACAGGAAAGAAGGAGGAGAGGGGTATGCTAGAAAAAGGAAAGAGAGAAAGAATGCAGGGATGGAGGGAAAACAGGAAACAATGTGGAGGAGAGGAGAGAAGTAAACGCAGGAAAACACAGACAGCAGGAGAGAGAGAGAAGTCCCTGTGGCACATTGTTGTATGGCGTGTTGTGGTGTCACTACAATACAGCAGCACTTCTCGTCTCCCCTCCAGCGATGTCATGATGGAACTAGAGCTGGATGGATCCAAACTTCATAAATATACAAATCCGCTTCTGTATAAGCAGGCTTGATATTGATGCAGAGGTCCTCACTGACATCCTGCTCGAGTAACAGAAAGATCTGGAGAAGTTAGGAAGCTGCTGTGCATGTTCTTCGTGTTCTTTTCGAACCTCATTACATGTCAGGGGTCAGTTCTAGAGTCGTGGCTCTAATGGATAGAGCGTCGGACTTGTAACCCGAGGTTGTGGCTTCGAATCTCAGCTGCGGCATGAATTGTCCACGACTGAGGTGAGACCCTTGAGAAAAGCACCGAACCAACCAACTTCTCCCCGGTCACTGCAGCGTCAGCGACCCACTGCTCAAGTGTGTGTGCACTTGGATGGGTTAAAAGCGGAGAACACATTTCACTGCTGGTTATACTCTGTATAATTGTGTATGTGACAAATAAACAATTCTTCTCTTCTTCTTCTTCTTGGAGAACATTCTGTATGTTTTAAAAAAGTAATATTTAAAGTGTATAGTTCAGTCATGAAACTCTAGATGGCGCAGCCTGACGGGTTGTTAACATAACTGATGATATGCAGAGAGTTAAACGACATGGCACAAGCTGATTGGTTCATGCTGCATATGCAGCCAATGAGCTTACTGCCTTGCATTTTTATGGCTAGCTACCATCCAATTGAGATTCTTGCAGCACGCAGTTTGTCTGAAACCCTCCACCTTCCCCAGCCCACCTGTATAGATCTGCTATGGGTTATTTTATATTCTAGTTGTGCAGCAGCAGTATGTCTTAAATTCTCACGGCACTGTATCACTGTATCGACAACTACAGCAATAACCAACAGCAGCAGCAGCGCAGCAGATCTATTCCACCAAGACCAAATACATTAACATTGTCATATCCATCACCGTGCTAAAATCTTCAGAGTGATTCATATACATTTATTTCATACTAAGTATAGTTAAACTCTATTAGCATATTTGCTGACAGATAACTCGAGACTTACTGATATAAAATTATAATTAAACTTTATTTGGCATACTACTTTTACGCAATGCACATTTCTTAATAGTAAGTCTAAAATGTGTTTAATGTCACTTTTAAAGAGGATTATCTGATCTTTGAATAACGTCGGTTTTTAAATGTAAAATATTTAAAGTGCACCTGAAGTATACTACAATAGTTCCACTTTAGCACAACCAAATATACTTCAGTATATCTTTAATTAGATTTCAGCACTACTTCTGCACAATTAAAATGCACTAAGTACAAAATTAGTTGTCCCAATGTAGCAAACTTAAAGTATACCAGTTTAGTATACTAAATGCACAATTTCAGGGTATTTTATTAAGTACATAAATATGAAAATGTATTTGTAGTATGCTTAGCATGACATAAATCTATTTCAAATACATTTAAGTATATTTATTTTTCACTAGGATGCACACGCAGCTTTCTTAAATCACTTGTTTAAGAAGATAAAAGATGATTAAATAAAACTAGCAATTAGGTTTATTATTATTATTTGTGTCTGTCTGACCTAAGGCCGATGAAACCAAGTGCATCAATTGTGTTGCACAAACAACCTCGATAGGTCCATAAAGTTATTCTAAAAGTGATTTAATTTTAATATGTTGTCGAATGTGGTTTTTGACTTTGAGGGATAAATATATTTAAAAAGCAAATCGCGTGAGTGACGTGATTAAATTGGGATATTCAAAAGAGAAAGCACACGAGTAACGGCCAGTTAACTGAGGAAAAGTGGCGATTCATCTGACACGTTATGTACATGAAGACATGTATTTAAAAGGCTGATTGTAAAAGACATGGTCACAACCTTCATCGCCATTTATCCTGATCACATGACCTGTAAGACGCGAGTTTCTGTGCTACCACCGCCCAGCGAAATATTTTATACACTTTTAAACATTTACTTAACATTCATACAGCAAAAATGATAACTGTAACCATAAACCTAAACAAAACTTTCGTTCTGACTCTAATAGAATACACTAAAACTACAACGACTCAAACAATATATCGTTCACACACATGAAGTACTCTACAGTGATTTAGAAAATAACGAACGAGACGGTCCTTTGGGGTGTTGATGCTAATATAGCCTACTAATCATTATAGTTATCATTGCAAATATTGTTGGTAACACTTTAGAATACTGTTCCCTCATTAATGAATAACTTCACTGGAACAACATTAGCATTCTAGTAACTAGCCTACTATTAACTAACTAACAAGAAACTCTGATTAGCGATTTAGTAAGTAGGCCTAATAGCGCTCAGTTGAAACTGGTCATTCATTATTAGCTAATCAATAACTGAATTTTTTCCATATACCCTGCAGAACTACTAAGAACTACTGTATGCAGTTTCATAATTAATATGATTTATGCATAGTGTATAATTAATTCCAAAAGGAAGATCATGGTAACCCACTAGTAATGTCTTAAGTTTTACCAAATCCTTAATACTAATTACTTGGATCAGTATTCTAAAGTGAAAAGCATGATACGACTCCCTACTGTTGGCTGACGTCATTGTAAGCTTTTGAGATGTATGTTAGGTTAGGTTAGTGTTACTAGCCTACATCCTTCTGAAGAAACTACTAATTATTTGGAACAGTATTCCAAAGGGAAGATCACGGTAACCAACTAGTAATGATTTAAGTGTTACCAAATAAAGCAAAATAAATAACTAACCAGAAACTTACAAAAACCTCAAAAGTTTACATTGACTTCAGTAATTATAGGGATGATCCTGATCATGATCTTTGCAAATACTGATCCAAAAATAATAATTCCTTAAGAAGGTTGTAGTAACACCTGAATAATTACTATCCAATACTTTACAAAACCCTCAAAAGCTTAAAATGTGTTCAGTATTACTAGAGAATTATCATGTTATTCACTTTAGAATACTGATCCAAATAATTAATAATTCCTTCTGAAGAATTTGGTAATACTGTGAGTCATTACTAGTGGGTTACCATGATCTTCACTTTAGAATTAATGATACATCATGCATTATTCATATTAATTATGAACATGTAGTTCTTAATATTTTTGGGAAGGTATATAATAGTACTGATTAGCGAATAGTGAACTACCACATTTGACAAAGCAATGTTACTTACTAATTCATTAATCAGAGTTCCTTGTTGGATATTAATACTTGAGTGCTACATATTCTTGTGTAGTTATTCATTAATGATGTAACCGTATTCTAAAGTGTTACTGTAGATAGCCTATGTATTTATAATTTTGTGGTCAAGTAGACCAACTTGTCCTCTCACAAGTTCTCTTTTTCTGTATGAAAATGTGTGGCTAGTGGGACTGACAGCGGATCAGCTTTGTCCCAAATGGAACCCTAAGTCCTCACGGCCTTCCTCAAGAATCCACAATTTTGTGACGTAATGATGCTTTGATTGTCAGGTAGAAGTCTACTGCGAAGCATAGGTGGCACTTTCAAGCACCCTTTTTAAACCTGAAATGACAAATGGCGTACCCTACGCTCTAGTAAGTCTGCAAATGCACATTAAGTGTGCCATTTGAGAAATAGCCTGCACTTCATTTTGAAGGCTGCACCTTTGTTGGTGGCACATGTCCCTGAGGCTGCCTCATAAAAAAAGAAAAGTAATAATAATTGTTACATTCCAAAGTAATAAAGAAATTACAGTAATTTTACCTCATGGGGATTACATTCAATCTTATTATGGTTTCCTAAAATGAGCCATTCTTGGTGATTCACTGGGTTTACAAAAGCACAAAACGCTGGGTTTATTAAAGTAGAACTACATACTTTTGGCGATTCGGAAACAAAACCTTATTCTGCAATGTACAAAAGTAATATTTTACTTTGTGCGATTCATTAGCCACTATAGGTAAATAACTAGAAGCAATAGCAAAATATAGCTAAAAATAACTGGAACGAATAGCACGGTAGCTTGTTGCTCATACAATTTCCTGTACAAATGGCCACACTTGGTGGATAGGCCTATATACAGTGCCCTCCAAAAGTATTGGAACAGTAAACACAAAATTGCTCTGTTTGCTGTGGAGTCAAGACATTTACAAATATGATTAAAAGATTAATATGAGACAAAACTACAGAATGTCACGTTGTCCTGTTGCATTAATTCTTCAGATATTAAAACCAGGGAATGTGTCGTATCATTTATATCCATTACTTCTGTATTCTGAATCTTGCATTCGATGATGAAACACACAAACAGGGATGAAGATGAGGGAGCTGACTTTGAGAGAAAAGCAAGCAATTTGGATGCTAAAAGAAAAGAGGAAGTCAATTAGAGCTATAGCAAAAACAAAGGGCATGGAGAAATCAAGAGTTTGGAAACCACCAGTAACCAACAATGACCTGATCGGCTGAGAAAACAATAGTAGTTCATGACAGACAAATTAAAAAAGCTAAGAAAATGAACCCTAAAAGACGTGTCTGTAAAATCCCCAACAACTTCCAGAAAGCTGGGGTGATGCTCTGACAGTCTACTGTCCTCAGGAGACTTTGACACAGAATTACAGATGCTACACATTAAGATCAAACCTCTGACCAGCACCAAAAATAGAAAGACAAGATTCAAGTTTGCAAAAAAGCACAAAGGTGAGCCAGAAGAGTTTTGGAACTGTGTTTATGGACCGATGAGACAAAGATGAACCTTTATCTAAGTGATGGGAAAGCAAAAGTGTGGAGAAAAAGAGAACTGCAAATAATCCTAAGCATACAGCCTCATCTGTAAAGCATGGTGGAGGTGTTGTCATGGCATGGGCATGCATGACTGTCTCTGGAACAGACCCTCTCAACTTTACTGGTGACTTAATGTATGATGACAGTAGCAGAATGAATTTGGAAGGGTACAAAAACATCTTGCCTACCAATATTTAAGAAAATGCCACCAGATTCATTGAGAAGTGCTTCATATTGCATCAGGACAATGACACAAAACACCTGCCAGTTCAGTCAAGGAGCTTATCGGGGCAAAGAAATGGAAAGTCTTAGATTGCCCAAGTCAATCTCCAGATTTAAATCTGATTGAACATGAATTTCACCAGCTGAAAAGTAGAGTAAAGGCAGAAACTCCCCAAAACAAGCAACAATTGGTATTGGCTGCATTAAAGGCTGGGGAAAGTATTTCAAAGGATATACCAAGAGTCTGGTGATGTCTACGGGTCACAGACTCACTGCTGTGCAAGAGATCTGCAACTAAATAAAAGCTTTTAATCTTTTATATCTGCCTTATGTTCAACTGTCCCAATACTCACATCAATGAGTGGGATGAACTCTAAAAGTGCTGTTCTTTTTATTTGGTGAAACGTGTGTTGAAGGCTAATAATAAAATGTGGCATTCTGTAGTTTCGTCTCATATTCATTTTTTAATCATATTTGCAAATGTCTTGACTCCACAGCCAACAGACCAATTTTGTGTTTACTATTCCAATACTTATGGAGTGTACTGTATGTTTGTTATATTGGCCCTGTGCTGATAAAAACCTAGACGTAACACATGCTACAGACACACCCCAAAGCCAAGGTGTTATAGCATTTTGAATGGCATAAAAGCTGAGCACAAAAAAAACGAAAGGATTTTGGATTTACTCCGCTTGCGCACTTGCCAAAACTTGCCATTTTCTGAATGAAAATGATCAGACTTCAGAAAATCAAAATCAGACTTCCGTGAGATTCTGATTCTTTCTATGGCAAACACCCCATGTGGAATTGTGTTTATGCATCTTGTTTCGACAATACTAGAATATAAAGAAACAGTACAAAATTACATATGAATTGGTAAGAAGTGTGGATTGTAAGTATACAGAATATATTTCCATTACCAAAAATGCTGTTGCCACACCCACATCCCCCAAATTTCTGAGGCTACATCCACCTTCTCAAATCTCATGTTTGCATGTGTTCTGTTTATTAGGAAAAGTGCTTTTGTTGTAGTTTAAACTGTGTTTTGTAACTCAGTAAGTGTGCACGCGATGCTTGGTCACATTGTGAAAGTGAGAACGTGTGTGTGTGTGTGTGTGTGTGTGTGTGTGTGTGTGTGTGTGTGTGTGTGTGTGTGTGTGTGTGTGTGTGTGTGTGTGTGTGTGTCTGTGTGTGTGTGTGTGTTATGTAAGCCGTGCGTCAGTAATACCGGGGAAGCCCTTTTCCACCCACCTGCAGCTTGCGCATGAGTCTTTTAACACCAGCCGTTTGTTTCCTCCTCCGTCCTTGCTCCCTCCATCGCTCTGAATAATGGAACAACAGCCTCCTGATATTACTTTATAAATATTACATCAATAATCTGACGCTAATGTTTTTCCCAAGTTATAGTTTCCTAAGCGGCATGTGCGTCTGCACAGGTGCCAAACCCAATGTACCCAATGTACCCAATGTACCCCCAATAAACCCAATGAACCCAATTATGTTCAAGCAGTTCATCTATGCCATGTTATTGTGGTTAAATGCTAAATACTGTGTGTGTGTAAAATTAAGATTCTTATTGTTATTTAATTTATTACAATTGTAGATAAATGCATTGACTAGACAAAAGGTGTCTTTAAAAGTCAATGCATTATTTTATTTTTGCACATTTGGGCATTACATTGCATTATACCATGACGTCTCCATCTGTAATGTAAGAAATATTCTCACTGCAGAAGTTGTACACTTGCCCCATGTTCATTGTAAATGCATGACTGTCAATTGTTCCTTTAAAAGAACAGTTTCGTGTGAAGGAGAGTGAAACACAGGTTCGTAGGTCACTAGCACGCATCTACTGTAACTTCAATGACTACCTTCATGTATTATGCTGTATTTCAGTATAAATAATAGATGTTCCTCCTCTGGTGTGTGTATCCTTCATTGTGTATTTAGTTTTGTGAAGGATAGCATGCGCAGTCGACTAGCGGGTGGAGGTGAGATGGAGGGTGGTGTTTCATTTTGTGTTTGTTTGCTTTTTTTAATTGTGCCGCCGGTTGCCGTGGAGAGCCTGAAGGCTATAACTCGTCCCACTCAGCGTTGTCATGGACGACAGAGCTACAGCACTCATGGAATTGTTTACTTACAGCAAGTTCAGTGGAACATGGTTTAGACTCCAGCTTTTCCAGATTCACCCTGTAACTGTTGCATCTTATACATACACGCTGCATTAAAGCTTCCAAGCCTGCATTCTCCAAACATTTCTCTCGTTCAAGTTTTTCAGATCAATGACTGTGTCATATTTCCGTCTCCTTTCTACTCATTCTTTGAAATCTCATAGCTCACAGCGGAGAAGGCCAGTGCAAATATGAGCTATATGCTCCTCTTAACGCCATCGGAAAAATGAATCTCCATTACGTCTGAAAGCTTTTCTCTGGCAGTCAATATCTCTGATATGCATGGAGAGATTACAGAATGAATCATCCACGGGCTGCGCGCTCGCACAGCGATCCAGAGACTCTTAAACATGGAAGATTCAGAGTTGTGATGGCACCCGAGAGTTATTCTCAGACACACTCTCTGTCACTATTGTGGCGGATTCAATATGTGGAGTTGTTGTCCGAGCGCAGCTTGACGTCCTTGAGAAGCCACTTGCGGAGTGTGTCATCAACACCTGGCTTTGAAATGACTTGTGAAATGTCTGCTAAGTGAAAGCAGCAGAGATTGAAGCACACAGGTGGAAAAAAGACCATAATTCACGCTGCGAGGGAGAAATGTACCATAAACTGAGTTAATCTAGAAGCAGAGAAAGTTTGAGTCAAAGCTGACCTAACCTGATAACAATAACCATCGCTTTGTATCCAAGTTATATCCTCCTGAGTGGAAAAATTCTATTGGAAACACTTTTAATGGAGTTCTTTTGCTACATATGCCTACACAGAGGAAGAAAAGGCCACGTACTGTTTTTAAAATAAATGAAAAGAAGGTTAGAAAGTATCGATCTTCAAAGCTGAGCCAAAAGCATTCGCTTTGAAAGGAGTATAGCGCTGGTTTGAGTGTGTGTGTGTGTGTGTGTGTGTGTGTGTGTGTGTGTGTGTCACTGGCGTAGGAGGCTGCTGGCTCTCCCGTTACAGCTCCGGAGCACTGCTGAGGGGGCGATTAGGGATGGCCGGGTGCTGGTGATGGAGTTTTCCGTCTCCCCAGCCTGTTGTCAGGAGAAAGTCCCCTCCACCTCCGCCCCCGATCACAGTCCAGGGACACCCTCTCCACCTGCCAATAAAGCCTCTGCTCTACAGGTCGAAACCTTGTGGAATAAATGCATGAAAGTGCTGCATGTTCCTCTGTATTCCCAGTACCGTTCATGCCATATGTGATGTGATCTTTCATGGGAAAAATGTATATGTTAAAATTAGAGGTGGGCATAGATTAATTTTTTTAATCTAGATTAATCTAGATTAATTTTGGAATTAATCTAGATTAATCTAGATTAAAATGGCTCATTTGAATTCTGCCGAAGGCATTCAGAATATGTGTGCTACCCAAATAATGACTAAAAGTAAGTCTTTGAGAACGGGTTTCTCAAGCCAGGTGGCGATAGACCAGGGGCTCATCTCCTGTTTCCAAAATGCATCACAAACTTTAATCTCTTCCGTCCCAATCCCACGAAAAACTGGAGGAAAATCCGTTCCACTCCCGGAAGAATGACTCCCATTCCCTCCCACTCCCGTGTTGTTGTTTTTTTTTTTCCGATAACTGTCAATTACAGTAAAAATATAGTACAGATCACAGCGTGCCCACCTTATTAGTTGAATAAAACCCAAAATGTCGTTTTTGTTATTATATTGAACTGAAAGCCATCTTATTATGCACAGTGTTGCACAGATTAAATTTCATGTAAATCATCCATGCTAACACACACGTCTTCTATTTTTATTTTTTGACATTTCACTCTCTATAGATATATTTTTCTATGTACTGTATTTTTAGATATATTCGAGTTTCAAGTTTCTCGCTCAAGTTCACATGAGACCTAAAGCGCATCCTGTTTGCTTAAAAGTGCAAGCGTTTCGTTGTTATTCTGAGTGCACACAAATAAGCGTAGAGTCTTTACAGATTCGAAAGATGTATTAGGCTACTTTTATCTGTATGACCAAAAATGACGGAGATTTTAAGAGCAAGTGAGTGCACCGGAGCCTGTCCTGCAGCAGCAAGCGTGCTTCCACACAAACACTTCAATAGCGCATTTCTCTAGGTTAACATCATATTGAGCGGCCATGTAAAGTTGCTACTACATACATCTTTCAGATGAAAAGCCATATTTGAGGTTGATGAATGATAGGTGAGCGTTTGGATGTCCTGCCCGATTGTATTACCACACAGACCAGCCGTTAACAATCTGTCCATCACGGACTGCGAGCCTCTAGTTCAAGACTCGTTCTCGCCCCTACAGTGCAATTCGGCTAGGTATACATCCGCGCTAAAATATCAGGGTGAAAGTCATCATAGCTTGCGTAGTATAGACCCAGCTCCCAACCCAACTTTGAGAATAGATTAACGGCGATATTTTTTTTATCGCCGATAAGAGTCTCACGTTAACGCAGCACGTTAACGCCGATAACGGCCCACCACTAGTTAAAATGCTTTCATTATTTCAGAGATGTACACATGCACATGGTTCCTGTCGCTGTCCTATAAAAAGGCTAAGTAATAATTCCTGTCATAAAAAAAGGCTTAAGGGGTTGATGGGGGGCTTCACAGCAATGCCGTAGAAGAACCATCCTCCAAAGAAGCTTTCAGTGATTAGTATTTTTTTTCTTCATATGAAGAATATGTTTAATAATCCGAAGAACCTTTTGTGCAATGGAGAAGTTCCATGGATGTTAAAGGTGCTGTATATCATTTTTGGACTGCAATAAAAATTAAAAAAACTTAATGTTTGCAGATATTTCGGAACGTGCTAAATTCACATATTTGTTTCTCTGAAAATCAATGCTACAGCCAGTTATCCCACTTTGAAATGTGTGTTCCATGTCAGAATGTCTGTTTTTGTTTTAATTTTGTAATGTCATCCCCTGCCAGTTTAGCCAACAGCGTTCTGACTCCCCTGGTTGCCAGTTGAATCCATGGAAGCGAGCAAACAAACTGGGTCAGAGATCGCAGATTCTACCCGACCTAAAAAGTCTCAGCATGGATCTAAAAAGCTCTATGACCTGAGGCATATTAAAATGTAGATAAATCAAGTCATCAACTCACAGTGTAAGGCCTGTCACTTTTCGTTGCCAATTGCGATCATTCTTGTCTTGTGATCTCAATCTGGCAACCCATGTGAGCATCCAGTCTGAGGAGGAGAGGGTGGGTGAATTAACTCCAATATTTTGAATTTTAACTGCAGTAATTATTTCAGCCACTTACTGTCAATAGTACTTACTGCATCTTTATAGGTTCCGCACGGAACCATTGATGCCAATAAAAACCCTTTAATTCTAAGAGTGTAAAGAAACTCTCAGTGATTGTTAAAAGAACCATGTTTTTCATATTAATAATCTGAAGAATTTATTTCTACTATAAAGAACATTTTGTGCAATGGAAAGGTTACATGGATGTTGAAGGTTCTTCCATGGACAATTTTTAAGGTTATGTTGCTCTTGCATTTCTGTTTTTTGCTTTCAGCTTCATATGCAACTTGTATTTTTCTCCATTGCCCTTGATAACCTGACATAGAATAGTGTTAAAGGCTGTATATTCACAGAAAAATACAGTGGCTGCGATGAAAATGTGTTGTTGTTTTCTTTTTGCCAGAAAGGGTGTAAAAATCTCAAAGTTAAGTGCGTATGTGCTTTTTATATGTAACCGTGCTCTTTAACCTCTGTGCTTTGTGCCTGCTGCTCTGTGGTGAAAATCATATTAGCTGTAAATGGCATGAGAGTTGGTCTCTCTCCCCTCCACCTGCACGCCAGCTATATTAATATGAGGATAGTTGGGCACTCAGAACAAAGCTGCAAACCTTTCCTTAGCAAGAAATGGAACACGCAAGTTCAGGGAAGGCAAAAGTACAAAGAGCTACATTTACTGGGCGTTCGGTTTGCGTGTGATCTGTGTCTGTTTGGAGTCATAAGGTCTGTTGCATAAAGCTTCAGTATAGAACTAGTAAATAGAAAATACATTTCTATATTTGAAGGAGATGTGAGGGGTGTTTGTGCATGTAACGATAGGTCTCACTGCTGTAATGATAGGTTGTTATGGCTGCTTGTTGCTGAGTGGGTTTTAGCATATTGCCAAGTTGTTTGCTTTGGCGTTGCTCAGTGGTGGCTAGGCTGATTTGAACGGGTTTTAACACACGACCATGTGGTTGCTAGGGTGTTCTAAATGGTTGCTATTGCTAAGGTGTCTTGAGTGGTTTATTTTGCATTCCTTTGTGGATGCCAAGATGTTCAGAGTGGTTTCTAGGCAAAGGTGATTTTTAATGCATTGCTATGTGAAGATGTTGATGGCTGTTAGTTGTTGTTAGGTGGTTAATGCTATACTATTTTAAAAGTAATGCATTACAATATTGCATTATTCCATTAAAAAGTAACGAATTGCGTTATTTTGTCACTTTTTATGTAAAGTAGTGCATTACTTCTGCTTAAATTTTTGTCATCTGGGCTGGGCTTGCTTTTTGCTTTTTAATAACAAAAGAAATCCCAAATGTTATAGTTTTGGCAACTGTAAGGGTTCTTTCACACCAAAAGTGAAATGAATAAGGCTCATGCTGAAGGAAGTGCCTCTGCACCTCACTCCCAATTTCTCTCAACATAGGAGAGCTGTCAGTCAATAAATAAATAGGAAACAAAGTAACTTGCATTATTTATTTGAAAAATGTACTCCAATATTTTGTTAGAAATTTTAAAGTAATGCCTTACGTTACTAGTTTCTTGATAAAACGTAATCTGATTATGTATCACGTGTTATATGTAATGCGTTATCCCCAAATCTGGTTGCTAGTAATGGCATCTCTCAAATACAGGGCTGTAACCAACGATTATTTTGATGAATTATTAATTTAATCATCGATTATTTATCTGATTAATCAGTAGGCTTTGGTGGATTATTCAGCTTTTGCACTTAGTTCAAATATTGTGTTATACATCTTCTATCAAAATTAAGTTGTAATTCTAATTTAATGCAACACTGACACAGATGTTTATGTTTAATACTGCAAAAGGTTATCCCACCCCAAAATACAAATTGTGTCATTAATCACTTACCCCCATGTCGTTCCAAACCCGTAAAATCTTTGTTCGTCTGTCATCAGTTATGCATGGATACACTGTTTGCTTTCAAATCAAAGCATAAATAAACTTACAATACGTATCCATGCGTTACTGATGACAGAGAGACAGAGAGGAGACGAATTGCTGAATAAACTTTGTTGTTTTTATTTTCTTTGCATACAAAAAGTATTCTCGTCGCTTCATAGCATTCAGATTGAACCACTGATGGCAGATGGACTATTTTGAAGATGTTTTTTCTGGGCCTTGACGGTGTATTTTACTTAGCAGTCAATGGGACAGTCACAAGCCGCCCAGTTTTCATCTAAAATATCTTAAATTGTTTTCAGAGGACGAATGAAGCTTCTACAGGTTTGGAACGACATGATTAATGACAAAATTTGCATTTTGGGGTGGATTATCCCTTTAAAGCAGTCTATTGCATGTATAAATAAACGTGACGTGTCTGGATGCTGATTGCAGTGCATGTGCAAATATACACATCAGTATGATCAGATGCTTTCTTAACTGCTGTTGTCCCACACTGTCATGTTTGTTTTGTATTTATTTTGTTATTGAGAGAAAAGAGCACAGCATATATTTACACAATCATCTAAATGCCACTCTCAGCAGTGTTGGGATGTTCAACGGTAAACCACTGCTTGCTTATATCGAACTTCTTTTTACCCTTAAACGAAGAATGAAAAACAACTTTGCCGTGAGTATATCGGGGGCCTTCACATAAGCTTACATGGGGTTTAGGACCTATACTGCAGCCCAGCCACCAGATGGCGATCACAATATTTTCCCTCCACTTTTCAGGATGCGTGAGGCACACTTGTCTCGGCTTTGTTTGCACTTTTCATAAACGTGTCAGTCTTATATTGGATTTCTGAATTACGTCTTGAGCTACAGCGCTCCACTGGTCAAAGCGTATTATTGCAGGGCTTTACATGAGATATATGATCTATTGTAAATATTTGTCCACATTTTTTGTTGTTGGCGATAATGTCAACTAGTCATTTCAACCCTACTCAAGACCTACTTTCAGTATAAGACCATGGGATTTTTTAGACCATGTTTTTGTCTCTATTATCCTATTGGCTTTGTGTTATTGCTCAGAAAAGAAAAACACAACTCAAAAAACTGCACGATTTGAGGTATCATTCATGTCTATAGCACAAACGTGAGTTTGAATAAAGTATAATATTAATGGATAACACACAGTTATCTTGTGTTTTTTCAAAACATTCAGGAACAAACAAGCTCAAAGTGGCCCAAGTGCTTTTCACCATCAGAGCGCGGACCCGGAAACATAAGTGCAGAATATGAAAATGGTGAGAAATATTGAATGGTGGTAATCTACTGGCTCTTTAAGAGATTTTAAGCTTGCCTCTTAACACATTGGAGTGCTGCCCTGTGGTAACAATAGTGTTGGTACACAGGGATGATAATGATAATGTAAGCCTGGGTAAGGCGGGATAATACGGGCTTAACCACTGCTCTGGGATGAAGGAGCAGTGGAAGAAAATAAAGAGAGAAGAGAGAGAGCAAACCCTCAGGCGTCCGCCTACTTCTTACCATTCAGACATGATCAAATATCTACACAAACACCCACAAACACACTCGCACCAGTGAAGCACACACAGCTCAAGGTGGAAGCTATAAATAAGTGATCCAAAATCGCTCTCTCTTTTGTAAGTTTAGGTTTTGTCCATGTAAATGAGGCTTGAGGATAATCCGAGACTCCGGCACGGCTCTTCCTGGATAACGCGTCATCTTCAAACCTTTGCTTTGCATTGTAAACTGATATCGTGCTCTATTTAAGAGTGCAGTTTAGGTCAGAAATGGTTTGGATTAAAGCAGGCTAAACGTCATCGCTCCAGTGAATACGTTTGCCCACACAATACCTGTACAACAGAGATGTCTTGAGTGGCTCATAAGAGCTGTTGACTGCAGCGCTCTCTCCTGAGAGCGGTTTTTATTGTGCCCTTGACTGCATCGCTCAATATTAAACATCTCCCTCATGTCCATCTCCCTCGCTCTCTTCTTTCTCTTTACCTAAATTTCATCCCTCTCTTTTCAGCTTTGCTGTTCATGATGAAAAAGTTTTATTTGCCATAGCAACCACTTGTGTTCTCATTTTTCTCTCCCCCTACAAAAAGCACTGCGGTGGAGCCATGGTGCAGGAATGTAATACCACTGTGTAATTACCATCTTCATGTACCATGGTTTGAAGATGGCACTGCAGGATGTTTGCCATGGTTTATTTTATTAGTATACCATACTCCATGTATGTTAAACATGCATGTGATATCAATATTATCTGCACCACTATGTGAAGTTATATTATCTGTAATTACCTTACCCTAAAACACTGCCAATTTTGGATTGGATATTTATTGCAGTGATTAATATGTTTCTGAAATTTTGTATGTTTGGCAACAATTCTTTTAACCCAAACTGATGCAGTGTGTAGCTTTTTACTTCTCAAACAACCACAATGGAAGACATACCATGCATATATTCCAGGTTGACGATACAAAAGATTCATCAGGCTGAAATTATGAAATGCTGGTTCATTAAGGGAGCATAATGAATCATTTCGTGTATAAATTGGCCACCAAGTCGTGACCTTGACACTATTAAAAGTATTTAGGATGTGCTGGAGTTGACATTAGAGATTGGTTGGACTCACCCATTGTCAATAAAAGATCTTGGCCAAAAATTAATGCAACTCTTGATGGAAATAAATGTTGTGGTGTTGCATAATCTTGTTGAAACAATGCCACATATTAGACCACAATGTCATCAAAGCTAAAAGCGGTCCAGTGAAATATTAGAGTGTGTAAAACCGACTCCAGCACTGGGGTTTAGTTCAGGACTCTGTGATGGCAAATCTTTCACAGTTTCAGCCTGATGAATCTTGATATTGTAATCCTTCAATAAGTCTTCCAGTTTTTGAAATAATATGACACAAAGACTATGTAAGTACAAATGACAATAATTTAACTTTTTCTAATTTGACATTTATTTGCTACCTTGGTCTCATGGCATTTACGTACCTAGGTACACTTTTTAGCGAGACACCAAATATGTATCAATAACTACACATTACTGCAGTTTCCAAAAGAAACAAACACTAGAGGCAGTAAAACTCTGACACCTTTTAATCCTTTTCACACAAATTTACAGTTTTGATTAATAAAGCGTAATTTTTGCACAATTACTTGAAGAATATTATGTTATGACTTCAAAACAATATTAAAAGCTGGGAGATTTGAAAACTTATGATTTTGTGCATTAGCATCACACATATCCAGCCTCGTATCTATGGGTTTTCATAGATGGTAAGTTTGTTCGGTATCTCACAGAGTATGGAGACATACTTAGTAGGCGAGGAGCTCCGGTTCGAATCCTGTGTAATCACTGTTTAACAAAGCAGTTCAAATCTGCATATAAAGAAGTTGAAATGGCACGGTTGCATCAACAAATACGTTTTTATATCATTTTTGCATTTGTTAACACTATCGGGTAGGTTTAGGGTTGGGTTTTGTGTAGGGCATATTTCTAACACGATAGAGCATTAACTTTTAGGGACAGACTCCGGATATTTGAATTCTGAACCGCACAATATGTACCTGTAGCAACGTAATAAAAACACAGCAACATGCACCTATATCTACATAATACAAATGTGCCAGGGTTTACATATTTAACCTGTGTTTTAGCAGAAAACAGTGCTGCACAGAAAGTGCACAGAGGTAGCTATTTTTATGTGACCAGGTTGCTTATTTGAGTGTTACGTGTCATATTTTGTAATTGTTGGAGAAATTTCCTAGGAATTTCTGAGTGAAATTTGTTTCTGCACTAAATTGTTCAATTTCAGAAGTCAAAAAGAGCTTTATTACCAAGTATGTTTACACACACAAGGTATTTGACTTGAACACAGGAGCCTCCAGTGCAGAATAAAGTACAGACATAGTGCAAACACACATGATAGTGCATGCAGAAATACATAGGAATAACACAGTAGAGATGAAAAATTACACTAATATAAGAAAAACTGAAAATTAAATAATGCACTATGCACAGAAGTAGAAATATAGAAACAATTCTCACAACAAACTTATTTTATCCTCACAGAAGAAAGTAAGTCATTCAAGTTTAAAACAACATGGGGGAGTTTAATGTATGGGTGAACTAACTCTTTAATGAGTTAAAGTACAACAATAGTTTTAATAGTTTGAAACCAGCTCATTGCAACAAACTTCCCAGGCCTGAACTCCAGCAAACTTTAATATTATCTCATTTTGTGATTCTATACCTATCCCTGTCATTACAAAATAAGACACTGGCTTTGCAGCTCTTGCCTCAGTCACTAGTTATGAGCAAGATGTCAACATTATTGCGACAGCTCGCCGCTGATTACCTGTGGCCATTTCTTATTTTAGTTCCTTTGCTTCGATTTCACTCCTCGTCTGTCTCTATGGCAACCACTGCAGCCCGAGCTTGAGCCGCCCGCGCTCCTCTCTCTCTCTCTCTCTCTCTCTCTCTCTTTCATGCACTCATGCTTCCCGCCTCCAGCCGTGTTGGGAGTCTTCCCGCTCCCAGGGTTTAAACGTAATATCCGGAGGCCACAGCTGGAAGCGGACAGAGGGCCGTCGTTTCAATGTCAGCTCAATACGACTCTTGACAGCAACATGCCATCATTGTGCGACGCGGGCATACGCTGACATTGATGCTAAAGCTAAAGGAATAGGTCAATGTGTCTGTAAATTTGTAAATCTTGCCAAGAACAGCATGCAGTTAACGCCGATGTGCCTGTGTCACTGCGTGCCAGACATGGGTTGACAATGTGACGAGATGTGTTGTGACGCGGGTCAGAGTGACAGATGTCCACTAGCGGAGTCGGCCCAAAGTCAGTATCGGGTGTCGGGATCACTTGAGGCTAGAGCAAGCAGGATAACAGAAGAGGAAATTACTGTCATTAAGATGACAAATGTCTGAGCCTCTGAACACACTCTATATACTTAAGAACTAAAGAGCACCATTATATACTGACATGTCTAATAAATGGGCTCACAGAGAGACTGGGGGTTACATGATTCACAGATATACTTATCTAGATTGTGTATTATTTGAGTATATTGTACCTAAGGATATCAAGAGCAGTTTTCGAAATCTAAAATATACAGTATTTTATATAGTGACCCCAAATCTTACCTAGGCACTTAGTTAGGCCAAGCTAAATATTAAATTAATTAAATATTAAAAATGTAATGTTATTAAAAGACAAAAAAGCAAGCCCAGACCAGGTGACAAAAAGTAACAAAAGTAATGTACAGCATTACTTTCCATAAAAAGTAACTAAGTAATGCAATATTTAATGCAAAGTAATTTCCCCTACACTGAATATTACACAATGTTAATTATTTTATGATTCTTCTGTAATTCTGTGGTGCTAATTATAAATATCTAAGTCAGGTAAAAAATAATTATATTATTACTATCAATTATGAGACATTGGTTTAGTAACTGTTTATGTCAAACCGTTATGAGCTCAGTATTATGCATGCACTATGTATTTTTCCTGCATGAGTAATAACAGATTAGCTTGTAGAAGCTGTCAGCATATGTTTTTAGATTTCATGAGGACTGTTAATGATACACTAAAAGTAATGTGGTTTCCATATTCAGCATGTCAGACTTATAAAAAATGGAAACAAAACTTTTCAAAAAAAGAAATAGTTTCAGTGTTATGCATCTGCAAGCAGAAGAAATTAGATATTTTCTCAGAACTTCACTTTTCTGAGCAGTGACTTTTAACCAGCTGGCATCAAGGTGATTTTAATAGATGTATGAAGTCAGTTCTCCTCAAGTTCACACAGGAGTCAAGCAGAGTAACCACAGGTGCAGAGAATCACATTAACTATGAACATGATCCACAAACACAAACATCTTTGAAACATTTTAGCTCGGTTCCAAAATGTGCATTGCTACCTACTGTCTACATAGGCAGCTGCATTCTAAGGCTCTGTTTGAATTGAAATGTCATCTTATGTGACTAACTTGGAGTGTTTATGATTGTCAGAAAAGGCACTTCCTGTGAAGTGTACAGGCAAACCATTCTCACTCCTAACTCTAACATGGTCAGGACCCTTTGGTGTCAGTTTTAATGCACAGGTTGTACCCCTTTAGCATCAGTTTTCTATCGACGTGCAGGGTCCTCCATTGCTTTCAATAAGAAACCATTGGCGGCAATATGCGACGCGAAAGGCAATTCAATTTTATCATCAAGATGAATTATATATTGGGTAATGATATTTCCATCATTGCATATATGTTGGGGTGTGATTTTTCAATGTAAACAGTCACAACAGTTGTATTTATATTACACTTTTTACACATTTATGAGCACGTAACCCAACCCCTGCCCCTAAACATGATTTGTCAATAAAACACAAGATATAACAGGCAGATACTGCTCCAGTCATAATTTATTCAAAACATTAATATTCCAAGTCTTCCGAGGCAAAACGATTGATTTGTGAAAGGGATAGACGCTGTAAAGCTCATCCTGTGTGCTGCAGTCTGTGCGCATGAGCAAATAAATAAATACCACCAGAGGAAGCCTTGCGTAGCTTTGTTGTGAAACGCTATTGGCTCTTGAATGAGATGTGAGCGCGTTAACGGAGCGGGTTCATTTGCAGCAATTAAAACCTTATGTTTTACTCTTCATAAAGATATTGTATTGCTTCAGAAGACTTGGAATACAACAGGACTTGTTTGTAATGCTTTTATACTGCTTGTTTATGGTCAGTTTTTGCAATAAATACATGAGAATGTACTTATATTAGCCTGCTACATGTTTTATATTGTTCAGAAGGGGTAGGTTTAGGGTGGGGGTGGGGTTAGGTGCTCCAATGAAAGTATACATTTATATAAAATTATTTCTATTTTTTACAAATGCATGCAAACTATTAAATTAAGACAAACAACTGAAAACAATGGAGGACCCTGCACACCGAAAAGTCAAAAATCGACACCAAGGGGTCCTGACCAAGCGTCAATTTGTGACTAGATGGGAGTGAGAACTTGCTACAGGAGACTCAAAATGCTCAATTTGATTCCAATACAGCTTGACAAGTGCATGTTGCTAAGATGATGATGTGATACTTCAGTAAGGATAAAATACAGAACACGCACATATATTGTCTAAAATAGTAATCAATCACTCATTACAATATTTATGCAGTTTGGCTTAGTGTGATTATCAAAGGTTGTGATTTTATAAAAACATAAATGAATGCGCTGTGGGTTTCAGAGTGAAGTGCAGCACTGTGTTCATTTACATGTGTCCAGCTCAGGTGTTTAGCAGCTCATTTACACACGTCTAAATAGACAGATAACTTGTTGATTTGAAAAGGAAGAAATTAAGATGTAAATACTTTTACTGTAATTTTATTGAAATTATTATTTACAGATAAAATTAATATATATATATTTTGTATTTATTTTACAATTTATATTTATTTTTTGTTTAATATTTTTATTTAATGATAATAATAATAATATAATTCATAATTATTATTTTATAGTCATATTGAATGGGTCAAAAAATTGGAGTGGTAGTTTGAGTGGTAGTTTAATTTGGTTCTTGTGGCAGTTATGCCCAAGTATGAACACCTAAATATTTCATTTTTTTCTAACTCATTCAGTCCTAAAAGTATGATAAAAAAATGTAAATCCCTTTTTATTATTATTACTTTTATGCAGATGGATGCACTACCCTATGAAAAATTTATAATTATAAATAAATATAAATAATAATAAAAGATGCTATATAATTTTTCTTCCAATATTGTGTATTGTGTGTGTGTGTGTGTGTGTGTGTGTGTGTGTGTGTGTGTGTGTGTGTGTGTGTGTGTGTGTGTGTGTGTGTGTGTGTGTGTGTGTGTGTGTGTGTGTGTGTGTGTGTGTGTGTGTGTGTGAGTGTGAGACATAAAACGTATACAAATCCTAAACATTGCTGTTTGTTAACATGTACTCATTATATAATTATTTGGCCTCTACTAGAAATCTGTCCATTTATCCATGTTCTGGATCTAGTGATATTAATCTAGCTAAACTCGAATAAAAAAAACAGGTGTGTTATTCAGCCAGAGAATGGAAAGACAGTTATGACAGCTACTTGGCAAGACCTTGTAATTCATCATTTTATCTTGCAGTACATAATCACACAAGTCTTTTATCTTTCTGGTGATGGATCGCGAGTCTAGTTTTAACGCAGGTTTGACGAATTGTCTCTCTGCGCGGATCGTTTTTCTGCACTACACCAGGAATTGGTCTTAAGTATCAGAATGACAGCTGACATTTCCCTCCTGCCTATTTTTAGTTGAACACTATTGATTTCGGGTCACCTCCGATGTCTGCACTCGGATCCGATCCCTCCTCGTTGCGTTGAGATGATTGTGCGAGCGTGTTAACATGTGATGTAGCAGTGTGCCCCCTTCCTCGCTCACATGGTAGCTGTAGTCTGATATGGGCCTCCTGTAGTGAAAGGGCTGCTGGGTAATGGTGTGAGAGCAGTATTCCCTGGCAGACGGCTTCATTAAAGGCAGTGGGATGGTTCCTGGATCAATCTTCTCGCACAGGGATTGATTGATCCTCCCCTGTGTACTGGGGATTCCTCTGCGCTCGACCTGTTAACAGAGTAAAGAGGGCCGAGGGGGGTGCAGTGTCTCGCTAATTATCCCAGAAGCCCCCGTCACTGGCAGAGGCTGGTGAATAACCGACATATACATACACATATGACAATACGGTCTGGTAGTTAAACTCGCAGTCTGATGTGTTTGTTAACCCTCGGTTTTGACATGAGTGTGTTATGTGTGTGCGCTTGAATATGTGGTTTCTGGCAGCGGCCCTCAATCCTCCAGTGGTCCACACTAGAATTAATAGCTCAGCTACTTTCCAAGCTCAGCAATTACGGTTATTAAGATTAGGTAATTGACCCAGAGGGTTCGAGAGTGCTGCTGAGGAGATATGTTTAAGCAAACATCAGCCTCTCAACATAACGGATAAAAACAAAGGCTTTCTTTACAATGTTTTTCCGATATTTATCTAACCGATTTTGTGAATATATAGCTTGCGTTATTATTTATTATGCAAGAACATGAGGTCCTTTATCTATAGGCCTTAGTCAGATTAGATGCCATATTCAATTTAATGAGGATGAAAATGAGGCTATGGGGCATGGACTTATAGTTTTTACAATGGCACACACTAGATCACATAGTTTCTACAACTTTTAAAACTGTTTTATAGATTTTTGGCTACTGATTTTTTTTCCCAAATCATGTTTTGCCAGCTGAACAGTTTACATGTCCAAAATATGACCCAAATCTCAACATGATCTGAGAAATGTTATGTTAAATTTCAAGATAAAGTATATCTCATGTTTATTTATTTGTGTTATTAAAATAAGAAAATTGAGGAAATTGCTAACAATAGGATGAACAACTGAACAAAGATACAAAGAAAGAAATACAATCAAATATATTAAAGAACTGCATATGTCACGTGTGGCTACTACAGACGAAGACAGTCAGAATAGTCTTTAATCCCAAATCCAAGGAATACATAGTAGATCCACCATACATAGGCTGGATGCACACTAGATGATTTTCAAATCTTAAGCGATTTTAAAACCATGGGAGACGTCAGAGGCAGCCCGATCATGAGTTGTAAATATATCAAATGTTTTATATTTACGATTTGAGTTCGGGGACGCTCCGTCTCGATCGGGAGCAGTTAAATAATCGTAATGACATCACACAATAGAGGATTTTTTGGGACAAAAAATAAATAAATCTCTTGTGGCAAGCGACAATAGGGTCACATCCTGCGATCGTTCGGGGGTGCAAATCAGTGCTTAAAATCAGCCTTAAAATCGTCTAGTGTGCGGGCAGCCTTAGACGACACTGGACAAAGGAAACACTGTGGTTGAGTAACAAGAAGAACTAATGAGGATAATTAAGGGAACACAGGAGAACCGAATGACAATCAAACATGAGGGAAAACTATGTCACGGGGACAGTGTTGGGGAGTAACTAGTTACATGTAACTAAATTACGTAATTTACTTACAAAATAAAAGTCATTGTAATCAGTTACAGTTACTGAGAAAAAATGTGTAATTAAATTACAGTTACTTATGAAAATGTTAAGGATTACAAAGAGGGTTACATCTGATTTTTTTTCACACACACTCCCACATACAGATTTAATTGATTTCTTTCATAAATTGCAGTAGCTATGTTTCCATCCAAAGATTCGAATTAAACGTATGCGCAAAACTGGAATATCGCATAAAACATATGCGAATGATGCACAGTTTCCATCCAACAAGTAAAAGAGAACAAAACCTCCTGGTTTTCACTTCCAGGTAAACTGTGGCACTAAATATCACTAAGAATATACGAGAAGCCTGCTGGTCAGCCTTAGTGCAGCTGGAAAACCACACTAGGAATCCATAAGATAAGACACTGCTAATAGCACAGTTGTAAAAATTCACCATTAGCTGCCTGGGAATTTTGGCACTCTTCAGTTTCCTCAGATAGTACAGGCGTTGTTGGGCTTTTCCTACAACTGAGGCAGTATTAGTGCTCCAGGACAAATCCTCCGATACAGTTATCCCCCAGAAATGTTAATTCTGTCACTCTCTCCACCCCTCATTACCAATAGAGAGTGGAGAGTGATTGTATTATCCAGTTTTGTGAAAGTCTACAATAATTTCCTTGGTTTTCTTAATGTTAAGAACCAAGCTATTGTTATCACACCATAATGCCAAGTGTTGTACCTCATTCCTATATGCTGTCTCATCGTTGTTATTAATGAGCCCAAGCACCGTGGTGTCATCCGCAAATTTGACAATATGATTTGATGGGAAAAAGGCACAACAGTCATGTGTAAAGCAGTGGGCCAAGCACGCATCCTTGGGGGACCCCGGTGTTAATAAAAAGGGTGGAAGACGTATGCCCGCCAATTCTCACACACTGTGTACGATTACTAAAAAAAAACACCATCCAATTGCATAGTAGGGTGTTTAGTCCCATGTTGTGTAATTTAGATCTAAGTTTATACGGCCGGATTGTGTTAAAAGTGGAGCTATAATCAACGAAGAGCATCCTTGCATAGGTGTTCTTAAGCTCTAGATGTTCCAATAATGCGTGGAGCACAATCGCAATGGCATTCTCAGTTGACCTGTTCTCCCTATATGCAAATTGGTATGGGTCAAGTGTTGATGGTCATCCTCTCCAGGCATTTGGCTGGGACAGAGGTAAGTGCCACAGGTCTGTAATCGTTTAGACACTTGACATTAAACTGTTTGGGAATGGGTACTATTGTGGCTGATTTAAAGAAGGCAGGGACCCATGATGTGAGCAGTGACATATTAGAAATGTAAGTGAAGACATCCGCCAATTCGGCCACACAGTCCTTCAGTGCCTGGCTCAGAACTCCGTCTGGACCGCTGCCTTCCTGAGGGTTGATGCTGCAGAAAACAAGTCTCACGTCTTGTGTGCTCAGTCAATGGTGGGGAGAGGAGGCAATTCGGGGTCTGTGTTTTCCCTGTCAAAACGGGAATAAAAATTATTTAATTCTTCGGCTAAGGTAGCACCACTGCTTCAGAGGGAGATGTAAATGTTATTTTATAGTCCGTAATAGACTTGATGCCCTCCCACACCTGCCTGGGTTTTGTGCAGTTACTCAAATTGGCTTCAATCCGCCTTTTATGGTATAATTTGGCAGCATTGATGCCTATCCTCAGAGCAGTCCTGGCCAAGCTATAGGCAATAGCGTCCCCCGAGCTGAATGCTATATTCCTAGCTCTAATTAGTTGTTGTACATTGTGTCATCCAAGGATTCCTATTTGATGCCACATGTACTTGCTTCCAGGATGTTACACTGTCCACACAAAAATGAATATAGTATAAAATACTTGCAGTGTATTCATCCAGAGATTAACGTGTAAACGTGCCCTCTCCCTTAAATACATCCCATGTTGTACGATGAAAGCAGTGCTGAAGCATAGGAATAGCATCCTCTGGCCATATTCTCACATTTTTTTACATAGTCCCAGCCTTTTAATCCTAAGTGTATACCGTGCATGTAGCAAAAGAGGAAGATGATCTGACAGTCCTAGGTGGGGATACGTCTGGGCTTTATATGCATCGTTAGTATACACTTGATCCAGAGTTTTTTCTCCCCTAGTAACACACTTCACATTGCGGTGAAATTTGTGAAGAACCATTTTTAAGTCAGCGTGGTTAAAGTCCCCGGCTGCGATAAAAACGCTTAATTCTATCATAGATCTGTGTGCCAGCGCTAACTTGGCATTAGCATCTGGTGGAAAGATATGCAGTATCAGTAAAGTTGTTGAAATTAATAAAAAAACTGAAAAATGCACAATGATGAACATTCTTCATTCATCAATGTATAGATGTAGAGTTTTAAAAAATCATTACATTTTATGTAGAAAAGCTAAATCGCCATTTTGTTCTGACCAAAGTGACTTCAACATACCTGACGTCATAATAACGACTCGTAATTATAATCAACTCGTAAGTACGAACGTCCCAGGAAGACTGGAACGCAGCATTAAGTTGTCCCGTAATGCAAAGTCACATTAATTTTTCGATGCGCATGGAGAAATTTATATGGTAAATGTGTTTCCGTCGTAGTTTATGCACATTTTTTCTTATTGGATAAAAAAATGTATCCTACTCAAATATTTGAGTTTAGAATTTATGCGCATCTTGGCGTTTCCATCCGGGATTTTATAATGCAATATTCCAAAATGCGCATTAAAATAGGTGGATGGAAACGCAACCAGTGACTGCTCTAAAATATGAAACAAAAATGTTTCAGAAGTTTATAACAAGCTTATCTGATAACTCTTATATTTCCTATAAAAGTTTATGTATATGCTTTATTTTTTTAAGATGAACAGTTTTTTTCTAAGGCATTGTTAGATCCAGTGTTTCATGTCATAGCTATGCAAAGATTTAATTTCAAAAACAGTATCATAGATATTAAATTATTTCTTGTTATGATTTTAAATCTGTATTTATCCTCAGCATGATTTTAAAGTAAGTCTGATTTTGAGGTGGCTGTGCTTTAAAGGGGACATTGGATGCCCATTTTCCACAAGGTGATAGGATTCTTTAGGGTCTTCTTGAAATGCTCTCAGTGGTTGTGTAAAACAACACCCTTTTTACCTTGTCAAAAACAGCTCTGTTCACAGTGACTCGTTTCTGTGCATATCTCTTTACATGCTAATGAGCACTGCTCACCCTTCTGGTCATGGTCTAGAGCCATCTCTCACATCTGGTCAGGGGCTATAGTCACTGTGAATCGTCTCTTCTTCCTCATCCTCCTCTTTTAGGCTGAGGTTAGAGAGGATGCTGCCGCTATCATAGGACTTGAGAGTGGAGTGGCCAGCAGGCCTGAGAGTGGAGTGGCCACTGTTTTTGGGCTGAGGACTAGAGAGGAACTTGGGAGAACTCAGCGAAGCATGGGTGGAATGTAGGGAGCGGGCTCATTGGAACAGTATGTGGAGGGTGCTGGCTTATGGTGAGCTGAAGCACCCACATGCTTCCGGGTGGGAACAGGATGACTATCCTCCACATCAACAAACAACTCAGAGCCATTTAAATCGAGGACGTAATTAATAAAGTCTGCTACAGCTCCATAACAATCGACAGGAGACCGGTATCAAAACAAATGATCATTGTCGAGTCCCATTCATAAGCAAGCATTAACAGTGTGATTGCTCCAACTCATCAGATGTAAAACACCCAGGAACTCCAGAGACCGTCCCTCCAGCTGGAAGTGGAAAATTAAGTCCTCAGCCCAGTTCATCCTTCTTGGGTTCGGCGTTCTGTCACGTGTGGCTACTACAGACAAGCGCATGGAGACGAAGACACAGTCAGAATCGTCTTTAATCTCAAATCCAAGGACTACATAGTAGATCCACAATACTTAGACGACACCAAACACTGGGTTTAAGAAACAAGGAGCACTAATGAGGATAATTAAGGGAACACGTGAACTGAATGACAATCAAACATGAGGGAAAACTGTCACAGGGAGCATATGGGGAGAAAAACACACACACAGAACATCCAGGTGCGTGACAGCTAGTCTTCACTGTATGAATTAAATATGATTTAATTCTTATTATACAAAAGCTAGTCAGTCAAAAGCAGTGAGTGATTTTCTCTTTGTCTTTTGTTGTTTGATTATTAAAGACACAGACAGCAGCAGGATTATTAGGCTGCTGTCACTTTAAGACCTAATGCATGGATATAATACTGACACATGGCCTGTTTTTACCCAATTGTTTACATTCATTAAAGACATAACTGACTGTGTTTCTGGGAATTCCTCCACACAATCATCATTTTGACATAATTGTGTGAGATCTTAAGTAAATGTGACAACTTTACATCATTATTTCACTATTACACTACACTGAAAAATATTTACCTGAAAAAAGCTAGGAAACTATTTTCACTCAAAAAGTATTAGTACATTTCATAAAACATTTTTTAAAGAGCCAGTAACTGTATGTGACGTTTTAAAGTGAAAATATATAATCATTGTTTTATTTACAACTTGGAAAAATACTTTTACAGTGTACTGTATATGGTTACAGCTTTAAACAAATGTCTAATCTGAAATATTAAATTTAGCAGCATAATTTGCCCTGGTTTGTTTGTGTTACTGATTCAATGTCTTGTGGAAGCAGTTAGACTTAAGATTTTCACATAACTGATGATAAAACAAACTTGCTATTTGACTTGCCTAGCAATATGAAACAAACAAAAAAACTGATAGCAAAGACCATTGTGAAATATGAAAAAAAGAAACAAAAATAATTGTTGTAAATGTACAATTATTGTAATTAAGTTAATTTAAAATTAATAACTCTTTCCAGAATATTTCTGAAAAATGTACCTAAACGTTTTAAAATAATTAGCTGGAAAAGAGTAGGCTAGTTCAATTAGTCATGCAAAAACAATACATCACTTATTTTTCACAGCGTGAAAAATCATAAGCCCTTTCATAAATAAGCCCTGTTAAAAGTATGTTTAACAGTGATATGGATAATTCAACATATTTTTTATAAACCTTTATGTACTAAACTATAATTTAGTGTAATTATAGAATCATTTGCTCAAACTATTCAGTGCAGCCCATTTAGACCTCAATATTCTCAATTGCCCTTTATGATAAATAATTAAGCATTCTTAATTTGGAAACTGAGATTGCACTGTGTGATCTTGTAGCCTACTTCATACAATATCCGCTATTCCATTGCCTTAATTTAATAAATTAAATATCAACGTTATGTTGATATTATGTTAGCAGTGTCCTCGGGGACTCGCTGTGAAGTGTCTTTTCAATTTCCTCGGCATAATTTTCATAATGCGGATGTGCTGGAGCCAAACTGTTTTACAGCACTAACAATCGGCCACCTGTCAGAGCCGGGTTTCATCCCTTTCTCGCTCCGGTTCGGAACACACAAGATTATAAGCCACTTTCAGCTCGTGTGGAAACAGTCGATCACACCATTGTTTGATCAGAGAGGGACGAGCCTGCTAAATAATTAAGAGATCAGCACCCCTTTGAGAGTGCTAAGTCCTACATGAGAGTCAACCCAGGATCCCGCTCGAGCTCAAAGCGTCCGCATTAAAACAAGTAATCATGCGCGCGATGCTCAAGTCAAATGAGAATTTTTCTTCTCCCTTGCATGTTTTTTTCCTGCGTTTGCTCTGTCAATCTGTAGCATAAAGAGATTTGCTTTTCAAAACAAGGCATGCGGGAGCTTAAAAAGCATGGTTTAATAAGCGCAGAGAAACATCCATCTTTGTTTGCTGGAGATAAGTTAAAACGAGAGGCATTGTGGGTGCGCTGGAGGTCTGCCCGTTGCTGTGCATCTCCATATATGTATTTACATGCTCATGCACAAGCGCTTCGTCTTAAAGCCTTTCAACGGAGCTAAAACAGAAACGGCATTGAAAAAAACAGGCAGGGAAAAAATGAGTCACACTTTTCTCTTTACAATTCGAAGGTGTTTGGCATGTTCACTTTATGCCATCTCAGAGATTAGGGAATCCAACCAGCGTCTGTTCCCCAGCATGTCCTCTTTCAACCCCCTCCGCGCCAGCAGCCCCCCGTGTCACAGAATTAAACACACTCCTTATTTATTTTATTTTATTTTTATTATTATTCATCCGCCAGAAAAGAGGCACCTCAGATACCTGTGACTTATAACACGCTCCCAGCCGAGCCTTTGATTGATTTTTTTTGACAGAAATGTCCTCATTAGGTCGCTACAAATGGCATGAAAAGACGCACGCCGCAGAGGAGAGGGAAAGTGGAGGAGAGAGGAGGGAAGAAAAAGTTTGCTTGCTTTTTGACACTTGCTAGGGCTTTTATCTGTGCGGCATTTCCAGAGTACGGTTCAAAGTTGGGAGCGTGCATGCGCACATGCTACCGAGCGCGACGCCGAGCGCATCTATAATTATAATGCACGATTAATTAAAGAAAGGGAGTATAATAGATTCCAGATGAACCTCTGTGACTAATTATCATGTCTTTGATAGTGGAAGTGTGCAGACGGAGCGAGAGAATGAAAGAGAGTGAAGGGGGCTCAGGGCATGAGAGAAAGAAAGCGGTTAAAAAAAACGTATGGAATGGGAAAGAGATGGAGGCTTGAATGTTCCCCAACATGGCATCCGGAGAAGGGGTTGCACAGTCGAATTCAAAGCTTGTTTTCTTAATTAAAGGCTTTAATAGGAATGGGGTTGGGCTGCCTGAAGAGAAACGAGAGAGAGAGAGGATTATGGGGGATAGACGAAGGGGAAGATGAGACTTGAGATAAACAAAAGTTCTGTTTTTTATCTATGCCTTGCTCAGATAAGTTTTGGAATGTATGCTGTGTTCATTTGTGCTACATTTTCAAGTCCGCCACTTATTTTTGGCATGTGATCGAAATGATATTTTGGTGCTGCTTCAGATGGCAGTGATATTAAGATTGCTTTGCTTTAAGTGCAACACCACAATAATCTCTCTCATATCGCCACCTTTTAACGGCTCTCTGGAGGAAAAAAACAAACCTAAACAGCATTACTTTTCTTTTGTGCAATTTAAAAGACATGTTCTGAGTATGACTCTTACCTGGTTTATACTATACACAAGATTGACAAGCGTGCTGTGATGTGTATACAGCAATAACAGACTCATTTAAGCCACTGTAGGCATAACACGGATGCAAAAATAAACAGATTCGGATTAATTATCTAGTGTGTGGAGTGTAAATTCGTCCTGAAGATTTCTTTGAGCTGTGTGTGTGTGTGTGTGTGTGTGTGTGTGTGTCTGTGTGTGTGTGTGTGTGTGTGTGTGTGTCTGTCTGTGTGTGTGTGTGTGTGTGTGTGTGTGTGTGTGTGTGTGTGTGTGTGTGTGTGTGTGTGTGTGTGTGTGTGTGTGTGTGTGTGTGTGTGTGTGTGTGTGTGTGTGTGTGGAGTTACGTGTGTGTGTGTGTGTGTGTGTGTGTGTGTGTGTGTGTGTGTGTGTGTGTGTGTGTGTGTGTGTGTGTGTGTGTGTGTGTGTGTGTGTGTGTGTGTGTGTGTGTGTGTGTGTGTGTGTGTGTGTGTGTGTGTGTGTGTGGCTGCAGATGGAGTCCATGGCAAAACCTGTTGACACATTGAGACCATTAGTGCTGTTTTCCTTCTACTCTCTCTGCCAGTCTGCCTCTGCCACCTCTCCTGCTGACGAGAGTAAAAATACTCCGTAATGCCTCATGCCAGCGCTTTCAGTTTTAAACCCCACGGTTCGCCCATCTGTAAGGCTGTGCAACGCTAGTTATGAAAATATGAGCGTGAATCTCACCAAAGAATATATTTTGATATATAACAAGATATGTCTATGTTAAAAGTCCATTTTAAAGGGCATCAAGATTTGTATTTTTGCTTTTTCACATAATTCTTTTGACAGCTAAGCACATTTTCTCATTACAACAATGGGTCTACCTTTAATAATAACTAAATAATGCAATAATTCAATTGAACCACTACTGTAATACAATTCTTTTTTTAATTATTTAGACCATAAATAAAAGGCAATTCAACAAATGCCCTTTGTTGAATTACTCTTACTCTTACCCTTACTCTTTATAATTTAATAACTAATATATTTTATAACAAATATTATATTTACTGTAAAGAGAATCAATGTCACAATTGCAAATGATGCTTAATGGTCCTAAAAATAGGCCCGATTTCCTCTAAGAGAAATATGCAAAGGAGAATGTAGTTGGTTATTATTATTATTATTATTATTATCATGGTTATTAAAGTTAACTAAAACTAAAATCATATTTGAGATCAAATAAATGTTAAATAAAGTAAAATAAATATAAATACTAGTTTTATTACAGCTAGTTGTCAAGGTAACATTTCTCATTGTCATTTAGTATAATTGTACTACTACTACTACTACTACTACTACTACTACTAATAATAATAATAATAATAATAATAAACACCATACAGACATATTTAAAAATATCTTTAAAACTAACAAATGATAATACAAACTTACTAAAATGAACACATTAAAATGTAATAGAAATATACAAATGAATTTAAAATATTAATAAAACAACAAAAACAACTAATAATAATAATAATTTATTATCATTGAAAAAAATATGCAATTAGAGGGTGATTGGGATGGTATCCTACTTATTGTGTAGGTATTTTTCAAAAGAAATACATGGACATTAATTATTGATTTTGAGCAAAATAATTTTACATTGCGAGAATAAGGAAACCATGGAGTGCTGTGAGTGTAACACAGAGTGAAACAGTGTTAGAGATTGGTTGCCAGGGACGACGGTCAATTATATGTTTCCGCATCATTCTTAAGAAGTTGTTGACTGAGGAAGGCTGTGATTGACCAATCAGAACTGAGAATTCCAGACAGACATGTTTGATTTTGGGGTGCAATATGACTGGGACATGCTTCTGACAGGTTTTGTGAGATTCACCAATAAAAGTAAAGCATCACGTGATCGTTTGTATCCCTTCTTCACACTCTGGATGCGTTTCACTTCTTCCTGTTGGACCGGTGGGCAAGTGATCATTTAGGGGGGCTGAAATACAACACCGTGCTCTGATGATGTAGATATGAAAGCATATATGGCAGGCTCATTTGAAATGTTTGTGTGGAGAGAGAGAGAGAGAGAGAGAGAGAGAGAGAGAGAGTGACAGAGAGCAAGAGAGAAGGGAAAGTCGGTGGCAGTGCTGAACCTGACACTAATGAGCCGCCTTTCTGATGGGACCTGACAGCGCAGAAGAAAGCTGAATCCCTCGACACTGACGCTACACAACACTCCCTCCTAATTGGAGCAGTGTGTATGTGTGCGCGGTGTGTGCAGGAACCTGGGCAGAAATAAGATCTGCTTTGTGTGAAACATGTTAATAACAATGATAATACACTGTTGAGTGTGACTGGGACCAAGGCTTATTTGTAGATGCACGTTGCTGCGTCTGAGGTTGACATTGTTCACTACACCAAACTCTTTCTTTCTCTCTCTCTCTCATTCACACGTTCTCTGCTTTATTTGCATGCATTTGAGGAAATTGTTGTGGTAGGGCTGTTGATTTAAATTACTATGCAAGTGCAACTGTCATCAAATTAATGCATTAATGATCAAAACAGGACTTTAAATATAAGCTAATTGAGTATTCATCCTGTGTGTGTGTGTGGAAAACACTTTTATATTTCATAACTGGACAGAGCAGCACATTTCTTTAATTAAACAAATAAAGAGTTGTATTATGCTAGAAGTGCTTGTAAAGCAACAACAACACCATCCGGATCATTCTTTGTGCCTTTTTGACCTCAGGACGTGCTGGAAAGAAGTCGTCCGATATTATATCATTGAATGGTTATTGTACAGAAAACAACAATGGTTGAATGGTAAGCAGGATACATTTATAGTATATTTCTTTCAAAAATACATACTTGAAGTTATTTTAGTAGTCGAATATTTTCTCTACTTTACTATAATGACCGAGGTGAAAACAGTAAAACACAGACTGATTATTAATGTAATGATGGAATCCAGTTAAATACAGTGATAACGAAAAGTGTTTAGACATTTAAGTTGCATGTATGAATTACATTTTATTATGTAACAACTTTCAGAACATGTGGCATCTGCAAATACTGTAAATGATACTTTTTCTAAATTTCTTTCACTTTTGTAAACTAATTTAATGACTATATGAAGTTCACACAGGTGTCCTGCAAAGTAACAACGTAGCTTACATTAAGCTATAATGTAGTTCTTTATATACCGTATATATATTAAATAAATACTATTTATATCCGCTTTGATCTCTAATTCCACTGATCTTACTCAGGCACTGATATTGCTGTGATTAAGTGGATTATTTTATTGGATTCAATTAACATGTTTGTTTTTAGTATGTATAACATTTAAGGCCCTATGCAAATTCAACTTTAATGTGTACATTTAAAAACTAAATTACAGATCTGTGATGTTGTGAGGTTGATATCGAACATTTATTTAACATTTTCATGTTAATTCCATTTCAAAGTTTAAAATTCAATTTAGTCAAATAAGTTTTGTACTAGTGGGACCATATATTTACCATAGACTGTAGCTTATTATTAAACATTTGGTTTTTTAATTTCTCAGGAAATTAATATTTTATAAGATTATGGAATAATTTAATGTAAAAATTGTCATTAAGGACACAGAGACAAAAAATATATATTGTGCAAAGTGAACAATTTAAGACCATACATAGACTGTAGCTTATTATTAAACATTTGATTTTGTTCAGCGTCAGTAGGCGCCTTTAGGTCAGGAGGTGAGGTTTACACACAGCCCTTACTGGCATAGCTACATCCGTTACATATGTTCAAATGCACGTATTATTTTGCAGAAATGTACATCTCAACGATGAACATAATCCTCCTGGGAGCATGTTTTAAATGTATTACAGGATCACTTGAGACGGAAAAGCCAGCGTGTACAGAGATTGGCCCATAAGAGTGACCAGGCTTATTTTATCACATGCTGAAAATTCAATACAAAATAAGGTTTTTCATCGAGCTGATTCTAATTGACAAAGCTCTCTAAAAAGCGGGGCAGGTTAAAGCGAGGGGCGGACTGATTGCGGTATACTCACTCCTGAGGTGATTACGGGGCCTGACTCTCACGCTCAAATGAATGTGGACTCAATTATGTTTCCCTTTTTGTCCACCGTTGCCAATAGATCCCTCCCCCCAACCCCTATGGTGCTGTTTCCTCCTCTGAATCAATCATTTTTAATTTATCGGGGATTTATGTGACAATGGCTGATGAGAGTTTCAATAAGGCAGGAGAGGAGAGATGAAAAAAACCCATGCAAATCTCTTGGATGATGCGATTAGTGTTGGAAACCAAATCAAGGCTGACTTGAATAGACACAGAACACAAAATCATATTAGGCTGAATTCGATGTGCATGGCTTTACATTCCGCACTGCATCCTCTCTCTCGTTTTATTTGTCTTTTTCGATTTTACTGACCTGAAAATGCTTTTCCACATCACATATTTTCTGAATATTCCTGGCTCGTCCCATCCTGTGCCCCTCACACAAATGGTTTGGAGGTTTAAGTTCTGCCACAAGCTCACCGGCTCCTCAAATGAGACCAGAACAAAGTGCTGCCACTTATTCTGTTATCACATTTTGCAGCACGCAACACACGTATGAGTTCCTAATGATTCCCCTCAGGTGATGTTTGACATCCTAGCCATGACAGAACTGCTTTTGTACATCAGACATATATGTGATGTTAATTTGGTAGGTGAGAGCGGTGACCTGTGCATCAAAAAAGAGTTGCGTATCATTTTCCTGTGATCATTTCGGCACGGTTAGATGGAGAGTGGCATGAGGGCTGACAGAAGCTCTCAGTGAAAAGGCTGATAGTCGAAGTGTATGTTATGTGTGTGTGTGTGTGTGTGTGTGTGTGTGTGTGTGTGTGTGTGTGTGTGTGTGTGTGTGTGTGTGTGTGTGTGTGTGTGTGTGTTTTAGTCACAGGGCATGGCATACATGGCCAGGTCCTCGGCGTGAGGTTCCCTAGCACAGATGGCCCTCTCTGTAGGGCAGGGCAAGGAACGGGGACTCCCCCCTCGGCCCCCTCCACCACAGAAGGTCGAACTGTCCGAGCAGTCAGGGATGCCTCAGCCAGTCGCGTGCCTCACGTGTCTCTGCAAATGTGTAAACATGCCCATAAACAGACAAAAAAATGACATTTCACTGCCTCAATTCATACATAAGTGAATAGTACTTTGTAAAAAATATGTATATGTTTAAAGTCATACACTAATATGTTTAAAGTCATACACTAATTACAAGACTGCAGTCTTTTATGTATCCTATTAGATGTAACATAAGAAAAGCAATTTTATTTTAACATTTCATTGGAACCGCCATTCTGGAATCACATGACCACTTGAATTAATGTTGCCAAGTCCGCGGTTTTCCCACGGGTTGTTTTTTTAGTCTGCGGGTTGAAGCAAAACCCCCCTCCCCAGAAGTTTTTGACCCCACCCCACCATATAGGACTTTGGAGCGATTTTATTAGCCAATTTACTCTGGAACGCAACTGGGATAGTTTTAGACGTGATTGGACTATAATTGAGTAGCAATTGGACTGGTTTTAATATGCAGACCTGGCAACCACGAGTTGAATCAGTTTTATCTCTGTAACCTCCAGTAAGTGACAGTTTCACAAATTGGTGGATAATTTGTATGAATTCGTAATATCTCGAAAATACGTTTTCGTATACATGCTTATGCACGCTGATGGTTTGGTTAAGGACATTTATTCTTACTTTTTTTCTAAAAATCATTTGTTTCCGTACAGATTGTATGAATTGGCATCTTGCAATGTACTGTATAGTTACGTTCCTGTGAGATCGGGTTGAAATTGGTTACCAAATACTATTTATTTTGAATGATGCTATATCCAAACCACTAGAGGTCAGATTTACTAACAACTTGCACCAGCACAAACCCTCTTTTGGCATTAAAAAACTACTTCCGGGATTAACTAAAGACATGCGTGAAACTGTAGCAATAGAAAGACATGGACAGAAATAATAATTGCCATTATTTAACACCCAAAAATGTCTTAACCCATGTTGGGCCTTATCATCGACTCTGCTTGTTTGTGACCCTCCTCTAATTTGCGCTGCTCTTGTTAGATTGCGTTGGTCATTGTGTAAATGATCTGAATGCATCTTTGTTCATTAATTTGCGTATTGTCAGTAGATCACCCACATAACTTCTCACTCCCATCGGCACTTTTATGAGATTGTGCTCTCACACTAATTTGGCCAGTTTAGTAAATATGGCCCTTGGTGTCAGTATAAGTCTGAAAAAAATATAGAAATATAGAATATAGAAAAAAATATTGCGTTCACATTAAAAAAAAGTGAATTTGTTTGAAAGGTCTTCCATAAACAGAAATGGTCACATGAAATGAGAGACCCTACTGAGCCAACAACTTCCTGTCACGGATCTCCGAAGAGACGTAACGTCCATGAGTCTAATGGGAGATGGATGTCCAGACGTGCCTTTATGTTCAGTAAGGCCACAGAACAGCACGTACCAATCTGATGAATGACGGCCGCTGAGCGGTGCAGTCTGGTGGCGGTGGGGAGGATTTTCCAGCCTTCCAGAATCTTCTCAGGGAAGCCAGATCAATAGAGAGACACACAGATGGCTGGGGTTGTTCCTGCTCGGTGAGATTTGGAAAAAGTCTTGAGGAAGGATTAGAGTTGCTTTTGCTATTCCTGGGAAGGGCCAGACTTTAATCAGGTCAGATGGGGAAGATTTGTCGAAGTCTGAGAGTGACCTGACCTGTCTAGTGGGCTCAGACTTTGAGAAGTTCCTGGGGTGCCAGCTAATATCTAAACTTGAGGTTCAACTGGCATACAGTAGCTTGCCAGATTGTCCTACAGATAGTTGAACTACTGTATCATACATCTCAGTTGATGTAAGAAATTATATTTACAGGGGCATATTATCCAATTAATTAAAGCCCAATTAATAAAACCTTTTGTGTGCTTACTTGTTATGACCTCAGAATGATTTTACCATACTGCATGATTTGTAATCTAATATATTTTGACATTTGGATCACATAATTAGCTCTATATATATGTATGGCTTTTCTGATGTAGCTTCAGCATTTTTATTTCACATCCACTTGAGGTTTAGGTCGGGGTTATGTTATGTGCAGTATGTTTTTTATTACACAACAGAGAGTTAATATTTTAGTTCCACTCAAACTATTTTTTTTATGTTTTCCTTTACTTGAACAACATTTCATAGATATTCCTGCATAGATATGTTGTGTGTGTTGTGGTGTGGTTGTTACTTGGAATATTTTATTTTTCTCCATAATTGTTTCCACAGAAAGTGAAGAAACAACACATGATCTTATCACAGTCAATACAAGACTCTAGTTTTCCAGTGACTTTAAAAAAGTCAAGTGCTCCAAAAATAGATCCAAAGAAGTAAGATTGCAGGTTTCTTGGAAATTACAGCGAAACCATAAAAATGGAACACAAACAACCAGCATTTTCTATCAGAAGAATCTATCATCCTTAGGAAAATGATTATTGCCATAGAACATCTGAAGAAACCATAATAACATGCTTTTTACTCAAAGGACAGGCTTTTGGGAGTCTTCTTGCTGCTACAACTCAAGTAGGTCAATGTGTAAATGGCCATCAAGAGAGGTAGAACATAGAAGAAGAATACAGCAGAAAATACTTTTTGTGAAAGTTTTTGTCTTGATCAACAATGGTGTGATCATTTTTCTGGTCTTGAAACATATCGGTCGATGATTAAACAAGGCGGTGGCAGTGTACTGTGTTTTCCACAGGAACCCTTTAACAGCAGGTCTATTTCTCTGCCATCCTATCCCTTCTCCCCAGTGCAATGTTTTGTAACCCAGACTGGTAGGTGAGCTCAGGTTAAGTCGCTCCTGTCCAAATCAGTATGTAGTCCTGCATGGAAGTCTGCATCTCTTCACGCATGCAGCGTGAGTTTCACGGCTGGGGATGTGAAGCCTGCTTAGCATCAAGTCTGACCCCTGGTCGAGAATGTCATTGTGTTTCAGAAGTGTTGTGGTTAATGAGTCCTTCAGGCAGGTGGATGAGTCTGTCTCTTGGATTATGCGCTCCGTTGAGCCTATCATTGACACGAGACCCTGACACGACTGCGGGGGGTGGAGGTGGCTTCAGGACAGGTGTGTACATGAAGCTTCATGGGCTTAAGGACATCAAAGAGTTAACAGACATACACATTGGCTGATGTTCTTATATAAAACAAATACTTATTTTTGCCGTTTTTGCTCACATTTTTGGTTCCCCAAAGAAGCTTTCAGTAAACAGTTCTATAGATGTTACAGGGTTTTTTTAGGGGAAAATGACTTTTTAGACTTTTTTATTATATTTAATTTGTTTACAATAATATTAAAACATGTTTTTTTTATTGCACACTATACATGGTTATATCTCTTATATATTAAGTATCTGTGATTTTTCCTGTTAATTTTATCAGCATTAAGTCATCAAGACAGAAATAGCACCCATTCCCAAGAATGGGCCCTATTCCTCAAATAAAATAATACAAATAAATGATATATAATATAATGTATTATAGTTTTTGCTTTTAAATATTTTATTCTTATTTGTTTATTTATTTAGAATTTTTTTTTTTTTTTTTTTTGTAATTAAATAATTAATTTAGACATTAATGGCAACATTTCCCAAAAATAAGCCTTACAATAGTTGTCTCTAAACAGGGAGAATTAGTTGCTTTATTTATAAGCAAAACTCTTCCATCTCTGCGGCTCAAAGGAAATGTTTGGTGAGCATCCAGCCCTGAACTTTCTCTCTCAATCCGGCGTACTGTGTTCAGAGCAGCAGTGGTCAGTTAAGGTCAACACCCACATCTCTGCAGTTCGCTGTGGAGCATGACAGTCACCTTTGAGGAGCTATCAAGGTGATGTTTGATGCACAAACATGACCACAAAACTAAGCTTAAGGTGTCAGTGAGTCAGAATCCCTTTCTAAGAGCTCTTGGAACCTACCAGGTCATAACTGAAAACTCTTGTGTAAACGTATGAAGTAAGTGCAAACAGAAAATGATTTTAGCTTATTTTGAAGAGTGTGGGTTGATTGTTCTGTTTGACACACAAACAGCAGTTTGAGGACTTTATACACCGACTATTGGTGTCAAAGACAAACAACTGTTGTATACACAACTGAAGTGGCTTTTTAAATACTAAATCCCTCGTTATTCCTTTTAAAGTTATGGTAACCTCTTAAAGTATAGCATTTTGCATCAAGTCGTGGAATTATATTTTGTTCATGCCTATTCTGTTTAGTGTCCCTGTGGCTTTTTTCCAGAGTAGTGAAACAGCTTGAGGAGAAATAAGTGAGAGTTAGATAGATATTTACCACTCATGATTGTATGTTTAGCTAAATTTCTGATATTGCTTTCTCAAGAAAGCTTGCAGGGGTCAGTGGAAGGCACAACCATTGCCCGAGGATCATATGGAAAGGTCAGAGATCTGACATTTCTCTCTGTCCATCACTATCAGCAAATGAGTTTCACTGTGTTGTGACTCAAATGAGTCACATGTCTTCAGCCCAGAAAAGTTCAAGAAATCCTTTGGAGACGCTTGTCAGTTTGTAGCACACCTCTTCAAATCAGGTGGAGGTCATTTGAGTAAAGTGAACACATTGTCATGTTCAAGAAGCCAGTCTGAGATGATTTGAGCTTTGTGACATGGTGGATTATCCTGCTGGAAGTAGCCATCAGAAGATGTGTACACTGTAGTCATAAAGGGATGTACATGGTCAGCAACAATACTCAGGTAGACTGTGGTGTTTAAATGATGCTCAATTGGTACTAAGTGTGCCAAGAAAATATCCCCCACACCATTACACCACCAGCCTGAACCGCTGAGATAAGGCAGGATGGATCCATGCTTTCATGTTCTTTACGCCAAATTCTGACTCTACATCTGAATGTCGCAGCAGAAATCGAGACTCGTCAGACCAGGCAACATGTTTCCAATCTTCTATTTGTCCAATTTTGGTGATCTGTGTGAATTGTATCCTCTGTTTCCTGTTCTTAGCTGACAGGAGCAGCACCCGGTGTGTTCTTCTGCTGCTGTAGCACATCTGCTTCAGGGTTCGATGTGTTGAGTGTTTAGAGATGGTATTCTGCATACCTTGGTTGTAACGAGTGGTTATTTTAGTTACTGTTGCCTTTCTATCATCTCTAACCAGTCTTCCCATTCTCCTCTGACATCAACAAGGCATTTTCATCCACACAACTGCCGCTCACTTGATATTTTAAATAATGCAAAAATAATGATTAATTATCAATTGCGAATTTGTTATTAATATGGTCTAGTTAAAATAATAATATGGGCTGTGAGAAAATAATAAATAAAAAGACTGTGGCTGCTATGCAGGCAGTCTAGGGACAACATCCATATTTCAACCCAGTGGCATGACAACACAGGCCCTCTCGGACAAAAAAAACAGACCGGCCCACCGGAAATCCTCCCATGATCCCGATTAGCCAATCCGGGCCTGCTACAGTGTACCCATCTTCTGATGACTACTTCCAGCAGGATAATGCACCATGTCACAAAGCTCAAATCATCTCAGACTGGTTTCTTGAACATGACAATGAGTTCACTTTACTTAAATGGCCTCCACAGTCACCAGATCTCAATCCAATAGAGCACCTTTGGGATGTGGTGGAACGAGAGATTCGTGTCATGGATGTGCAGCCGACAAATCTGCAGCAACTGTGTGATGCTATCATGTCAATATGGACCAAAATCTCTGAGGAATGTTTCCATCACCTTGTTGAATCTATGCCACGAAGAATTAAGGCAGTTCTGAAGACAAAAGGGGGTCCAACCCGGTACCTAATAAAGTGGCCAGTGAGAGTATATATAAAACCAAGGTATAAATGAATGCAGAGAATTTGTAACAAGAATTTGTGGAATGAATGAATGAATTATATATTTTTGTTATTATATTAATTAGATAAACACAATTCAATTTATAGCAGATAATTATTAAATAAAATAAAATAAATCTTCAAAAAAATTGTGTTATATATATTGTTTTTATATATAATTCAAAAATATATAATTATTTAATAAAATATATAATTTTTATTGTTGTATTAATTGATAAATGTTATGTTGCATCATAGCTATCTAATAGTTCTCTCAGCAACAGCAACAACAAACAAAAAGTAAACATGATATTTGTGCCTCCAATGCTTTAAAAAGACTTGTGGAAGATCAAAGTGTAGTTTATTCATGGAAAGTGCCATCCAGCGCAGGAACTGATAGGTCATCGCCTATGGGCATCTGACTGTTGGTACAAACATCTTTAGAAACCATTGAGGAATGGGTTTAGCACATGGCAGATTTGATATGTGTTGCTGCTGAAGATCATGTCTCAATAAGCTTTAGCAGTGAGTCACGTGTCAGTGTCTCTGTACGGTGTGACGGTTCTGGCCGTGTCTTCAGTGCTGCAGGGCAAGTACATATTCAGCTGGATTATTCACGAGCACTTCAAACGCTGTTCCATCGCTAAGCTCCTGCTTTGTTTAATAAGCTATCTCTGCACTAACAAAATGCTAATTATTTATGCTTTTTCGAAAGCAAGCATATTTTGTATCTTTTTTTTGGATGGTGGAAGGGGGAGGGGGATTACATAAATAAGCTATTTCCAAAAGGTTGACAAATTAGAATTAGTGTTTGGCAGAGCGAGTGAGGCGTAGCAGCTTGCAGCGTGGACAGGGCTTTGTAGGTGGCCCATATGAAGTAATGAACTCCAGGCGAGGAGCTTTCGGGTGGCATTACGGTGGATGGAGGTCTGTGATAATGCCTTTGGCCCCCAGCTAGCTGACCGTGAGAGATATAACATAGCATGGCAGAAAATATTCAATTATGCTTCTAATGTTCATGAATCCTTATCAAATGGTATTTGTTTCAGGTCAAGAGGTGAACACTCAGAATAATTTGTGCAGCCCAGCCTGAATAAACAATACTGAATGATTACCATATTTCCAGCTAACAAAAATAAGTTCTATGCTTAAATTATAAAAAATTATAATTCAAAATTTTCTCTGAGAGTTCAAGATATCCATATGTTTGTTCTTGGTTATGGAGATGTTAATGGAATGTTTCATTTTGCAAACATTATGAGAATGTTGTTTTGGATTTTCCCTAAACATTCTGAAATCAGTAGTGACATTTAAAAATGTTTTAGATGAATAAAACTTTTCAGGAAAAAAATGTTCAATAAACAATGTATAAATAATGTTTTTGTGCTAGCATTTTGAGAACAAGACTAGATAACTTTGATGAATGAATGTTAATATAATCTTTCCTAACGAAGACCTGAACAGAATGTTAGCCAAAGTTCCATGAATGCAACCTGTTAGTTTGGTTCTTGGTATTAACATGGCACTTCAAAGAATACCTATGTCTATTTTGGTACAGTTTTATTTGTGTTAACTTTATTAAAACCACAACAAAAAGAAAATGTGTAATGTAAATAACTTGTAATAAACGTAAACAACATTTGATCTTGGAAGTACCGCTTTTTTAAATTTGAATAAATAGATAAATAAAAAAGAAGTTTTTAATTACTAACTTTTTTACATGACTAAACTTTTTCACTCTTGTTACTGAACAAATAAACCAATACAGTATCTGCGTCAATCCGTATTATGTTAATTAATACATTTTACATTATATTTTATATGAAGTGTTTCTATAACTATTTCATTTTGTCATTTAAAATATCAAGTGAAATCACCAGATTTTGACAGCATGTCTCATGCTTATGAATACTCATAAATACTCATGCAAGGTCATTACTTGAATTCATGGGGTTTGTGACAAAATGACACATAGGTGGCCTTGGACAACATTCCCAGTATGTCCCGCCTGACAGTGGCCTTGCACAGTGGTTCTCAATCCTGGTCCTGGGGACACTCAGTTCAGTTCATGGAGATGATCTGAATCAAGTGTGTTAAATAAAAGAGACATGCAAAACATGCAGAGCTGAAGGTCCCCAAGACCAGGATTAAATAAAGTCCACTACAAAGCAATATTATACATACAAGTATGTCGTTTGAAGAACTAAAAGGTGCATTTTGCACCCTGTCCACATTCACTCCAGCAGTTCATTGGGTGAGCGGGACACATCTCATTCTAAGATCTTAGTGTCAGCGAGAGCACATGCTCAGTGAAATAAATGGGACAACTCGTGACGATTGCGCTAATTCTGCAAGATTCCTTTCGTGCTAGGAGCCTCCATGTATCCCTTTGTAGATGAAAGGCTTCCACTTTCTGTCAATGGCCTCGAGCGATGTGAATTAAACATTGATTTTATCAGAAGTTTAGTGGCTGTGGCCATGCGGAGCGCTGATTCACCCGTGCGCTGGAGCAGACGGAATCTGTTGGAGGAATAAGTGGAATGAGGAGATGATGAAGTGCAGTGTACGGTATTAAAAAAGGGCAATTAGGAGAGGAAGAGGAAAGGTTGTAGTATTTTTTCCTCTAATGTTTGTTCTTGGCGGTTCAGTCAGACAGCGACAAAAGCATTTCCTCTCCCTGCCTCTGATATTCCAGAAAAACTGTAGTTGTATTTTTAGTTGGGTTGGATTGAGAAATTCCTGCCTCTAAGCATTTATTAGAAAGCCAATATCAACACTGTTTACACTCATATGTAAAGCTCAGGATGCAGAGTCTGACCTACTTAATCACTTTGAGAAATTCTAGATTTATTTATATGTAATATAACAATGGAAGAATAAAATCAAGGGGATAACAGCTTTGTTGCACATTCTCTTTTGTCCCGCCTCGTATTTTCTCTTGCTCTCTCAAGTTTGTTGCCCGCCCCGGGGAAATGAAAGATGAAAGTAATGGAACTCTCTGGGGAATTTCACTGTACATGGAAATGCCCTCCACTTTCCCTTAATGTAACACTGTCCAATTCACATGGTCCCTATGCAGTGTACACTGCTCCTCACACATTAAATCGTAAGTAGAAGTTCCCTTTACTAAATTTGATTGCATGCAGCTTCGTCAAACAGACTTGAAATAGTTGGGTTGAGCAGATTTGAGCAGAAAGAAATCTACATGTATGGACGTAAGATATATACCAATAAGTGCCGTGCATTTATTTATATGAGTGTACATAATGCATCTGCATTTCTTTTCAAAATGTTTTATTTTAAATGTATAATATTACCAAGACATACCATTTAGTTTGTGGTCAGTTTGATTGATTGATTGATTGATTGATTGATTGATTGATTGATTGATTGATTGATTGATCATGGATAGCATTCCAGGTCGTGTGCTCAGAGCATGCGCATTCCAACTAGCCGGGGTTTTTAACAGACATTTTCAATCTGTCCCTCTCTCTGTCTGTGGTTCCCGCATTCTTCAAAATATCCACCATTGTGCCCATACCAAAGAAAAATAAAATCACATGCTTGAAGGACTGGAGGCCCGTTGCTCTGACCCCCATCTTCAGCAAGTGTTTTGAGAAGCTCGTCAGAGAACACATCTGCTCTGTGCTGCCTGCTTCACTGGACCCACTACAATTTGCATACCGCAGTAACCGTTCCACAGACGATGCTATTGCCTTCACCCTGCACACTGCTCTCTCCCACCTGGAAAATAAGAACACCTATGTGAGGATGCTGTTTGTGGATTATAGTTCAGCATTTAACACCATAGTGCCTGCCACACTGGTTGCGAAGCTCAAGACTCTAGGACTGAACAGATCCCTGTGCAGCTGGTTCCTGGACTTCCTGACAGGCAGAAGTCAGGTGGTCAGAATGGGCAACAACACATTATCTCCCCTGACCCTCAACACTGGTGCTCCACAGGGCTCCGTCCTCAGTCCACTCCTGTACTCCCTGTACACACACGACTGTACAGCAACACATAGCTCCAACGTCATCGTCAAATTTGCTGATGACACAACGGTGATAGGCCTGATCACCGACAACGATGAGACGGCCTACAGAGAGGAGGTAGCTGACTAAATGGTGTCAGGAGAACCACCTCTCACTCAACATCGACAAGACCAAGGAGCTGGTGGTGGATTACAGGAGACAGAGCAGAGAACACACACCCATCACCATCGACAAGACACCTGTGGAGCGGGTGAGCAGCTTTAAGTTCCTCTGCGTTCACATCACTGAGGATCTCACATGGTCTGCTCACACAGATGCAGGAAGTTTGGAACGAGCCCCAGAATCCTCAGATCCTTCTACACCTGCACTGTGGAGAGCATCCTGACGTCTCCGCAGCATCCGATCCCGCACTAGCCGACTGAGGGACAGCTTTTTCCCTCAGGCTATCAGGCTAATGAACAGAAAAAATTAATACACCCTACAGCACACTCCCACTTTACAATATGCCATGCACTGCACGTTAACACAGTTCAACTGGACTACACGCACACACTGCACTAATACAACAACCTATCTGCTACCACTGGATACCATGCAACGCACATCCATGACATTGCGTATCCGGCCTATGTAAAATCTGCTGCACCTTCGCATATTGTGTGTATATACTGTATATGTACATAATACATTATGTGTACATACTGTGTATAATATGTCTTGATGACAATAAGTATGTCTAATAGTACACTGTGTGTACTGACTATATGTATGTGTATTCTGCACATTGTCTTCTGTGTAAGTCTGTAAGTATGTACTGTCCATATGTAAATTGTTACTGCACTGTCTGGAGCACGCTCTCAAGAATTTCACTCACCAAGGCACATGTGCTGTGGTGATGTGACAGTAAAAGTGATTTGATTTGTTTGATTGATTGATTGATTGATTGATTGATTGATTGATTGATTGATTGATTGATTGATTGATTGATTGATTGATTGGAACAAAATCTATATTTTATTTGACAAGGATGCATGAAATTGCTAAAAGAACATGAGAGTAAAGACATTTATATTGTTTCAATTTCTATTTCAAATAAATGCTGTATCTTTAACTTTCTGCTCATCAAAAATCCTAAGATACACGAATCACGGTTTTCACAAAAAGCAGTAAAATTGTTTTCAACATTAATAATAATCAGAAATGTTTCTTCAGTGGAAACATTTCTTAAGGATCATGTGACACTGAAGACTGGAGTAATGATGCTGAACAATCAGCTTTGCATCAGAAGAATAAATTCGATTTTAAATTATATTAAAATACAAAACTTTTATTTAAAATGTTAATTATATTTTCACAATTTATTATTTGACTGTATTTTTATGTTATGTGTCACACTGCCCCCTTGTTATCCATAAACTAAATCAAGTATATTTCAAGAATGTATTCCTTGTGTGTGTATATATGTATATATAACATAATATAATAATATTTAGTATATTCACATCTAGGTGGAAAAAAATAGTAATGTGTACTAGTGTCTGTTCAAAGTAAATGAAAAGAAACTGAGCATAGTAGATTCGTTTTTTCCCTGTTGAACCGAAATCGTATCGAACCGTAACCCCCAAACTGAAGCAAACAAGTGACTTGTTTTTCACATCCTCGGCTCATTCTCTCGCTCACGATTTCCTCCTCCTTTTGAGTTTCCTGCTCAAAATGTTGGTTTTGTGTGCTGTCGCTTCCCTGTCCCAGGGCAGCCCCCATGAAGCACCATGCACCTCTGGCCTATGAATAGCGCCAAAAGCCTCATCTGGGTCAGACTCCCTCTGTAAAGTCTAAATAATTAAATCCTTATTTTCTCTTCCACTTCTCTATTTCTCATCTTATTCCAGATCATTCTCTCTTGCTTCTACCAGATCTGCCCTCCCCTCATCTTGTTCTCTTTGTCAAAGGGTAATAACTAAAATGAGTCATGTAATGGAAGAAAAAAACAGAAGCGTAACGTGCCGTTCAAATAGGAAGCTATGTTTGGAGCTGTTACATAAGCTGTCACTGCTTGGTGTAGACAAATGAGAGAGGAGAGGTAAAGAGAAAGATGGTGAGACATGAGAGGAGGACAAGGAAGATGCTGAATGGTGATGGCGTCCGTGTACAAACTCTCAAAGTATACCATCTACATACTTCAGTGGTGTGGTCTGAGATATTATAAAGGGAATAGTGCTAAAAGCCACTTGTAGGAGACCAATTGTACACATATGTATGAGAGAAATAGTAACACTTAATATGGCTGACTGTACAAATTGGTTATGCTTTGGAATTAAAAGAGCCGACTGCCTGTTTGTTTACTCTGTATAGAAAATAAATACTGAAATTAACTGAACCATCCTGAAAAATAAAGATTTGTATTTTTTTAATTTTTTGTGCAACTGCTCCTTTAAAAAATCTACCTGTGGCAGCATTCCTACAAAATGATATTGTTACTTCTTGCACATTTCATGACACTTTGAATCCTTCACAGATGGACGCTGCTGTGATTTATGTTAAAATTGCATAAATACTCATATCAAGCTATATATTATTGATCTCCTTCGGTAGAGGTCGTGCTTATACACACTATTATGTCATAAAGTGGAACAGTTTTTGGCAAACTGGCTTCAATATAAGCTATTTTAGACTAAGATAGTTTTGAGTTCTTAAACTGACAGGATGTTTTTATAGTACAGTGACCTCTTATATGTCCAAAAATCAAGGGAATTTTGGTTTCTCAGTTCATGACCCTGTTAACAAAAGCGAACCTGAGATAAAAACATGGCATTCATGCCATAAACCGGCGTTAGTCTCTGAGCTCTTTTATCATGACTCGCATTTCACAGGGCTCAAACCCGGACGCTCTACATTGGAACTGCAATGTTGTATCATGTGCGCTTCTGAGCAAGTTTACTACACCAGAAAAGCCATACCTATGAAGCTGGTTATGTGAAGAAAATGTCAAAATGTATTGGTTTACAAATCATGCACTGTGGTAAAAATGTATTGAGGTCATAACACTGTGTTGTGCAAGGAATAACATGAAAATCTGCCCTAGCAATTATAATTTAAGTGAAAAGGAATATAATATTTTTTTGTACAAGAATATGGATCTGATTAAATTATATATTAACCAAAAACTTTACCAATGTGTTTAACAAAATGTTGGTTCTTTCAGTCTAGTTACTTTGTTGAAGCTTGTAGCGTAGCTAATTTTAAAAAGAGCAGCTTGACTGCAATTCAACTACTTCAATTTATGAGTGCCTTGTAGCTTGACAAGCCACAGCTTTAAAGTAGCTTCCCCAACGCTGGATGGGCGGCAGAGAGAATCCACTTTGGAAGTTGAGTTTGAAAGGACAAATGGAAAAAGAAGAGAGGAGGAGAGACAGAAAGAAAGAGAAAGGGAAAGGCTTACCTTCTCACACATGGAGGCTTTCATTAAACACAGTCATCTTTGGTAATAAGCACTTGAAGACTGATCTCTCCCATTGCTTCCCTCAGGTGCTGCATTACCATAATGGATTCTCACTGCAGCGCGGTATTAAAGCGTGGAGGCATATTCCAAACTCAACGCAAATGCAACTTGTAATGCACATTATCCCAGCTCAACACATTAGATGTCATTACTAGAGCTGGAGCAGACAGCATTTGGTCATTATCTGCTGAAGTGTTCCACAGGGAAGTGGAAAGTGAAGGAAACGCACAAATAATTCTGGAATCTGGATGATTTTTTTTTCAATCAAAGTCTGTTAATGAGACTTTGTTAACAAGATGATTATTAATTAATGCTAAAGATACAACTATATTTAGTTTAAGCTCTGATATTGAGCACTTAATACTAATATTAATTTCCTGGTTCCCCAAAGAACCTTTCACTGAACAGTTTGTAAAAGAACCTTTGTGTAAATAATGTATTTATAACCTGGAGAACCTTTTTCCATTATATAAAAAAACCTTTCAAATGTAACATGGATCTACATGTTCTCCATAAAGCTAATAATGAACATTTATTTTTAAGATATAGTCACTATATCTTTGTGGAATCTGCAATTGTGTGGTCATAAACAAGTAAAATGGTTCAGTAAAACTTAACTGTGAGAAAAAAGCAAATTAAATGTCATCCCACTGCTCTAAATGTACAATTTTATATTGCATAGCAAACATATTCAGTATTGTGGACCAAAATGTGACCACTGACATATTTCCACGCTATACATTATGATCATGATTTATATGAGAAAAGACAGAGCAATGTCATTGATGCTTTATTAAAAGAAGATTTAAATATCCCTATGTCTGAAATATTCAGCTCTAATTCAACTGTCTTGTGACTTTTTAAATCATCCATGTTAAAATGTTCACATTCAGACATCAGAACAACATTTTGGCATGACATGTGCCGCAGTCGCAAAGCTCTTTAGGTTGTCGTAGCAATGGTTTTCACATGTAGTCGTGTGAGGATGTGCGTGTATGCATGTATGGGAGTGAAAATGTTAAGGTTTGTGGAGTTAATTCCAAGCAGAGCCTTTAAATGACTCATAATGCTGATATAAGGACACTTGCTGTGCTCCTCATGAATAAGAAAAACAATAAAGTGCAGAGAAATGTTCCAGAGTAAGAAAATAGAACAAAAAAGCACAAGCTAACTATGTATGGATATGAATATTTGATCATTTATCTAAGCATGCAAAAGAAGGCAATCTCTCTTATTTTAGCGAGGCAGACAGAGTTTCCTGAAGAGAGGAATGGATAATTCATCACATTTAAGAAAATACAGAGAGAGAACTAAAACTAGCGAAGAACTAAGAGCAAAGAAGGGATATAGAAAGTCGTTTTTCAATATTAACTTGACACTGAAATTGTTATAACGCTCTTATAGTGACTTGATGTAAAATGTTATTACAGCCAATCTCAATTAACACAACAGACTGGAAGCATCCACCTGCCTCAATAACACACTTTCTACTGGGACTGTGTCGGCACTGGGAATTGTGGCTACATCGAGCGCTCCATCTTTCCTGTGACAGTTTTATGAAAGATTCATGACACCGGGTAACACAGCGTAAGCTCCTCTTTCAGGCCTTTAGTCCCGAGGCTCCAGCAGCAGGAATAGGCAGAATTTGTTCTACAACACCAGCGCAAGCAGATCTGCACTGCTGGAAAAAAGTAACACATTGCTCAAGTTATGTGCCTTATATTTACAATAATGGAATTATTTCAGCGATTGTACTTTGTTTTTAGACATTTCTATACATTTGTACACAACTGTACCGCACTCTTGAAGCTGAAATTATACACACATTTTATGTTTCTTAATATTCATTAAGTTAATATATTAGTTAATATATTTATATATTAGTTAGTATATTAAGTATTAATTATGCATTAAATGATACATTAGTAAATAGTACTAGTAAATAGTAGTAAATAGTAAAGATAGTAAATATTATAATGTTACAGTTATATTGTAACAAAATATTTATTACATTTTCTATTCATTAAAGAATCTTGGGGAAAAATTATCCACAAAACTGTTTTCAACATATATATTTAATAATAACCATTATTAAAAATTCAGCAATAAGACTGGAGTAATTATGCTGAAGATGAAGACATTTTAAAATAATTATAAAACTCAATTTTATAAGAAAAATTGTTATTGTGTTATTATGTTTTTATTGTGTTTTACTGTGTCAGTTAGCTGTATTTATTTTTATTTTTTTATATATTATTATTTAATCAAATCAACCCAACTGCAGTTTGATTTAATTGGAATGCAGGATAAAAAAATAAATAATTTTTGAACATTTATAGAGGTATCTGTTTTTGCAAATTAACTCTTCGTATTTAAAATGAAATGGTAACATATTAAGAGAATATTAGAGAATATAGAATATTTAGAAAGATAGAAATAGAACAAATTAATAAAAAATCTTTTTTCTATTTGAAATAAAAATTATTTATTACATCTATGTATCTATCTCTTTTAACTCTCTCTCTCTATATATATATATATATATATATATATATATATATTCTTTTAGAATGATTTATTTTATGGCTTTACTTTTTTAATAACCTTTCATAACCTCTCATCCTTTCGTTTACAAAGTCACTTAAAAAATCAATAAATTTGAGGTCAATGCAGTATAATTATAAAATAATTACAATGTTATACTGATATGTGTAACTAAATAGTTATGTTAAATAATTTTAGCTATGTTTTAGGTAATATGTCATACTGCAGTCCTTGCTGCCACACAAAATGTCAGTTTATTAATTAAGAGATTCAAGGTAGAATTCAAACAGTCAAATCTCAGACTGCAAGCCAAGCCACCTTTATCTCACTCAAGGATTACTAATATTCATGCTTTGTGTGTCTCTCCATCCCCAAACGCACTTCTCAAATCGTTCCTCTGCTCCTGATATTAAGAATTCAGTTGGAAATGACTTGGCACCTAAAGTTAAGTGCAGAGAAACGTGTGGAGACAGATGACACATTGAAAAGTTTAATAGAAATCTTTTGAGACATCTTGTTGTTGTTGTCATGCAAATGCGCGCCATGCTGCTAGTAAATAAAACAGACTGAAAAAAAGCAGAAAGCAGGAGAATGTGTGTGTGCCCATGCTTATGTCCGTAGGCAAGACTCCAGGCAACATGCCCCGTTTGGCGTAATGCAGGAGAGCGGTGCCGAGACGGCGCCCCGTAAGACCTTCTCTCACTTTCTCAAATCTTCAAATTCCTTTCTTTGTTTTTCAATCAGTCACACCATCATCGCCGTACCTGGGAGAGGAGCCACGTTCCTACCTTCTATTGTACCTTTGTGCCTCATCTGTCAAAAAGTATGCTCTTTCCTTGAGGTTTGAGGAAAGCTGAATCGTGATTTGACAACACAAACTATTGTTATGTTTATTTGTTTACTTGTGAAAGGAGCGAGCGTTTGCATATTCGCATTTCTGTTATCTTTTCAGGTGTTTTGTATTTTGTTTATGTAATTTTTTTTTTGGTAACCCGCCTAGTTTTAGGTGGATCCGATGTCGAAGAACATTTGACAAGCATTATTCTGCATGCAAAAGCACTTATATTTAAATAATGAGCACGTGAATGCATATGTCATCTCACACACTGCACAAATCCATATTGTTGTGTGAAAGTTTTTTGACCGGCTCAAGGCGGCAGCATCGGAAACTAACACTACAGTGGTACAAGATATGAATGCATTGTAATCTCAGGCCTGTAAGAGGAAATGTGATGGTTAATTGTATATTTCAAAAGCCTTAATTGCTTTAATTCCCTGTAATTAATCAGTAATTGCAGCAGGAGTGCTTTTCACAGCTTAGCTTGAGATGCATAGACCTAGGCAGACCACATGAGCTATATGACTAGTCTATATTTAGGAGTTTAAAAGCTGAATCTCGCCAATATGTGGTCCTATTTATCATTTATGTATTCATTTATGATGCAAACGCATAACTTAGCATTTCAAACTGTGCTGGCCATGCTGGGAGCCGTGCAGTTAATGTTTTGCTGAGGCTAAATGAGCTAAACTGAATACCTCCCCAACTTTTTCTCCATCGCCCCCTTGAGACATTCAGTGTGGAGAACACCTGGTAGCTTGGTCCCTGTCCGCCCTCCCATGCTGAACCCAAATCTCCTACCTACAGTCCCCTGCTGGGTTCCACAGTATAATTTGAGGTTCCATCACTGTGGCAGATGTTGAGTAATTGCTGTTCTATGAATGGCAGTCGCGCAGCCCATCTGCCCAGAGGAGACACCTGGAGAAGCGCGGCACGCTTAGCTCCTGAGTGGGAGACTTGAGGACTTGTTGCTGTGATGAGCGCTTCCCCAGATTGGCCGGATGTGCAACTTTATTTTACAGATGCCATAGACTTGCTGTATACTCAAGTACTTTTTTTATACATATGAGAAGACTGCAACATTATCAGTGTTTAAATGCTTCTTAGGCCTAAATTTGAATTGCATATCAAATTTCCATCCATGTGGATTACACAGTTTTAACATTCAAACTAACTAATAACCTTAATTCGGAACATATTATTTAAATAAAATAAAATAGACGCAAATAGAAAAAAATATATAAATGCAATTAAAATATTTATTCCAGACTTTTGACTGGTAGTGTAGACCTTTCCCTTGTTTTAACCTATCCATATTCACCCATTCACATGAATTTTAATCAGATGTTTTGACGTCTGAAACAAAAGAAAGATGGAAGCAAAAGGCAAATAAATGCATTGCCTTTCTTATTTGATATAAAGCTCTGTTCCGTGGGCATTTCATCAGCATCTGCATTATGCAACACTTTAGTGGCTGATATAAATTCTCAGTGTACTTCCCAGGCTTTAAAATGGAAATTCAGGAAATTCAATGGCAGTCGTTGGCCTAATGGATAGAGCGTTGATGGCAGCATGGGCAGTCGTTGGCCTAATGGATAGAGCGTTGGACTTGAAACCCGAGGTAACCCAAGGTTGTGGGTTCGAATCCCGGCTCCGACAGGAAGTCCACGACTGCTCCCCGGGCGCTGCACAGTCGGCTGCCGTTAAATGCAGAGAACACATTTCACTCCTCATTATACTCTGTATAATTGTGTATGTGACAAATAAAGCTCATCTGAGCTTAATTTGTAAATAATTTACATTTAGTCAGTTCCTGCTGCTCATACAGGGCAATATACTGTAGGATGATAAATGTATGTATATTGCTCAAAGGCTTATGCATACGTCTAATATCACATACATATTCAATTACATGTGTAAAATTAGATTTTTGAATAAAAAAAATCTATGAGTGGTGCTTGACCATCCACAACCTGCTGTGTTGCTGTGCAGGTGTTAGGGTGTTCTGGATGGTTACTACACTTAACAAAATTATAAATGCAACACTTTTGTTTTTGCCCCTATTTTTGAGCTAAACTCAAAGATCTAAGACTTTTTCTATGTACACAAAAGTCCTATCTCTCTCAAATATTGTTCACAAATCTGTCTAAATCTGTGTTAGTGAGCACCTCTCCTTTGCAGAGAAAATCCATCCACCTCACAGGTGTGGCATATCAAGATACTGATTAGACCGCATGATTATTGCACAGGTGTGCCTTAGGCTGGCAACAATAAAAGGCCACTCTAAAATGTTCACAAAAGCAAGACCACTTGTAACCACACCAGCCCAGGACCTCCACATCCAGCGTATTCACCTCCAACATCATCTGAGACCAGCCACTCGGACAGCTGCTGCAACAATCGGTTTGCATAACCAAGGAATTGCATAACCAAAGAATTGTCAATAACATATGGACAACGAACACAGATGTATTTTATTGATGGCATTTTTAATGCACAGAGATACCGTGACGAGATCCAGAGGCCCATTGTTGTGCTATTCATCCACAACCATCACCTCATGTTGCAGCATGATAATGCAGGCCCCATGTTGCAAGGATCTGTACACAATTCCTCCATGACCAGCATACTCACCGGACATGTCACCCATTGAGCATGTTTGGGACGCTCTGGATCGGCGTATACGACAGCGTGTTCCAGTTACTGCCAATATCCAGTAACTTCGCACAGCCATTGAAGAGGAGTGGACCAACATTCCACAGGCCACAATCGACAACCTGATCAACTCTATGCGAAGGAGATGTGTTAAACTGCGTGAGGCAAATGGTGGTCACACCAGATACTGACTGGTTTCCGAACCCCCCAAGCTGTCTAATCAGTATCTTGATACGCCACACCTGTGAGGTGGATGGATTAACTCGGCAAAGGAGAAGCGCTCACTAATACAGATTTAGACAGATTTGTGAACAATATATGAGAGAAATAGGCCTTTTGTGTACATAGAAAAAGACTTAGATCTTTGAGTTCAGCTCATGAAAAATGGGGCAAAAACAAAAGTGTTACGTTTATAATTCTGGTAAGTGTAGGTGTTTTGGGGAGTTGTTAGGATGTTCTGTGCAGTTTTTATATGTAGTAGCTGCTGGGTGTTCTGGAGTGGACACCCTAGCGTGTTGTTCAGTTGTTAGGGGGTTCTGTGTAGTTGTTAGTGTGTTCTGCGCAGTTAGAGAATTCTGAGCAGTTGTCAGGGTGTTCTGGGTAGTTATTAGGGTGTTCTGAGCAGTTAGAGAATTCTGGGCAGTTGTTAGGGTGCTCTGTGCAGTTGCTAGGGTGTTCTGTGCAGTTGTTAGTGTGTTCTGGGCAGTTGTTAGCCTGTTCTGGGCACTTGCTATGGTGTTCTGTGCAGTTGTTAGTGTGTATTGGGCAGTTGTTAAGGTGTTCTGGGCAGTAGTTAGTGTTCTGGGCAGTTGTTAGGGTGTTCTGTGCGGTAGTTAGTGTGTTCTGGGCAGTTGTTAGCCTGTTCTGGGCACTTGTTAGGGTGTTCTGTGCAGTAGTTAGTGTGTTCTGGGCAGTTGTTAGGGTGTTCTGTGCGGTAGTTAGTGTGTCCCCGGCAGTTGTTTGCCTGTTCTGGGCACTTGCTATGGTGTTCTGGGAAATTGTTCGCCTGTTTTGGGCACTTGCTTTGGTGTTTTGGGAAGTTGTTCGCCTGTTCTGGGCACTTGCTATGGTGTACTGTGCAGTTGTTAGTGTTTTTCTGGGCAGTTGCTAGGGTGTTCTGTGCAGTTGTTAGTGTGTTCTGTGTGGCTGCTATGGTGTACTGTGCAGTTGTTAGTGTTTTTCTGGGCAGTTGCTAGGGTGTTCTGTGCAGTTGTTAGTGTGTTCTGTGTGGCTGCTATGGTGTACTGTGCAGTTGTTAGTGTTTTTCTGGGCAGTTGCTAGGGTGTTCTGTGCAGTTGTTAGTGTGTTCTGTGTGGCTGCTAGGGTGTTCTGTGCAGTTGTTAGGGTGATCTGTGCAGTTGCTATGGTGTTCTGTGCAGTTGTTAGCCTGTTCTGGGCATTTGCTATGGTGTTCTTTGCTCTTGCTATGGTGTTCTGTGAAATTGTTAGGGTTTTCTGTGCAGTAGTCAGTGTGTTCTGGGCAGTTGTTATGGTGTTCTGTGCAATTGTTAGGGTTTGCTGTACAGTAGTCAGTGTGTTCTGGGCAGTTGTTATGGTGTTCTGTGCAATTGTTAGGGTTTGCTGTACAGTAGTCAGTGTGTTCTGGGCAGTTGTTAGGGTTTTCTGTGCAGTAAGTTAGTGTGTTCTGGGCAGTTACTCGGGTGGTCTGGTCAGATGCTAAGGTGTTCTATGCAGCTGTTACATACGAAAAGTTACAGTTACAGTTGCTGGGTGTTCTGGACAGTTTTTAGGGTGTACTTATTGGAAGTTAGTTAATGGCCCAATCTAAAGAGGCCATCTATACGTCTCTGATCCCTTAAAGGGATAGTTCATCCAAAAATGAAATTTCCCACATTCTTCAGAATATCTTCCTTTTGTGTTCAGCAGAACAAAGACATTCATACAGGTTTGGAAATACTCGAGGGTAAGCAAATGATGACAGAATTTTCATTTCTGGGTGAACTAACCCTTTAACTCAATTATTTTTATGTTTCAGCAGATTCAAATTTTAATCCAGATCTTTTAGAAAAGTAATAGCAAACCTCTCCTCATTCGTGTCTGTAGTGTAAGACGGGTTAGTTTAACATTTCTTCAAAAAGGTTTTCACCCTAAAAATAAGCACAACAACTCTAGCCGTTCTGCTTGTCCACAACAGAACTGTATGTCTAAGGCATTGTGTGTGGCTATCTGTGTGTGGGCTCTAGTTTCCAGGGGATCCCTATCCCATTACTTTTCTAACAGGAGAATCCCTCCCACATAAAACACCCCCACTCTCAGCTAATCCTGCATCTTTCCTTCATAGCTTCATGTTCATCCCTTCATCCAGTGTGCTCTTCTCTCATTAATTCCCTATTAACACCCACCCCCGTCCACCCACACTCTTCTACTTCACTACCGAGTTTCAAGAATACTCTTACTCTGGTCTTCTGTGTTCAGTGATTGTGTAAGATTTGTTTTGTCGCGTATTCTACTTCACATGAAAAGACCCTCTTTCTGTGTCATTTTATTGCAGCTGTCTGTGGTGCGTTAAAAGCGATCCTCTTGTGTTAGGCCAGCGCCGTCTCTGTCCTTTGTTTCTGGGTTTCCTGTCGCAGCAGATGCCAAGCAGATTTATATCAAGCAGTCACACATGTGGAAAGCCTTTCTCAAAGGAATGATCTTCCTCAGAATGATCAAATCTGATCCGATGAATTATTAAGCTTAAAAAAACATTCTGTAAATCTGTTGTAATGAGATCAAAAGCGCAAGCTTCTGTAATCGTGCCTCAAGAACACAAAAGCATAATCCGCAACACATCGAGGTCATGTTTTTTGAATGCACCGAGATGTCATTTAGCAATGTATGCGACGAGCTGGTTAAGAAGATGCCGCTCGCGTGCTTTGCATGTTGTTATGCATGTGTGCATTGTTTGCAAATCTGTGTTCTAATGCTCACTCACACGCTAAAGAAATCTCCGGCGAATCAATACAGGGGCACAGCAGCTCCTAGACAGAGGAGAGCTTTAAGGATAATTATGGATTAAGCCTATGAGCCGCTTTCAATATCAAAACTTTTTTTTTCTGCCCTACTTAGAGAACGGCTGTCAGTAATCAAAGTTAGTCATCCAGAGAGCCATTACCAATTCACAAGGGTTGGCGAGAATCGAATTATGCCGTTGAATTGATTCTGAAATCCAAGTAGTTTGACAACATAACGACAACAAGGTCGTATTTACACCGTCTTTTAACATCCCATGACCCTTCACTGGCAGCGCCGTCGTTTTGGGTCGGTATCATTACGGGAAACAGGCCCTGGTGGCTCGGTTCGGAGTTGGTGAGATGAAGTGGGTATGAAAATCAAGCTTTGTTTTATGCCTCAGCAGCATGAAATGAGCTGCTATTTATACTGCGGCTCAATTGTGCGTTCGCGCTTGCCTGAGACAGGTTGGAAAAGGTCAGATGTAGCAATTATGCAGGTGTGGTTTGAATAGAAGTGCGAGGCTGGTGATTGGGGGCTCGCGCGCTGTTGGGGAGGTTGAATACAGAATTTGCCGGAACTGCGAGCGCATGGCGAAATGGCAAACATCTTGAGCGTGATGAATGCTCATATTTTTACTCTAGAGGGAGGAGATGTATAAGTGTTTCGTGATTAGGGAAGGGGACTGTATTGTTATGCAGAGAGCTCCAGCACAATGGTATCGATTAGAAAGCAGTAAACTCAGTTTAGAGAAACAAATCACAGATGCAATCCTCAAACACTCCATGCGCTCTCAAATTACCTTCCCGGCACACACACACACAGTGAACAGGTGATAATTAGCCATGGATTCCTGTGCATGTGTCTGGAAACCATGTGTCCGAAACCACTGTACGAAAATCACTGTAACGAATGAACTGTGTCTGATAGTTATGTTTTTTGTAGATACTTTCTACTTTCTTTTATTTGATCATTATTTGACCATCATTTGATTATCAGCACTGTAAAATATACCGGTCATATAAAAAACTAATATGTACATATGTATAGTATATATATATGTATAATCTTAATACCAATCTATTGGAAGTGCCAAAAACTGCTTTATACCTAAAAAAAAGCACAGATAACCACCATTATAACACAGTTTGCACAAAAGAAAGCCACATGATGAATGAGTTCATTGTATATGACCATAAAACAGATAATACATATTTAGATAATACACAACGCTAAAATAATGCAATAAACATTAACTAAATAACAGAAATAACCAATAAAAACCACAATGTACATTACTAATAACACAAATTAGAAGAAACATAATATTCATATAAAAATAAGCATATGTTATCTGTCATGAAATTAATGTCCTTTAATTTACATGGTAATTCATAGAATTTACTCACAAAAAAATAGCATTTTGATAGTATTTTTACAGTATTCAATTTAAAAAAATGTTTTATTGTGAATGCAAAATCTACAAAATTATCTTCAATTTAGAAGTGCACAATATATATAAATACTATATGAGCCATATCAGGCCAATATTAGATTTTTTAAAACGTTTTTTCATGATCATTTTACATTTAACATTTTAGTTTTAGTATTTTGATAAAACTGTATAAAATGTTCATATCTGCCATTTATCGGTCTGAATATGATTTCCTTGTCATAAAAGCCGGAGCCCCAATGTAAACCTACCTATTACATATTCACCATGGACCAATGGTAGTTTGAAGGTGTTTATCATTCGGAGCTAATTTTTCAGGATAGTTCACTATAGCAAGTCCGGAAACTTTGTTTTGGCCAGTCTGTTCCTTGAGAAGAAAAATAAAATATATTTTGAATAGATAAAAATTAAATATTTTGATGAATGTGGGTAACCAAGCCATTACTAGTCCCCATTGACTTCCATGAAAAAAAAAAAGCATCAAAGCATAATTTACAGGAAATAATATGTGTTTGTGCTAACAAAAAATATATATATATATTTACTTTGAAGAACTAAATCAGGGCTGTTTAAATTGTTTAGCTGTTAAGTGAGTTGATGGCCACTAAAATTGTACCCTACAGCTAGTCACTGGGGCAGAACTTTCAAAGGGACACTTCCCCCCTAGAGTATTAATATGTACTCTTATGGTACTATTCTGAACACTTTAGGGGTAAATAAGGTACAAATGTGTCCTTTCTATGGTACTTTCCCAGTGACAAGCTGTTGTACCCCTAAAGGTAAAATTTGTGCAAATTTTTTCTGAGAGTGTGTCAGCTCCCATGTGTCTCATCTGCTCTACGTGACACTTAAGTCCCATCCCATCATTCCTCAAGCATCCGTACAGACCTCGGTCTGTCTCGCTAAGCAGCGCTTGTCATCTGACCAGTGAACGAGACAGTCACTCACTTCATTGTTCACTAATTACCGTTCCCCTTCGCATATGTCGCATATGTGCTGTGCTATATATAAACTTGCTCACAAGGGGTTCAAGGCGAAATAACTACTTTCGACAGTGCTGAATGGCAGTACTGTGGCTTGTTATTCTGCTGTAATAATTCTGATTGTCGGAGTGTGGCACAGATCCACCCATTGTATAGAGGAGCCTGACACTCATAATCACATAGTCTCAGCTAGTATAAAGGCATGACAGGCCCGTGATGTCATTGTTTCCAAGGCAACACTTTATTTGAAGAGTACTTAATAAGTTCTAGAAAATGTTAATTAGTCATGGTCACGAACTTGACATAAGAAGTTGAAGGCTGATGACTGACTTAACATTGTTGTGAAGCACAGCATCAATCCTCTTGTGTGGTAGATAGTCTACATTTACTTGACACTTGCATCCCAAATGTGTTACAGTAGACTTATTACAAGGGCATCCTGGGGTTAATTGCCTTGCCACTTTCACATTGTTGATTGATTATTATTAAAAGACTTGAACCTGCAACCTTTCAGTAACCAGCCCAGATCTTTAACTAATAGGATGCACCAGTGTTTCCCAACCCTGTTCCTTGAGGCACAACACAAGTACACATTTTGGATGTCTCCCTTACCTGTCCCATCTATTTCAGGTTTTAGAGTCTCTACTCACAAGCTAATGAGTAGAGTCAGGTGTGTTTGAGTTGTGGCCTAATGGTTAGAGAGTCTTGTAACCCAAAGACTGCGGGTTTGAGTCTCAGTACTGGTAGGGATTGTAGGTGAGGGCATGAATGACCAGCGCTCACCTTTCATCCTCGACACCACGACTGAGGTGAGAACCTCGAGCAAGGAACCGAAGCCACAACTGCTCCCCAGGTGCCAGGTGTGTGTTCAAGGAGTGTGTTTGTTTGTTCACTACTCACTGTTGTGCGTGTGTGTGTGTGTGTGTGTGTGTGTGTGTGTGTGTGTGTGTGTGTGTGTGTGTGTGTGTGTGTGTGTGTGTGTGTGTGTGTGTTTATTATAACCAAATTTAAAATGCATGGTATAACAAAGAATTTATAAGTGTTATAATGTATTAACTGTGGTTACAATTATTCATGAGATTGTACAATGCCTTATAAGGCATAATTAATGCATTAAAACTACTTTTACATAAAGGCTTAAGTAAAGTGTTACCAAAGAAATGTTCAGTTCACTCAATCACTGGGAATAGAACCCATGACCTTTGCATTGCTAGCACCAGGTGTCACAGTTTGAGCTACAGGGTGCTCATGCAGGATGCATGATGTCAATGAGATACTTTCACCTGTTTTATAGAAGTTGACTTTTAAGGCCACATAGAGAATTTTGTGAAAGCACCACAGCATTTATAGTTTTTTGGAAATCAGTCTATAGTCCTGTTCGGAAGGGACTATTTTTCCCAGAGGACATTAGAGAAATTCGTGTTTCACAGACATAGTTTGTGATTTGAATCCCATCCAAATCTGCCAACTCTGTGTTCGTCTCACACAAAATTCCAGAGCAAATTACTGTTTTTCGGCAAACTCATTGGTCCTCTGAAAAATCTGATCACCTCCGAATGTAAATGTCGTTTGTGCTTGCTGATATTTTATTATCCATCGGTTCTCATCAGGTGTTTTAAAAGATCATATTGAAAGTCATATTACTTCTGATGAAAGCCAAGTCACAAAAACTTCTGACTGGCTATTTTAATATCAGCATTAGGTATGATACATTTACAAAGGTTAATAATAAGCTGCCACTTTTATGAATTTAAGTGAAGTTTAATTAAAATAAAATACAAAATAATTAATTAAAAGACACAAATATGTCATATTGTCAACAGATAAGGTACACAGATGTAAGTGAAACCAACTGCCGGTTTATTGAACTATGGCAGGGAAATGAAGCAATGCAGCATGTCCAGGTGAGTGAAACAGGAATGGAGAAGTTTCAGAGAGTCTTATCTGTGAGTAATCAATCCTTTACTTTATCCAGGGGACCAGCGGGAGCAATAGAGCTTGGAGACGGTGGAGATCTGGGATCGAAACACAGGAACGATGATAATGTTGACAAACGGTAAGAGGCTCAGGTGATTCAGCAAGTAATGTTTGAGACCAGACAGTGACTGTTCGGGAGGAGTGTGTTGATATAGTGCTCTTGATGACTGGTGACCGGTGGCGGTGATCAGTAATCAGGTGAGTTGGATCTGGTGTGTGTATTTGGTGGTGACTGAGGTGACTGTGATGACTGTGACTCCTTGACACATATGTGACACATCCAACCACAGCACATGACTTTCTGTAATGGCCACATCTAGAAAAAACACACTCCCATCTGTGTAATAAACACAGAGATATTAGTCCCATCTGAATTGGTACACAAAACCACAAATGTAGGGTAATAAAACGTGTAACTGTAGTTTAGAAAACTTGTCACATCCGAATAGGCCTTATGAATGGCTCATTTATAGTCTTCTCTGCATATTAAACTGGGATATGAGAAGTATTTTAACATCGTAAAAACACTTCAGATTTAAGAATGTGCAAAAGTGATGGGTAATGAGTGATGACGATGGAGGTTTATGGATCTCAGGTGCTGGAGAACACTCAATGCAATTAGGAGGAAAGTTATTGTGCTGCATAAACATTTTCATACCTGCATCCGGACTCCCTGAATGAGTCACACACAAACGCTGAGACGGAGAGAAAAGTGGATGTGCATGAGCAAGACTGCCAGTTGACATCATAATAAGGGATTCCTGGACTACTAAACTTAAGTTGGTCAGACAAAGAAAGGATGGAAAGGAACAAAGAGGAAACATGGACTTAGAGAGGCGCAGAAAGGTCAGACTGAGAGGACAGAAGAGGGTGATGTCTGACTATGATGACTGGTCTTGACTTTTAGAGAAGGTGGTAATGGTGTTGATGGAACACAGCCAAGACAAAAATCACCATGACTGTTACTCTGTCATTATTCACTGACATGCATGGCATCCTGAACCCGTATGGTTTTCTTTCTGAAACACAAAAGGAGATATTTCGCTGAACTTTCTGGCTGTTCTTTTCCACACAGTGGTGTAATGGGGACTGGTAAAGCTGAGCTCCAAAAATATAAAATCTGGTTTGATGTTAGTAGATACGTTTATAGCTCCAAGGTAATCTGTTTAGAACCAGATGTATGGCTCAAAAGCCATAAATAAACACTAGTTGAGCTCGATCTGAATGAAATTTGAATGGAAAGGGTCAGTGTAGACCTAAAATAATCTGATCAACAGGTAAAAATAAACAAAAACCTGTAAAAACTTGAATCTGAATATTTTCTTTAAGAGTTAAACATTCCTTTTGCACATGTGCAGCCATTTATATGACATTGCATGTAGTGACATGATGACTTTACCTATTGGCGATGGGCACTTTTATAGAGAATTCTATAAGGTATAATATGGTACCCATATTGTACACTTTCTTCCATTCATAAGTAATATGACTGTCCAGCATTTGTATGTCTAAAGACTTTACTTTAGCTCTGGTGTCATTATTGCAGTGGCATTCTTTACATCTAACCTGATGAAATATTTTAGATCCTGAATGCAAATTGGAACGTATAGCTATAATAGAGGGGATAGTTTTTAGCGAATAACAGTTTAAATTTGGTCCTTGTCCTCACAAGACCATTGGACCATCCTCATTGGAAGACTTGGAATAAAGTCACCAGTTGACTGTATTTATGGTGCTTTTTTGCCATCATTGGGGATTGATAACCCTAGCTCCCATTCACTTTTATTGAATGGAAAAGAAAAACTCCGCCTTTTGAGTAATTCCATAGAGGAAATTCCAGTAACACTTTATTTTATGGACATATTCTAACTATTAACTAGTTGCTAAATAACATGCTGTACTAATAGCATAGTGGCTGTTTATTAATACGTATAAAGCAACCCAATACCTACATTTAACATTTACCTTACTGTTAACAAGCAGCAAATTAGGAGTTTTTTTCTGATAAAACTCTTATTTAATAGTGAACATGTGTTCACTATTCTAAAGTGTTACAGAAATTCCTGTCACTGAGACAGTAGTGCATAGCACAAGCAACTCCAAGGCCATGGGTTTGATTCCCAATGCATGAACTGATGTATATGTACCTGGAAGTTATTTTGGATCAAAGCACCTGCCAAACGTGTAAAGTTAGTATTGTGGGTTCTTAACAGCATCAGGGCTAATAAATTATTAATTTAATCTTTCATTTTCATTTTTTATTTACTAAGCTGCTTTTAAATCCATTATTTTTGAATGCACTATCAAGTAGAATCATTTTAACATCCTCAAAACTGAAGCTGCAGAATTTTGATTGATGTTTTATTAAGAGAAGTCTGCAATAGCTTTTCCCATGCAAACTGCTAATCAACAACATAAGACCTCTCTCTGGCACATATGTCCTCTGCTCTCTCCTGTATGAAGCTGCTGAGGTAAGAAGATCGAGTTTTCCACTTAGTGGAGCACAAGGACTCCCACCCTTTTCCCACAGTCATCTCAGCGGTGTATGTGTGTGTGTGTGTGCACACGGACGTACGTCTGTGCACCTTTAAAGACGCAGGAGCTAAAAGCACAATTTATAAACAGGTGTTTTCTGTGTGTGAGCATGCGGTCAGCGGCAGCAGTACACATCTATGTTAACAAGTGGTCAGCATGGAAATAAGGAATAAATACTAATGTTATTTCCATCCAAATTATCACATTTGCCTGGTGGGAAGCAACAGGGGACTGTAAGATGAAACACAAATGGCCTTCATTATTTCAAACCAGGCCGATTCCGCCTTGATTTTCAGACCCTGGTGTTTCGTTCCTCAGTAGGCCCTTTGTAAGGATGTCATTTATTTCATACTGGGTTCGGATGGAATAGTTATATGTTTGCTAGCGGCTACACCCTATTAGCATAATTTCTCTTGAAATGGTTCTGAAATTGCAGAGGAACTAAGTCGTTCGCTCATTGCTCTTGTATTCGCATTGTTGGAAGAAAAATAAAATATGTGTGTGTAACTAAAGGGTACTAATACAGCGAAAATTGTGATTTTGGAAGTGCGTTAATGACAGTACAGTACCGCTCCGATGCCTCGCGCACCTAATTCCTTCACAGGACGCAGTGGTTCGCTCAGCCACCCTGCTCATTATGAAATACCTCCTGGTGCTTCAAACCAGCTTCATACATTCACACACACACAGTGTCACTTCTCTGCTTCTCTCGGTTTAACACAATACACTGTTAGATCCTTACAGCGCTGTATTTGCTTTTGTCTGTACGGCCTGAATCAGGTCTTTTTGACAGTGAAAAATGGAAGAGGTTTGTCTCTCACTGCCGTTGTCTAGTTTGACTAAATGCAAACTTCCTCTCTTTCTTGTCTTTGGGTTGTCTCAGACAGGAAACATGTTTAGACTGCGTGTATCTCCTTTCTTTTCTTTGCTTTCATCAGGTAGACACTTCCAGCACATCTGACGTGAAGTACTTTTGAATTGACTAGAAGAACTCACTTCCTCACTTAAGGATGTTGACAAAGAGGAATCACTTCGACGATGAGTAGTGCCAAACAGTCGGACTTTAGACATGAAGTCTGGTCCACGTGCAGGTCAGATTGAGGCAAGTTTTATTTGTATGGTGCCTGTTTTGCTAGGTTGTAGAAGATGCAGTGGACTCTCTGACACCATGATTAGCAGGGCTCATTTATTGTAGTTTTTGTTTTCTGATTAAATTATATGAAAATGTTTCCAATAGTTCATCATAGTCATCAATTTGTGTCAGTTTTACTTTAAAATGGGGTACTATGCTAGAATATTGACTATAGAATGCTTAAGCGCCTACTTTTTACGCTCTGGTTCTGTGTGTTTTTTCCCCTTTTATTTTTCACATTAGGCCTTAGGCCCAGAACCAAACCAACCAGCTATGAGGAGAATCACAACATTACACAGTTTCATTTTAAGCAAAAATATATACAAAAATTATACAAAAAAACAAATCAAAGGAAAGACTGATGCTATGATCGGCTTTGGTGAGGGAAAGAACTACAGTCCCATATGAAAGTACTGCGAATGACAATCAAATTAAAAATGATGGAGAAATATAAAACGATTAATTTAAACTTGTTTATTGTATATACAGAAACAGTACATTTAATTTGATTGCATATTATGCACAATTTTTTAAGCATTTTGAGAGCTTAAGGATACCAATTTGTTTACAGCATTTGCGGTGCTTCTTGGGAATGGGCGGAGCTAAAGAGCCTGTTTGGCGCGCTTTGCTCTCTAATTGGTGGAATTTTCTGGACTGCGTCATGGGTAATGTAGTTTTCACTAAGAATTTGGCTATTAAAGTTCTTTTAAAAATAAGTTGAATTGGAGCTAACAGATGACTTCAACAAAAGCATAACCGATTAACAATGAGCTCACAACAGGTCTATATTCAAAGGTTTGTAAATTCATGTTAAAACTCTATTTCTCTGTGGAGAAAATGTATCGCGTTTTTGCTTATATCTATCTAACCTCCATTCATCTATCCATATTTCTATCCATATCTATTTATATCTGTCTATCCATCCATCCATCCATCTAAAATTACATTGCATTTTAGTCAACAAAATTAACATTTTATTTAATGAGAATATAACTATATTCAAATATTTTCTATTTTAACTGAAACAAAGTTGATATGCACTCAAATGATTTGTTTAGAATCATATTGTTGGCTCAATCAGACTGAAAAGGCTTTGTGTAAACACCACAATCAATCCCATTGAGCTCTATCTGAATTCATTTTCAATCTGATTAGAAATGTTGGTATAGACCTGAAATAATCAGACCAACAGGAAAACATTAGCATGTACTGTAAACACTTGAATCTATTTTCTCAATCTGATTCATAAATACCTTGAGCACATGTGCAGTACCCTGATGCATATATTTACATACATTTAATGTCATATAAAAGTTAAAAGCAATTTTGACATGTAGGAATGTCTATGGCACAAACAAATGTTTGCTATGCCAAATTAGCCAGATTCAATGATAGTTTTCTTTTCACAAACAGCCTGAGAATTATGTTTTTGGGTGGACTGGTAAAAATTGTTGTAACTGGCATGTCCTGCATATGGAAGGATGCTTTTTTTATTGACAGCTTAGCCAAGAGCAAAAGATGAAGAGAGAAGGGATCTGGATTGGGAAAGGACCATGAGCTGGTAGTAAAACTCATACTGTCCTACTGCCAGAACTTGAATGTCTTTAGCACAGTTTAGTCTTGAGTTAATGAAAACAATGTTAACAAATGATCAATGCACAGATGTTCAGCTGTCCACAAAAACAGCATACTGTACAGCGATGACACTGACTGGCTGGTGCAGATGTGTGGCGAATGTGGCATGTTCTCGCCATTTCTGCCACAGTGTCTTCCATACTATTGCCTTGTTCTCACATCCCTCTATATTTAGGGCAGACCGATCATTTTGGACAACATCTCAAAATGAGTCATTGCAAAATGAGTCTTTATTTATTTTATATGTCTTTATTTTTTGTTCCCCCACCCGTCCTCATTATTTCTGCAGACTTTGCACTATCAAAGCAGAACAAAAGAATGTATGCTTCAGTAATCACTTGTCACCCTTTCATTTGCTATCATTCTGTGTCAAGAGAGAGATTTTGAACAAATAAAGAAGTTGGTTTAATCTTCAGGGACCAAGAGAAAACTTTCATTATAGATATGAGCGGAAAGACTTCTTTTCGCTTTTCAAAGCAGACAGACATTATAATCCAATTAACCAAAGAGAGGGAAGAAAAAAGGCAACATTAGATTCATTAAAGAAAATAAAATCAACTGTAATCGCTGCAGAGCCGTTCCTAACTGATGGCACGCTTGCAGTTTCACAGATCCGATGCAAAAAAAGTGCATTTGCTGTAATTAATTTGGAAGCTTTTTGATAAGTGGCATTGACAAGGAGATTATTGGTTCAAATGAGAACAATTTCTGCTCGTCTTCACGAAGCTGGCGCAAAGTTGATGAGGAGGCAGGGGAAATACAGTCTTATTTTCAGACTCGCTTGGGAAATGAAATATTGTTTTTTAGCCAACAATAAAGATCATCAGATGAGAGGATAAAGTAATTACTGCTGTTTTAATTCTCCTTTAAATTAAACGGCATTTTCATAACAGACTGCCTCAAAGGAGATATTTTTATAGGTGCCGAAGGAAAGGGAAATTAAGCGGTTCATAATTAAAGTTAAGATGTTTATTTTGCGTGAACAAAACTTTGCCTTTGTAATTTGCTTGATATTTATTTAGTCGGCCAGAAAGACATACTTTAATTGTTTTGACCCTTGCAATCAGCATCAAACTGAGCTTCGTAAGACTTCATACATTTGTCTTTGCAGTGTGCCGAGATATTTCATGATGATACGCTTACGTTAGTATGGGAGCGATTGAATCGTGTCTGTTATTGTGAAGAGTGGAGCGCTCAAGGTCTGTTTAAACTCTCTAAATGACTCTCCTTCTCTGCAGCATTAGTGCCATTATTTATAATACTCTTAAACAACTTTAGGCATTGGTGATTTTTTTTCGTAGTGGCCGTAATTTGATTATTTTAATGATCTCATTCCACACTGGGGACTCTTGGTGCCTCGAGGGAAAGTCATGCTCCAATGAGTCGCTCAAATCTTTTATCAGGCCAAAGATAGTCGTGTGCTAGATGGTGATGAGTGGCTCTGTGTGGACGTTGCCTTATTGTACCCCTTCACAAAGTGTCTTACAAATAACACATTTAAGTTAATTTAATATAATGGCATGAAAACACTTTGTCATCTTGCAAAGCTGTATTATGGCGTCTTATAAGTCAAGTGCCAAAGGGGTGGAAACTTTTTATGTTTTATGAATTTATGTTTCTCATGATCGCGGAAAGGCTTTCACTTATAATTTGCTTTGTAGACAAACATAAATTATGCCTACATGAATGTCCTATAAAACCTTTTTTTGTTACAAGCTGATTGTGCTTAGATAAGATCCCTGAAGTTGCAAAGACTAAAGTCTCAAAGCCAAAGAGATATTCTTTATAAAAGTTAAGACTTGTCCAAAGTTAAGACTCTGCCACGCCCCCCTAAAGCGGCTCATTCAACCACATGTCTACGTCACAGTGTGGGAAGATTTTCAAAACACTGCCCAAACATATACGCAATGAAAGAAGGCGTAACTATTATTCTCTCTGTCGTGTTGTTGCTGCCGCCGGGGCCATGTCCTGGAGATGCTGTGTTTTGTTGTGAAAGCGAAAGGACTTTGTTTGGGCTTCCAAAAGAAGACACAACTAGAAATCAGTGATTAAGTTGTATTTACAACACTGTTCCAGAACAGTTCAAATACAGACATGGTAATGTTAAAAAGACAGTATAAGTCATTAAAATCAGTAATTATGTCCCGACTGGATGCAACAAATGCATCGTTTATAATGGGTTTTATTGTTTTTGTGTCGTCGCACCGGGACACACATCACAATACGGTGATGGGCGTAACATTTCCATCTCACGCTTGAGGTATTCGGCCAATCACAACGCACTGGATAGCTGACCAATCAGAGCACGCCTCGCTTCTCAGAACGATGAGCTTTGTAAAATTTACGCGTTTCAGAAAGGTGGAGCATAGAGGAGCAATAATAATGTACAGAATGTGGAAAATAATGTGTTTTTTTACCTTAAACTGCACAAACACATTGCATTATATTTATGCATTTCGCAGACGCTTTTATCCAAAGCGACTTACAGTGCATTCAAGTTATACATTTGTATTGTCAGTATGTGTGTTCCCTGGGAATCGAACCCACAACCTTTGCGCTGCTAACGCAATGCTCTAACCACTGAGCCACATGTCATATGACCCATTTTATAAAAATTATAATGCTTTTAATTATACTAAAATAACACTGATATGAACACACATAGTTACTTTCATTAAAAGTTATAGATGTCACATTTTTCAATGGTAGTGTACTTTGGGTTTCAGTAATTCATTTGGCATTATTAGACTTTATGGTGTGAAGGTACAAATTGTAATAATGCTTAGATTAAAAGAATAATCTATCCAGCAATCCTGATTATTAAATAATTACAAAATAAAAAGCTCAACTAAATTAGGAATGCGTGAATAAGGATGAACCCAGAAGGAAATTGCCTTGTGTTTGGTCTGTGTTCCTCGGAGAGAGGTTTGAAAGCAGGCATGATTTCACCTTTTTTCTTCAGCTTTTTGGAGAAGTGGTTGTCTTGACTTCTGTTTGACTTGTGCGGTAAGAGGTTCAAAATCAAATGCGACTGCAGTTTTGCTAACTTAGCCAATGAATTAGAGCGTCTTTTCAACTGCACAAAGTTTTCCTCAAAAAAACATGCATTGTTTCCTGCAGTTGTGAGTTTACAACAGTTCTGTGACCCATTCAGGGATGCCCCAAACAAAGGTTTTCCAAGTCGACTATCAGGCGTTCATGTAACATTAAACATTAAACACTTTTTTTATAGTATTTGCCCATTCAGATGCAGCTTCTGTGCCACCTTTGCAGTATGAAAACAGCTTTGGAAAGAAAGCAAGTGTTCTCATATATGGCTAGAGCGCTAGTTAATGTGTCCAAACCAGCGGCGTGAAGCAGTTCTTCGAAACACCAGCCCAAGGCTTTCCACATTCACAGCGCTAATGTTTCCTTTCATCCTCGTGTCCTCGCTTAACACATTCACCCCAATATCTCAGCTCACCTGGTGACTCATTGCTTTCAGAGCATCGGGCCTTTAAGTCATTTATGAAAACAACATCTGTATTCGGGGTTGCAAAAGGTGTCTTATGGCTCTCCAAAATCATCACAAAATCACATTCCTTCTGGGATGATGACAATCCATTCGAGAAACAAACATTTCCCCCTCCAGACCTTTACCTTCATAATCTCATCCATTTACAATGTAATTTACAGCTAAATCTAGTCAGGGAAACAGTAATTGTTTTGTATTGGATTTTAATGAGTGTGAGGTGAACCCAGACACCTCTGTACGCTGTAACCGTCTCTTATGACAGACGACTAAAAGAGAGAGTTATCAGTGCGGTTTCCATTTCACCGCCGATTCAAAGAGCACTATAAAGGGCACGAGCCGTGGCTGACGATACCCGTGTTCATGTCACTGTGTTATTAACTAGTTATCAAAGGCTTTTGGCTCACCTTTCCCGTGGATCAATGATGGTGCAATTAAAAGGCACTTTTCATGAAGCGATCTTAATTATAAGTGCCGCAGCTGAAGTCATAAACTCGTTCTTTGTAACTTTCCCTCCTGTTCTCCTGTCACTCCAGGGTGAGCTCTCCTCCTTAAATTATTCGTGAGTAGTAGCATGTTAGGATTATACTCGTTAAAAAGTAATGAGGTACCGCGATAATAAAAGGTTGTCTTGTATTGTTTTACTAAGTGTCTCTCACCAGCGGAGGTAGTTGCTCGCCTGCGGCTCTTATGAAAGGGATTTTGACTCTTGGCAGGGAAAGAAAGGAAAACCAAAAGAGCGGCGAGAAAACCCCGAAACGTGCATCCTAACAGATGCAGAGGCACACATCTGTTGAAACAGAGAAGCTAAAAGCTGTCTTGAGCCGTGTGCTTTTTTTTCCTCTTTGAACTGAGAGATGATCTGAGGGGCTTATGCAAAGGCCCGGGAAACTGATGGAAGCGCAGGACGCCATTGCTTTCACGATGAAGCGATTTGAGCTGCGATCGCATGTGGTGAGGTTGATGTGTTTGCAGCCTCTCATGTGATCTGTCTTTCAGTGTGCTGAGTTATTGTGGTCTCAGAAGCAGGAACGTTAAATGTAACTGGAAAATGTTTTCAAAAGGATTTGATTGCACGAAATATTCATTCCTATCCACTGCACAGACTTCTCAGCTTCCTGTAATAACATTGTTGTCCATGTATGTTATATGTCATACATATTGCATGTCATATATTTATATATAGTAATATACCCTATACATATATGTATAGGCCTATGTATATACACTACTGGTCAACAGTAATATTATGAAATATTGTTACAATTTAAAAGAATATGTAGTATGTAAAAGAAAAACTATTAAAGAATCATTCTAATATGCTGATTTGGTGCTGAATTATTAATGAAGGTTCTTATTATTAATGGTGAAAACAGGTTTTGCTGCTTATAGGCATTGTTTACTCAAAAATGAAAAATTGCTGCAAATGTTCACTCAGGCTCAAGATGTACATGAGTTTATTAGTTCATTATAACAGATTTGTAGAAATGTAGCATTACAGTGCATCACGTGTTCACAAAGGATCCTCTGCAGTGAATGGGTGCCGTCAGAATGAGAGTCCAAACAACTGATAAAAACATCACAATGATCTGGTGAAAGTGTTATTATGGATTATAAACTTGAATTTTGACCAGAAGTGTCAAATGGCATTTTCTTAATGGCAGATTTTTTGTTTTACAAACACTCAGGTGTTCACTTCACAAGATGTTAACTGATATACTTATTGTGATGTTTTATCAGCTGTTCTGAACAACAGTGTCAAACATTCTCAAAGTATTTTCATTTTTAAATGCAGATTTTCACTCATAATGTTATGGACTAATAAATGGACTATAAAGGCTGTCTGCTGTCTGCTTCATATCTGGAAACTCTTTATTGTGGTGGTCTCCCAACAGATATTCTACGGACTATAAGTAACTTTACAAGTACGTCAACTTATTCTAACCCTAACCCTACCAGTCTACTAATACATTACTAACACTTGAATGAGAGTTAGTAGAAATGTAGGTGCAATGTTACTTATAGTCAACAGAATGTGCTAAAGGGACCATCACAATAAAGTGAAACCAGAAAATGTTGACACACACAACACACAACACAGGGAGAATAGGGTCAGGACTCAGCTTAGATCAGACTTGAAACTGGTTTCCTTCTGAGAACAGCTCCTGACATGGCATGAAAATGCTCTGCTCTGTGCCACTGCTCCAACACACTTTGGTTTTATGTTGACACCATCAGCAGTGAAATTAATCATACTTTTTTAATTTGTGAATAAAATCTACAAAATAGACATGTTAATACGGAATATTCTCTAGAAGCAGAACTATTGGATTTATATAATAAAAACCCAACTCATTAATGTGTCATTCCAATTCTCTAACATTGTTCAAATTTGCCATGACTCATTTGTGGTGTCTGTTTTGAACATTTAATTTGACTCATCGGATGCTTTGCACGTGTAAAAATTGGCACCGAGGAGTGTAGGTAATGAATACTAAATCTAGAGATACTTTAATTTATGAAATTGAAGAAAAAACATCTCTGTAATAATGTTTGATGAAACTAAATCCCATCTGAGGTGCTGAAAAGAATGATTCAGTTTTCTTGTGGACACTTCACGTGTTTAAATGTCAGCGAGAGGCTTCGAGGCTGTTTGCGCATAGTCCGATTTGGCAGAACACAGGATATTTTTAGGAGATGGAAGGTGCTCCCAAATGTCCCTCCTAACGAGTATTCAACACCTCACACACTAATTAAGTATTAATTACTCCCAGATGGTACACTTAACCCCCGCTCTATTTCTGGGTCTCTGTGGATGACTAGGGAATACTGTGACGTTGGGGAATTTTCTCGTAATGCTATCCTCTTACTGTGAAGGGATAACTATAGCAATCAAAAATAGATCGCTCCATTATCTCGCCTGATTAAATCCTGTGGCTGATTGCAGTCTCTCTATTGTTGTTATAGTATACATTTTCTAGTTTATATAAACTTGATTGTATGACTCTGATAATAATTTACTGATAATATTATAGCAGTAATATTACTATGATAATGTTATTACAATGTGATACCATTTTGCAATGATTTCATATTCATATTGCCATTATTCTTTATGAACCTGAAAATTACATTATAATGAATGACTTTACCAGTAGTTTTATTCCCAATGTAAACAAAAAAAATTACATCACCAATGGATCATCTGCAGTGAATGGGTGCCGTCAGAATGAGAGTCCAAAAAACTCATGAAAATAGCACAATAAGTCAATCTATAAGTTGACTCCAGTCAATCAATTAATGTCTTCTAATGTGAAAAGCTAAATGCTTGTAATATACAAATTCAGCATTATGATGTTTTTAACTGTTGCTTAAATATGAGTCTTCTATCCATAATATTGCTTTTTTCAAATGAAAACATTGTCTACATCAGGGGAGAAATATGTACAGATCGATTATGGACTGGTATTTTGACCAGAAGTGATGTTATAATGTATGCTGTTTGGATTTGTTTCTTACAAACACGCAGCTTTTCATTTCACAATATGCTAATTGACGGACTGGAGTTGTGTGGATTACTATAATGTTTTTATCAGCTGTTTGGACTCTCATTCTGACGGCACCCATTCACTGCAGAGGATCAACTGTTGCGCAAGTGATGTAGTGCTAAATTTATCCTAATCTGTAACGATGAGGAAACAAACTAATTTACATTGTATGTCCTAAGGGTGAGTACATTTTCAGAAAATTTAAATTTTGCAGTGAACCATTACTTTAAGAATGAGCAATGATAATATTGATGCTTTCCTTAGTAACTTGTCTGTCATACCCTCAGAATTTATGCACAAAAACAACCCTAAAACAACTGCATTTAAAACTTGTGAGGCATAAATAATGGCAGATAATCCTCATTCATATCTCAGTATCGAGCTTGTCCTTTTGTTCCGAGTATCTGATCAATGCTTTCATCAAAATAGATTCATCAAAACATGCTCTTAATTAAGATCTTGCAAGCCATGCTAGTTCTTACTCACTGGCTCTCACTGTTCGTGCTTATTCAAATTTGTAATTAAAATTATATTGTGAGGATAATTGGCAGGGGATGAATTTATAGATAGAGTGCACATTTAAAGCGCTGATGTGCACTGTTTTGAAAGGTGTCTGTTTAGTTGCTTAGATTCTTGAACTTGTGATGGAGGACAAGGCCACGTGGAGAATGGCACTGGAATAAAGGCTTCTTGCATTCATCGACCTTCGGGAATACTGATATAGAATATGCTACTGCTAGGAAATGAAACTACTATTATAAAATAATTAAGAAGATCCTGCACCACATGTCTGAATTTTGTATTTAGCAACATTATCACCCGTGAGTCTTCCAATCATTATGCTGTTTGTGTTATGTATAAAGTTTCTGCTTATTTACAGCATTTCAAATCAGTCACTTGACAGTTTGGATGTCTTCTTAGAAAGTAGCTGCCTATATTGGAAGTAGACAGCATAACCTGTCCACACACAAACCCACACATGCAGGCAAAAACATATGCAAACACCAACATCTATACATGCACATGCACTGCAAACTCCCTATGCTTCAGACCTGTCAGCAGGGAGAGTGGAAACTGTTAGACAATGTCCAATACAAGGAACAACAGGTTTAGACTGAGAAAGTGAGAGAGAGAGAAGGGAAACAGAGATCCCATAGCAGCACAGGCAGACTGGACACACAGTAATTGCCTTTGAGTGTCAGTAATGGTGTGTATCAGGTATAGCTCAGACTGCAGTGCAGAGGAAATGGCTTTTACAAATTCATATATGATAGAGAGAGGTTGAAGAGGAAGACTAAAATTAAATAGATTTTAAATGCATGTATTTATTAGAAGTTTATTTCTTAACTTTTAGAAGTAACAATCATGGATTTAAAGCTTGAAGACAGTGAAATAAACAACAAGCTTTTATATTTCAAAAGAGTTTAATATAGTGTGCATGAATTAATATTTTAATTCGCAATACAAAGAAAATGTTTTTTATCTATTATGATTGTAATATTTTGTTTGATTTAATTTCTTACATTAAGCTTTTTAAAGCATAATTTAGTTTTAATGTTGGCATTTTTGCCATTATTATTTATCAGTACTGCAGATAAAGATGAACAACATCAGAACTGTTCCACACTGAATTTGAGATCATGTCATCCAGTGCCATGACTCACTCGAATGGGACATGTGGACTAACTGCTGGGGTATGAACTCTCTTAGCGAGGAGTATCTTCATCATCATCACCATCACTGTCATCACCATCACTGTTATTACTAACATCATCACATTGTCACCATCATGATCACTTTCCCTGTTCATCACTGTCATTATCAGTATCATCATCACCACCACTTGAATCACCATCATAAACATAAAAACACAGTAATCACTATCACTGTTACTATTATTATGAGCATCACTGTCATCTCCATCATAATCACCATCACCATCATCATCATCATCACTGTCATCACCATCACTGTTATTACTAACATCATCACATTGTCACCATCATGATCACTTTCCCTGTTCATCACTGTCATGATCAGTATCATCATCACCACCACTTTAATCACTATCATAAACATAAAAACACAGTAATCACTATCACTGTTACTATTATTATGAGCATCACTGTCATCTCCATCATAATCACCATCACCATCATCATCATCATCACTGTCATCACCATCACTGTTATTACTAACATCATCACATTGTCACCATCATGATCACTTTCCCTGTTCATCACTGTCATGATCAGTATCATCATCACCACTACTTGAATCACCATCATAAACATAAAAACACAGTAATCACTATCACTCTTACTATTATTATGAGCATCACTGTCATCTCCATCATAATCACCATCTTCATCATCATCATCATCACAATAATTGTTGTTTTACTACAATCATAATCACCACCGCTGTTATTACCATCATCATAATCACATTTATTATTATCAAAATGACCACAGATGTTATCGCCATTATAATCACAATTATTATCAGCATCTTTGTCACCATAATCATCACTGTCATTACCATCGTAATCACCACCATCATCATAATTACAATTATCGTACTTTTATTGCAATCATAACCACCACCAATATTATCAAAATCATAATCACAATTATTATAAGCATCATTTTTATCATAATAATCACCATCGTAATCACCACCACCATCAAAAACAGTTTTTTCCCCATGCCATCTCCAGCCTAAACAGCAGACACAGGAATTATTACCTGTGTTCCGTAATTCATTACATATTTCCTCTCTCTCAAGTACTATGTAAATACATATGCATATTTTCTATACAGCTGTATATATTAGTAAATTATGCACAAATCTGTACATAAATCTTCTGTTCCAAATTCATGTACATTATTACTATTTATTGTTAAGCCTCTTTAAATGTTTCTGTTTCATGTCAGATATGTATGTATGTATGAATGCGTGTATGTATGTACCAAGAGTTTCTTAAAAACCACAACAAATTCCTTGTGTGTTTGCGCACACTTGGCGAATAAAGCTGATTTTGATTCTGATTCTGATTCTGATCATTATCATCATCATCATCATCATAATTATTGTATTTTTTTACAATCATAATAACCAACACTGTTGTTGTCATTATCATCACCATGCTCATCACTGTAGTGAAAACCCCACTGATTTGACCAGCTTCATCTTCATCATCACCACTGTTATCATCATCTTCACCATCACTACTGTAATGACCATCATCACCACTTATATCATCATGAAAATCACCACCGCTGTTCATCACATAATCATCACAACCACTATGGTCACCACTATCATCATTATCAGTACTCCTTCTGTCAACATCATCTTAATCGGCAACAATTTTGTTTTTTAGTCATTATTATTTATCAGTACACCAGAGAAATATTAAAAAGATCAGAACTGTTGCACTACAAATTTTGAACTTAGGCTGTCGAAATGAACACCACAACTCAATTTGTTAAGCATGTGGATTAACATCTGGGCTTGCAACTCTGGTTTGAAAATTGAGCTTTGTATTACTTTACCCAAGTTTAGTTTATCACACTGAAAAACTCTGCAGTGCCAACAAAAGCTTTTTCTTAGGCCTTTCTGTGAAGTGATGTTGCTTGTTCCTCCTGGTTTTCTCTCTCCTGTCCCTCTCCTCTATCTCTCCCTCTTCTCACTGCACCAGGAATGAACTCTCTCCGTGAGGAAAAGCAGCAGGTTAAGCTGGAGGCTTGCCTTGGGAAAGTGAAAGTATCCTCTCTTTGATGTGAGATTCCCACCAAGTCTATCTCTTTCTCACTTTTTCCCCCGCCTTCCCATTTGTATATTCCCCACATTCCACTTGTGATTTACTGCAATGCTAATCTTTGCTCACTGAGATTTCTGCTCCAAGGTGATACTTGACAAATCATTGTTATCACGTGCCACAGTTTTGAGACAAGTCTTCTGATGCCATGAAATGGGATGAAGATGAGATGCCTTTTCTAAAATTAGCTGCTGGAATGTCGGTCCTCCATTGTTTCAGTTCTGTCTGCTGTCTGTGGCCGTCCACCACTTTCACAGACTGAAGGGAGCCAGCTGTCCCTGAGAACTAGACCGTGTTCAATGTGTCAGTGAGTTTTCACTGTCTAGTTTTTCAAGGCTTCAGTTGATGGGATATGGATGAGGCTATTGAAAAGGGGCCAGGAAGTGTTTTGTGCCTGGATTAGCACTGGGTAATTATACTATCTCTGCTGTATTGAAGCCTTGTTGAAGATCTAGTGTTGTTTAATATGGACAGCTCAGTATGTGTAGAATGTATAATACAGTATTGTGATGTATAATGTACTACAGCACTAGCTGTAGCGACTGATGTGGTAATGTGGGTGGTGTGGAACAGCCTTGGGCCAATTGTAGTAGAATAGTCGATTCCTACCTTATGGCCAGTGACATATTTGGCTTTATATGTGGGTCTAGGTGGATTTTTTCTCAGCTCTCTTCTTCAAAGAGTAGTAGAGATACTTTATAATGTGTGTAGTATTGTAAACTAAAGTGAAGTGTAAATATAACTCATGATAAAATACCTTGGATCATTGCCACTGTTATCACCATCATAATCACCAACACTTTTATCACCAATATCATCACATTATAAGTTCTATATAAGCATCACCATCACTGCTGTCATCAAATCAGTATCACAGACATCATCAGCATCATTTTCATTATTCCTAATATTATCAAATATAATTGCAACCCGTTATCACAAACACAATCACATTGTCACTATTATGATCACATCTGCTGTTCATCATCATCACCATCACCACAAAAAGCACTATTATCACCATCATCATCACTGTTAGTACCATCAGTCACTACACTACCACTGTTATCAACAGCATCACATTAACACCAATATGCGCACCACTATCATGAAAACCTCACTACTATGACCAGCTTTATCTTCATCATCACCAATGTTATCATCACCATCATCACCACGTTATATAACTACAACAATCACCACCACCAGCTTGATTTTCATCATCACCACTGCTATCATCATCCTCGCTGTTATGCATTAACTCCCATCATCATCACCACCACTATCACAGTTATCACCAACATCACCATATTGTCACTATCATGATCACTAACACTGTTCATCACCATCATCACTGTATCATACTCATCACTGTTATTGCCATCATCATCTTCATCATCATTACAATTATCAACAGTATTACTGTTATCGTCATTATCTTCTTCATCATCATCATACTTTTTATCACCATCATAGGCACCACCACGGTTATCACATTATCACCATCATACTCACCATTATGATGAAACCCCACTGCTTTGATCATCTTCATCATCATAACTGTTATCATCACCATCACTACTGTAATCCCCATCATCAACATTTTATTACCATCATAATCACCACCACTGTTATCACAAAATGTATTTTTCTCACCCATGCGTCAATCATTATCTTCATTTTTTGCAGTAACTACCATCATCATCCTAATCACCGCCATTGTTATTACCAAATCATCACATTGTCACCATGATACCATCATGACTACACTTTCATAGTTATCATCACTGTATCATCACTATCCCTATAATCACCATAATGACCATTAAATCAGTGTTAATGCACCATCACTGTTATCACCATCATCATCACATTATGATCATCATCATTGCCATCATTATCACAACTTAAATTACCATCATAATCTCAACCACTTTTATCACTATCTTATGATAATGATAACAGTGGTTGAGATTTTGATGGTAATTTAACATCATGACCACAACCACTGTGGTCCCCATCATCATCATCATCATCATCAACACAATTCTGTTATCATCACCACTTTTATCACCAGCTCCGTCTTTAAAATCACCTTCGATATCACAATCATTATCATCACTGCCTCAGTCATCACCAGCTTCATTTTCACCATCTTCATCATCATGGCACTCAGCGAGAAAACACAACTCATGTTGAAACTTATGAGGAAGAATTGTTCAAAAGCAGGAAGACAGAAAACATTTCCACAGCAGGCTAAACCAATGCAGTGTCTGAGGAAGGCATCTTGGCCTCAGTATGAGCACACTGCTGCTCTCTCCACTCTCATTTGGATAAACATCTCCGCAGGGTAGAGGACAGCAGCGCCGGCGCTCATCCCCATCCCTCACGCTCCTCCTGCCACAATCAGGTTGCATGAGTATCAAACCCCCCTCAGCTCACAGCCATGTTAATGTAATTCCTTCCACCAATCCTCTCCACAGACAGCCCTGCGTGTTTATCCGTGTGTGTGTGTTTATATGTGTGAGTGATGAGGTGGGGGCAAAACTGTGCATTTCGTTTTAAGTAATGTGTCGTGTGCTATCAGACCCTACTCTCTCTCTCTCTCTCTCTTTCAAATAATTAAATTACGAACCCTGGGGTCTCACCATCTCCCATGACTCTAGTGACTGGAGGCCCATGGGACACTGGCAGGGCCATGTCGCAGCAAAGTGTATATGTGGAAGGGGGCATAAATTCTCGCTCACTTGCCGCCGTGCTGGGCTGTCACCTCAGATCACTCACTGGCGTCTCCCGTGAGTCCATGTGCAACCAGTAACCTGACAACAAGCGCAAAATGTGCAGCTCAAGAGGTAAAGCTTGCTGAAACAGAAACAAGGCTGAGGACATTCTGTTGGGAGAAGATGGGGTAAAGAGGTGAAACATGGGTTCTGATATTGTTCTTTCTTGACAGCAGGATATAAGGGATAGGATATTAGTTAAAAAATACTATATACTGTCACATTTTGGAGCTTGATTCTAGAAAACCTCTTTCAGTATAACATTTTACAGACAAACATGTTTGAGTCATTCAATAGTATTGGTTCTAGATGCAATCAAAACAAGGTTTACATCCTAATAGAGGAAAAAAATTTATATCACTTGTTAAATATACAGTATGAGGAAGGATTAAGGCAGGTCTCTCCAAACTCGGTCCTGGAGGACCGGTGTCCCGCAGAGTTTAGCTGCAACTTGCCTCAACACACCTGCATGGACAATTCTAGTATACCTAGTAAGAGCCTGATTAGCTGCTTCAGGTGTGTTTAATTAGGGTTGGAGCTAAACTCTACAGGACACCGGTCCTCCAGGACAGAGTTTGGACAGCCCTGGATTAAGGGTGTAAAATATGGTTATGTAGAATAAGACATTACTATGATCTTTATAATTACTAATGAACAGCCAATATGCTAGTAATATGCATGCTAATAAGCATCTAGTTAATACTGAGAATTAGACCCTAAATGAATGTGTCAGATAGTGGTGCTAGAGCTGCTAAAGTCATGGGTTTGATTCCCAGGAAATGTGAACTATTGCAATGTATACTTTAACCAAAAGTTACTTAAGATTTTGATGTAAACGAAATAATAATAAATACATATTTTAGTGAACATACTCCCTAGTGGAACAAACTCCCAACCTTTGTGGAAAGTAATTTTATTTGAAAGTTACCTTTCTTCTATTTAAAGAAAAAATAGAATTGATCATATTAATTGTGAACATTGAGAGACCGAGGTAAGAAAAAGGTTGATCTGCAATATTGACATGAATTTTGAGGTTATAAAATTGATTATATGTTAATATCAATATGCTAAACTGATAGTAGTATATTTATATGCAGTATATTTACATCTTTGCATTTTAAGATATTTTCTTGCAGGCTATTTAACTTAGCTAATTTTATGGGTGAACGGGGTAGTCAACGATACCATCCTGGAGAGTTTAACTCTAACCCTAATCAAGCACAACTCAACCAGCTAATCAAGGTGTTTATGATTACTAGAAAATAACAGGCACGTGTTTGGGCTTGAGCTAAACTATGCAGGACAGTAGACTTCAAGCCAGACTTACCCAGGTTAAGGATTAACTGAAAATTCAAGGCATTTAGGTTCCACATTTTTAGGACACTTAAACATGCCATACATTCATCAACTAAAACACAGAAATATTGAGGACTTTAGCTTTTTATATCATAATAAAGCAACAATCTTGGGAGATACAACTTATAAAAGCCAAAATACACTATATTGCCAAAAGTATTGGTTCACCCCCTTTCTAATGAAATGTTTGACTACTTTAGTAATTTCCATGAGTACAAATCTTAATGTTTAAGCACATAATGATATTCTGGGGAATTGTGTGCTTCTAATTTTATAGCAACAGTTTGGACAGGACCCTTTTCTATTCTAACATGACAGTGTCTCTGTGTATAAGGTAAGGATCAAAGAGAAATTATGATTCAGTCAGTGTGGAAGAACTTGACTGGTCTGCAGAAAGCCAAGTCCTAATCCCAGTTGAACACCTTTGGTGTGACTTTAAATGCAGAACTTGAGTCAAAAATGAATCACCAAACACCAATTTCATTCATTATATGGACAAAAGTACTGGGACACCCCCTTCTTTAGAAGAGAAAAAAAGGGACTTCCAAACTGCGGCAACAAAGATGGAAACATAATTCATGTACTTAAAAATTGTATTTCCACCTCTGTTGCAACAGTTTTTAAGTGTATGAAATGACTGTACCCATATGTACCCATATGCCATTGGTGTTTGGTGGTGAATTTTTGGCTCAAGGTTGGCATCTGTCACACCAGAGGTGTTCAGCTGGGATTAGGACTTTGCAGCAAAGTCAGATTGTAAGGCTCCACTGGTTTCAGTGGTCTTTTCCTGATGTCTGTCTAGGTGACAGAGTCCTCACTGGAGATCTGTCTCTGGGGCTCATCTAGGTGTCCTAGACTCCGCTGACATTCAGAGCTGTAGAGGTCGTCTCTAGGTCCTGTTCCACCATCTGATCTGGATACGGACTGGATCTGGTGACTGCAGTGATCATCTGATCTGGATACGGACTGGATCGGGTGACTGCAGTGATCATCTGATCTGGATACGGACTGGATCTGGTGACTGCAGTGATCATCTGGGCTGGATAAGAACTGGATCTGGTGACTGCAGTGATCATCTGATCTGGATACGGACTGGATCTGGTGACTGCAGTGATCATCTGATCTGGATACGGACTGGATCTGGTGACTGCAGTGATCATCTGATCTGGATACGGACTGGATCTGGTGACTGCAGTGATCATCTGGGCTGGATAAGGACTGGATCTGGTGACTGCAGTGATCATCTGGGCTGGATAAGGACTGGATCTGGTGACTGCAGTGATCATCTGGGCTGGATAAGGACTGGATCTGGTGACTGCAGTGATCATCTGGGCTGGATAAGGACTGGATCGGGTGGCTAGCGTGGCCTCGGAATAAGAAAGCGAAATAATAATATTAGCGTAGATGTCAATCTTCTTACGATGTAACAAGTACATCGTGTTTTATGGAAAGTGTTCCCGGTTCCGTTTGACCTAATTAATGCAGCCTAACAATCCTTTAACGGATTGGAATATTAGAAGTGTATTAGTGTGTTAAGTGTACGCCAGGGTGAAGAGATGGGTCTATAATCTAGATTTAAGCTGACAGAGTGTGTCTGCCTCCCGAACAGTGTTAGGTAGATTGTTCCAGAGTTTGGGCGCTAAATAGAAAAAGGATCTGCCGCCGGCAGTTGATTTTGATATTCTCAGTATTATCAAATGGCCAGAGTTTTGAGAATGCAGTGGATGTGGCGGACTATAATGGGTTAAGAGCTCACTCAAGTACTGAGGAGCTAAACCATTCAGGGCTTTATAAGTAATTATCAAGATTTTAAAATCTATACGATGTTTAATAGGGAGCCAGTGCAGTGTTGACAGAACCGGGCTAATATGTTCATACTTCCTGGTTCTAGTAAGAACTCTAGCTGCTGCATTTTAGATCATCTGTTGTTTGTTTATTAAGCGTGCAGAAAAATCACCCAATAAAGCATTCCAATAATCTAACCTTGAGGTCATAAACACATTAATTAACATTTCTGCATTTGACATTGAGAGGATAGGTCTCAGTTTAGATATATTTTTAAGATAAAAAAATTAAGTTTTACAAATGCTAGAAACGTGGTTGTCAAAGAAGAGATTGCTATCAAATAGCACACCTTATACAAAGAGGCACTGTAATTTTAGAATAGAAAAGGGTCCTGTCCAAACTGTTGCTATACAATTAGAAGCACACAATTCCCTAGAATATCAATATATGCTTAAACATTAAGATTTGTACTCATGGAAATTACTAAAGTAGTCAAACCTTTCATTAGAAGGGGTGACCCAATACTTTTGGAAATATAGTGTATATGAATAATTCCTTTGGATGAGTTTTACTTACATCCAGATGATATAAAAGGTCTTCCGAGATGATTTTTGGCTAATTATATTCCACTCGTGTCTGTTTAGCGTTTAAACACACATCTTTCAACAGCATCTGATCTACAGTACTGGCTAGCCTTTTTGCAAAGAAAGATGGAAAAAATCATATTACTTTTTCATTAGTGGAGTTCAAAGAATGCAGACAACAGTAGACATGTAAACAGATGCATAACTAGAGTGCATGATGTAAGATGCCATAATTAATACTCGTCAAAGATACATGCATATTTTAAACCATAAAGCCGGCATCAGCATAATACCCTGCATGACAAATGAGCTCATGCAACTTAATGAAGAAACGTTTAAGATCATAACAGTCCATATCAGTAAGACCCAACAGCTTCTCCATCAGGTGAAAAGAAAGTCTAATTGTGTCCATATAAACCAGACATGAGCAGGAGAACAAAAGTACAGAAAAAAAAGCAGTGCACTGTAATTTCTCCTGACATTGTTCCCTTACAAACATGAATAAGGCAATTGAACTCAGGCCTCTAATCTCATACATATTGAGTAACAAGCGCTCTCTGTAGATGCATGTAATTGATGCAGCGATTACGGTGGTTCAGATGCCCTCGCCTGCACCGCTGAAGAGGAACCGACAGTAGGCTGGGCGAGAGGTTCTGGACACCTCATAAAAAAAAGTATTTATGTGATGGCACGGTGGAGGACGAGTTACAATGAAACTCATGCATGTGTGTTTTCACGGTAAATCGATAAAACGTACGTCTTCCCCTCAAGCTCTACAGAACAACTCCTAGAAAGGATGAACGTTCAGGGTTTCCATTTACCTTCAGTCACACTGAATATTGTGCTGCCAGAACCTGGAGCTTTTCACGTGAAAAATACCAGTTGGTGACTTATTTCAAGCAAGCTGTGCGCTTTGAAGAGGGAAATAATAATGGAGCCCATTGAGTTTGTGTTTGGAGGGATGTGATGTGATGTGACTGATGATCTTGTGTAGAGCATTCCGACACCAAGTCAATATCGCGCTCCTGTTTCCGAGCCTCGGAGTAGTTACCTCTGGGTTTCCAAGGCAACTAAGCGCAAAGGACAGCGAGATGAGACGGGCTTTAGTGAGCCAGTCCCTCAGGACAAAAGGTTCACACAAGAAATGTCTTCATTCCACCCTGACTGCTTTCCATTCAGTCAGTCAAGGAAGGGAGAGAGAGATGCAAGTGTCAGAATGTAATTTCGCCAAGAGTTTGTAGATCGCTTTCTTGATCGCCGTCTAACAGAGGTTAAAGTTAGCACCATGCTTTGAAGTCAAATCAAGTCACTAATGACAAAAGACGTTGGCACCCTAGCAGTACTTCCTCTGGCTAGAAAACGCAGAGCTGTCAAAGAATAAAGGCTTGACGGCAACTTTTTAACAAACAACATAATTAATTGGTACAAAGGCACGGTTTCCGTGTTCCTAGCAATCAAGTTATGCTGATTTTTCTAGAGAGGCCATTGCCCCTGAGGTCCAAGCGTAATTGGGTTATCCTTTGGGTCATTTCAGTGCAGAGCATCATTAACATGCCTGAGAAGAAGAGGAGCTGTAAGCTAAGATAAACATTAACCCCAGTCGCTGGCCCAGCACTAAACAAGATACTACTCTTTACAAATTAAACCGTCACAATATATGAGGACAAAGCAAGACAATGGAGGTGTTAAGAATCTGATGTCATTGACAGCTCTTGGCCTATACTTGAAGTCAACGTTCACAGGCAATGATTCATTAATATGGCTGTATTCACAGACATTTTGGTTATGTATGAGTGACAACTGTATTCTTTAACCGAACTCACACCTGTACATTTTCAGGACTCACAATTTTCTGCGAAGTTCTGCTGTGTGAACAGAACCGTACTGGACAACTATGTCTGGATCAAATTTTATTTTAAGGTCCAATTCAATGCTAATAATGCTTTTAACAAACCATTAACTACAACTTTTGCTTAAATAAACTCCTTATTTGCTGCTTATTAAAAGTTAGTAAGATAGTTGTTAAGCAACTAGTTAATAGTGAGATTTGGTCCCTATACTAAAGTGTTTCCGCAGTCTATCACGTCATACGGTGTAAAAAAGCCGCTCTGCACCACACATACTGTATGTGTCTAGTGGTTTCAGTAACTCACAGAGATGCAGATATGAGCTGTGTGTCTGAAGGTTTAGTTCCAGTCACTGTTCTCCACAGGACCTGCTCCCATCAGTTTTGTGATCTGTGCAAGACTCAGATGCTCTACTCTTTACTGAGGTATAGCTGTCATTGGTTAATTGCATTGTTGATATATGAAATTGTGCCTTAATTGATCTTTTGTTGTGTCAAATGTGATATGCTTCGGTAACACTTTATTTTAAGGTGTCCTTGTTACACAAGTTACATGTACTTACTAATATAATTACAATTAGTTATGCATAATTGCATGTAAGTAACCCTAAACCATACCCTAATCCTAACACTAACCATATAGTAATTGCATGTAGTTAATTAAAATGACCAAGTACTTAAATTAACAATTGCACTGTAACAAAGACACTTTAAAATAAAGTGTAACCTAAAGCTTCTTACTGGCCTCCGTTTCATACACGCTAGGTACACATGTGTACCTTTGAGATGCTAAAATGCTTCCTTTAAGGGTTAATAGGCACAAATATGTACCTTTTGAAAGGGTAATGTCCCAGTGACAGCTTTTGTACCTTTTTTCTAAGAGTAGGCTATAGCTAGCTGTTTTAACTGTTAGTGTTTTATTCAATTTTAATATCTAATTGTTAGTGAGAAGAAGAAAAATAAACTTTCAGAAATGAATCTGCTTATGTGATGGACATTGTTTATGATCATCTTTGGTATCTCATTTAAAGTCTCCTTTAAAGAGTAAAACAGCTCAATATTAAACAAAGCACACGCTAAAGACATGAACCAGAAGCACCAACATAACCCCTGTTGTAGGTTGTAAAACCTGTGAGAAAAAAAACGTTATATTGTGGATATTCAACTATAACAATGCATTTTACTGTAGCTCAGTTTGAAGTGCATGATGTTAGCAACATCTCATGAGTTTCCAGTGAATGCATGAGGTGATAAAATGGATACCTTGAATGCAATGCAAGTTGTGTTCAATGAAAGCATTATGCAAATGCATAAATGTAATTTGTTTAATGGTTTTACTAAAAATAATAAAAATGTAAAATACATTAATTTAAAACAATAATATGTCAATTAAGTCTAACATTTGCCTCTATACAGGTGCTTAACAGAGAACAGGTGCTTTGCGTTATGACTATTTTAGCACAAGCGGATGGCTCTATTAATCAGCATTAAGAACCACGGCAATGCATTTTATAAGCCTTTTTATATGCCATTTAAATATATATTACAGAAGCAAATATTTTTTTCCAGAGCACACAAAAGCAGCCATGTGCCATGCTTTATTTAGCACTTACAGGTGTTATCAGTAACATCTGCGAGCGCTAGAAACACACATGGAGACTCACGTTATTTCAGATTATTAAACATGCATCTGGAGTCCATCATGCGGTTTTCCACAATTAGCACACCCACTCTGAAACATGATCAGTCGTGTCAGTCTAAACTCCAGATATGGGATTTTCTGAGCAACACCTGCATTATAAGAAACGCTTGGCTGGTTTTGTCATTTCATCTCACTGATTTGCTGTGTTAATTTTCCATGGCAAAATATATTCAGTTATGGCTTCGGAGCAACATATTTAGTAGGTATCATTACACCTTGAACAGCAATGAGCAATCACTCTAAAAGGGGCAGATGAAAAACCAACACATCAAAACGTCCTCTTACCAATAGGGGGTGCTCTTTCTACTAACACACAGCACAAGACACTTTACCCTCAATGCCGGCGTGTTTATGGTGGCTTGACTTGTAATTGAATGCCTAAGTCAGAAGTCTGGAAATATCTTATCTGCCAATAATTTAAACAATCACATGAGAAACTGGGATAATGGCCTGAGTTTAGAAGTAAAAGAAAACTGCCCAAGACTAGAGAGGAAAGTCTCACCCAGCATGAGACTTTGTCACTAACATTCAGCCTGCCCAACACAATCCCCACTTCTGCTTAAACTACACAAGTCATGATTCATTTCACAGCTTGTTACCATGTCCCTGGAGCAGAAATGACATTGTAGAAATGTATATTGTGCTACAATTAAAGGGAAGAAAGAAATAGGATGGAATGAGTAATTTAATAGACCATTGACAGCAGAAAATAAGTCATTAAAAGCATCCAATTTATATAACCTCATAAAAAAACACTCTTTGGCTATTAGCAGAGACGATTTGCTTGAGAGCTACCAATCACCATCTGAGTGTTCATCATAACCATTACTGCTGCACAAAACACTGCTGTTTGCTGACACCACTAACCAAACCAATGGCAGCCAGACAGACAGACAGAAAGACAGATAGACAGATAGACAGATAGATAATACAATTTTTTTACATTTCTACAAGGAATCTCTTCATCCACCACGAGTGTGCAGCATCCACCTGGATGATGCGACGGCAGCCATATTCCACCAGAATGCCCACCACACACCGTCTACTGGTGGAGAGGAGACAGAGTAATGAAGCCAATCAGTGTTTGGGGATGATGAGGAGGTCATGATGGACAAATGGACCAATGGACAAATTTGGCGACAGGGTTACACCCCTACTCCTTTTCGAATGACATCCTGGGATTTTTAATGACCACAGAGAGTCAGGACCTCAGTTTAACGTCTCATCCGAAGGATGTTGCTTTTTACAGTATAGTGTCCCCGTCACTACACTGGGGCGTTAGGACCCACACAGACCACAGGGTGAGCACCCCCTGCTGATCTCACTAACACCTCTTCCAACAGCAACCTAGTGTTCCCAGGAGGTTTCCCATCCAGGTACTGACCAGCTCAGCCCTACATAGCTTCAGTGGGCAACCGGTCTTGGGCCACAGGGAGATATGGCTGCTGGATAGATATATCAAAATAGATAGATAGATAGATAGATAGATAGATAGATAGATAGATAGATAGATAGATAGATAGATGGATGGATGGATGGATGGATGGATGGATGGATGGATGGATGGATGGATGGATGGATGGATGGATGGATGGATGGACGGACAGAATAGATAGATAGATGAGATAGATAGATAGGATGGATGGATGGATGGATGGATGGATGGATGGATGGATGGATGGATGGATGGATAGACGAATGGACGGATGTATGGATGGATGGATAGATAGATGTATGGATGGATGGATGGATGGATAGATAGATGTATGGATGGATGGATGGATGGACAGATAGATGGACAGAAAGATGGATGGACAGACATATAAGCATGTTTATTATATTTATACTCAGCAATAGATGTAGTCAGCATTTTGAATGTAGCACACTGTCACATTTAACCCACACACTCTCACTATCACAGTATTGCAGGTAATCAGTGTACAGCAGGACTCAAACTTTCCCCGGGTGGGTGTGTTTTGCCACTTTCCTGCCGCACTACTGGACTGACAGCTACGGTACACAAGATTAGCTGCTCATTGTGGGCGACATGTGAATTGTTTGTATACATAAAACCGAAATACACAGCACATTGTTTTAGATGTGGGGCTTTTGGTGGACAGTGACTCATGGGTTGACCTTTTCAGAGCGATGTGGGACTATGAAACTACAGTGTCGACATGAGGTAAACTCAGCGTGAACGCTAATGACATCGTCTACCGCTGATATTTAAATGACTTGCCTGTTGGACATTCCAATTCTTTTTAAAAACATCTTCATTTTGGCATGTATTGTACACAAAAATGCCATCTATAGCACACCGAAGTCCACAACATTGCCTTCAGACATCTGTACTTTCCTTAGTCATAGCTCATAAATCTCTCTAACACAAAGTTCCTTTTGTATCAAGCAGATGAATTATTGACAACACCAGTTTTTTTCCTCGTCTTCTTCAATATTTAAAATGCTATACTCCCTTTTATTTTGCTGTTCTCTGCACAGTGTTTTTAAATAGGAACAAAGACATGGAGGAACTCACACTTGCTGGGTTACTCTTCACATTCACAGGAAAATGATGCAAAAAGAAAGACTTTTATCAGAACCTATCAATCAATAGACCAATAAACGACAGTGATCCATTTATGTGTGAAAGTGTGTTTCATTCTCGCAGTATATGCTGTAGTTCTTGTGAACTTTCTGCTGATAGAGTCTCAGAGATGTGAGGAACATTAATAGTAAAGCATAAAAGATGCACCTTGACGTTTTACTTAGAAAGTTGTGTGTGCGGATCCAGGAGGAAAATTTATTCAGACAGAAATAAGGCACATCGTCAACTTTCTTTGCAAAACTCACGGCTGTCACAGGTAAGTTCAAAACACACAACCATTGCCCCCCTTAACTTTCGAGATCAAATCCCGTTTGGTACGTATAGCTGTGTTTTTAAACTCTGTTTTGTAACCAATCTGGAACAAGAACCCATGGTACTTACTGGTCTTGCTTTTAACAAGAACCTCAACCGTGTCACCTTCCTCCAACTCCAACCAAATAATGACTTACGTGCTGCATGTAGAAAGTGTGGCCTTTCATTTTTGTGCTTGCAATATGTAAATCTTCCATTTCTGTGTGACTCACTTTTGCTTTATGCACTTGACATTTATTTATTTATAATTAAATATTGCATTGTATGCTTATTCCTCCTCCTCATATGTTCCCAGCCCAAAGGTCAACACCTACAAAGCCACAGTGTTATAGTGTAACATATAAAAACATCTTCATTTGACATGTTGATGTTCGATTCTGTGGAGTTCACAATTGATATTAAGATTTCTTAATGTTCCTGTCAGATGTTGAGGTGTTAAAGTTTGAGAAGATAAGCACTCCCTTACCCTTTCAGACAGCTTGCCAAACAAGTCTTTATGAAAATACAGTACGCCCCACATATTTTGTTGCTTTTATCATAATTGGTGTTATTGCGCCTGGGGTCACACTACAGATTCTGTCGACTTTCAGCAATTTTCCTTGTGTTTTATTTTAATATAATACTTCTTTATTTTTTTCTGAGTTTTAAAGTGAGTCAGATTATGTTTGTCTGTGTTAATCTCTCGCCCTTTGGTAAACATCAAATCTCCACTTTGGTGCTGCATCTAACGTGAGTTAGCAGCAAGTAATAGCATGCATTTATAAAAAAATCACAGGAGGAGATGAAATAAAGGAGGTCATTTGAAGTGTCTGTCTAACTTCAGTGTAAGGAATACAGTGTGTGTTAGAAAAACTGTTCATTCTGCATGACTTCTGAGCCTCTTTTAAAGATCTTAAAAGATGGTTTATTTCTTTAAATGAGAGCAGGGTAGAGCTAAAGCATAATAATGCATCTGAGTCACGTGGATCCCAAATACACCAAGCCAATACACCATTAAATATTACACTTTGATGAGTAACTCATCCCACATGTTTACTGATAATGCCCACACTACCATTCAAACTTGCAGGTTCGGTAAGATTTTAAGTTTTTCAAAGACGTCTACAGTAAAAATACAGTAGAATTCTCGATAGCACTTTAGTAAAGGAACAATTCTCACTATTAACTAGTTGTTTATTAGCATGTCTTCTATTAACATATTGGCTGTTTATCATTACCAATAAAGCACATATTCTACTTCCCTAATCCTTCCTAATACCTAAACTTGACAACTACCTCACTAACTATTAATAAGCAGCAAATAAGTAGTGGATTGAGGCAAACGTCGAGGGTTGATGGGTTGTTAATAGCAAGAACTGGACATAAAAATAAAGGGTGACCGAATTATCTTATCAACACCATTTTAAAAGTGCAGTTTTATTTTAGATTTCTTATGTTGTTGTTTAAAAAAGTCCTTAATGTAAATTTACATCTTACATTTGCACATTTCTTTGAATTATATAATGTTAATATGCCAACCAAATACCAAAATCAGTTTTTTTTTACTTTAAATTATTTATTAAACAAATAAATAAGTAAATTAATAAAATAAATAAGTAAATAAATAAAAAATAATAATGTAAAAGTATGTGGATTTTTCTTGTTGAATATTATATAGATTTGAATTGCAAATTATATATAATTAATTGTAAATGGTCATATAAATTTACTTCCAAAGAACATTTTTTTACAGTACTATATTTTATGTATTTATATTAGAGGTGAAATTACAAGTTTTTCTCAATATTATATGACATTTAACATAACAGATTTGTATTTGCCTGATTTTTTATCATTCTAATCTGCTGGTTTGCTGCTCAATAAACTTTTCTTATTATAATCAGTGTTGAAAATATGGGGTACTGCTTAATATTTTTGTGATTTTAATTTCTTTTGGATTCTCTGATAAACAAAAAGCTAATAAGAACAGCATTTATTTGAAACAGACACCTTTTTGTATTATTATAAATGTCCCTACTGTCACTTTAATTATATGCTAAATAAAAGCATCAATAAAAAAAAATCCCTGACCACAAACTTATAACTGGTAGTGTATATATGACATTTGATATATTTTCAGCCCTTATGACTTGGTCGAGCAAGCAACTGCTTGTAAATACCTAAGAACATTTTAGAAAAGCATTAGACAATAACAGGAAAAACTTGTTTTTGCGCAAGCATACACTCACAGTTTCTTGAGAAAAGCCTTTTTTCTAGACTTGAGCTTGATGTCTCTTCTCGATGTTTTCCAGGAAGCATTGAGTAGTAGTGACCTGCCCTGGAAGCAGTGTGTGTGTGTGTGTGTGTGTGTGTGTGTGTGTGTGTGTGTGTGTGTGTGTGTGTGTGTGTGTGTTTGTGTGTGTGTGTGCGTGTGTGTGTGTGTGTGTGTGTGTGTGTGTGTGTGTGTGTGTGTGTGTGTGTGTGTGTGTGTGTAAACACGGCCCTGACGTCGATCCAGCTGCTCATGTTCCCCGGGGCATCACTGTCTTCTGCTTCACTATCGCTACCGTAGCCATACAGCAGCCATATTGAACAGCTCTCGCCAGGAGCAGCGGGAACACTTCACCTGAGCTGAGTTGGCCTTCCGACCTCCAGCCATACAGAGGCCTGACTGTGTCACAGCTGATGCGAGGAGGAGCGACTGGTCCCTACTAGGGTGGACAGAGTCTGCAGGGCACACATTTAGTAGAGAAGAAGAAGATGAAACACCGAAACCACAGCAGCCGCAATGAAAAAACAGGTGACCCATAAGTGACCCCAGAGTGAGGAAATGAATAAGGATTGGGACTTGCAAACATTGCCAGTAATGCTCTTTGGCTGCTTCTCTTTATGGAAGCAGCTCTGTTTTTGTCCCCATAGCAACCCTATGGATGCAGATTTTACTGTTATGAAGACTTCTAAACATACCCTGTTATCTAATGTATCGTAAAAAGTGCTATTTAAATAATCTTAAATAATGGCATGAAATTCACAGGTTTTATTGTGACTTATGTGTTCAAATAGTTTAGACCTTGCCAATCAATATACTAGCCCTCTATGAGCTTCTGTGGATGTTCCTGTAGAGAAGGCCTGGTTCATCACGAGGATATCCTGAAGAGAGAGGTCAGTGGTTAATGAGATGTGGAAAATGTCTGTTGCAGAAACACAAGCCAATGGAAAGTCTCTTTCCTTTGCCTGGGCTATGAGGATGTGCTCCACTGTTACTTCCTGATTGATTAGACCATATCCTTATAGACAAGTTACACACACACACACATACACACACATCTTTCAGTTTCACACGGGTGCTTTTCTACTTAGAGACACCAAGTCAGCTGATGTGTTTCCTAATTTCTAAAGAGACATATAAAATACTGAAATAATAAATGATGTAGAAACAATTGTCACTATGTTCAGAGTTGCTGGTAAATTGCACAAACAGTTATAAAGAAGTGGCAAGTAACATAAGCAACACATAATACTTTAGTGTTAATAGTTCTCACTATTAATTAGCATATATATTATTAGCATATTGGCTATTTATTAGTACTAATAAAGCACAAATATTAATGTCATAATCTGCATGATATTTTAGATCTCTTAATTCTACCCAATACCTAAACGTAACAACTACCTTACTAACTATTAATAAGCACCAAATTAGCAGTTTATTGAGACATAAGTCATAGTTAATAGTAAATTAATAGTGAGACCTAGATGTTAAAGTAAAAAATAACCCGTGACCAATATTGAATAGTAAAACATACTCCAATAATCTTTGTTTTACAACCTTATTATCAAAATATGTTTTACAGTAGTACAGTACAGTACTTCCTCTGTTAAATCAACTGAATATAAACCTAACAGACCACTCAGATCAGTAGGATCGAGTCAGTTAGAAATACCAAGGGTTCACACAAAACAAGGGGAGTCCGCTTTTAGCTAGTTTACCGCCCAGAGTAGGAATAAGCTTCCAAAGAGATCAGATGTGCTAAAACATTAGCCACATTTAAATCCAGACTCAAAACTCATCTGTTTAGCTGTGCATTTGTTGAATGAGCACTGTGCTACGTCCAAAACTGATTGCACAATGTATAATTATTTTCTATTCTTAACTGTTTTAAATTTATTTCAAATCTATTGTAATATCATCGTGTTCCTGTGGCTCAGTGGTTAGAGCATAGCGTTAGCAGCGCAAAGGTTGTGGGTTCGATTCCCAGGGAACACACATACTGACTAAAAAACTGTATAGCCTGAATGCACTGTAAGTCGCTTTGGATAAAAGCGTCTGATAAATGTAAATGTAAATATCATTTAGTTTTTATTTTTGTGATTATTTTTTTTTTTTTTTTTTATTCCTTGTTTTTATTATTATTGTCTATTTCACTTCCTTTTATGTAAAGCACTTTGAATTACCACTGTGTATGAAATGTGCTATATAAATAAACTGGCCTTGCCTTGCCTTGCCTAGAATTGCCTGTAACAGACTTTTAGATTGTCTTTTGTAACTGGTAATGAGCTGTTACTCTGTGCTTAATCCTGTAGAAGGACAGTCATTAACAAAAAGCCAAATTTGTGTGGCGGTGCCAGGCAGAGTATTTGAGCACCAACAATTACCCCTCCACGCTCCGAGCATTTAATAATCACGCGGCTCCAGCTCCAGCTCCGCTCCGGGTTCACTGAAACCAGAAAGATCGCTCCGCATCTAAAGTATTTCAGTATGTTTGAAATATCACAGTTCTGTTCATTACGTATATTAAAATATAAAATAAAACAACAGGAGCGTTTCAAAGTGGCGAACAGTGTGCAAACTTTTTCCCTGCCACCTGACAAGCTAATAACATGATTGTCAGCATTAAAAGTATAATTGCTGCTTTTGGTGCAAATCGTGTTTGTAATGAAAATAACAGTATGTTTTCATCAGTTATTTAAACTACGGATCGATGCATTTCTTACAGATTTCTGCTAATTCGAAATCGGATACAGATGAAGTAGCACTGTTAAGATTACATTTGATTCAATCCATTATTGAGAGAGCGATTGCGTGTGAACAAGTGTTGTAGTACTTTTAAATCATGCTTTCAGCTGAAAGGAACAAACTAATTCCTTGAGAACTAGCCTATAAACTTTCCACTCATGTCCATTGTCATCATCATCATAGCCTTCACATTCTTTCTGATTTGAGTGATCCTTCTCTATCAAGCTAGCTAAATATGTTCAACGTGAATTCTTTCTAAATACACAGTTATATTATGGGTTGTTGGCATGAATTGTACTCGGGATGGAGGGTTCATGCAGCGAGTGAAAACCACGACGCTCCGACTTTTAAAAAATCCTATCGTCCCTCCATTCAGAATCACACCGCTTATATTCTGATTGTAAGTAACTGTTGCTGTCATGACAGATCTATTTCAGAACCAGCCGCTATCAAAATAATCTGTCTGCGGGCACGGACCAGATATTATTGCTGGAGGGCCAGTTTTGGCTGTCTGTTGCTGACCACTGCCCTATAGCATACACGAAACACATCATAACAGATCTATACAGGTGGAGCTGGAGAAGGTGTAGGGTTTCTGAAGTGCGCTGCAACTGCAACAAGCATAGACAAATATTTCAGTGTTGAGCAGCGAGCTCATTGGCTACCGTTACAGGAGAGAACCAATCAGCTGTGATGTGATAATGATGCCATTATGTCATACTGAGTTAGATCTATGCACCATCTAGAGTTTCATGCCAGAACTCTGTATATGTCTAAGATTTCAGTTCCAAACTACTACAATTATTTTAAAGTAGTTCATTTTCCAGCCGTAAATATTCTACTAATCAAAACTGTATTTTACATTGTCTTGATTGATTGATTGATTGATTGATTTGTATTTTGAGTTATTTACTGAAAAATAGGACATAATATTGTGTCATATACTAGATTTCAGTGAATTAATACTGTTAAAAACAAAAACTTGACCCATTGTGATTTTGTTCTTTATTTTGTGTTTTAACATGGAGTTCTCAAATTATTATATATACATATATAACTTGCTATAAAACTTTCTAATCATTTCTTTAATGTGTTTAAATCTCTTTTTGCTCTGTGACTGAAGGCACAGCTAATTTTGTTACAAGGTCAAATCTTGTTTCAAATAAAAGCCTTTGAAGAAAGACAGTTTAACAGTGAGTGTTTGGCCTTGTTTGACGTTTACTCAGAGATGACACATTCTGTGAGGACATGAACCTGCATTACAGAGATAGTGGCTTATTTATTAAGATTTATTAAGCATTTGCTAAAAAAATCTGTATTTTTGTCTTGTTTCCCAGTATTTTTTTTAACATCCTTAAAAGAAGATTAATTTGTCATTGAAAATTGCTTAAGATATTATGGTAACACTTTAATAGGGACCAATTCTCACTATTAGCTTATTAGCATGCCTATTATACATATTGTCTATAAGTACTCATAAAGCACATATTCTGCACAACCATCCCTAATCCTACCCAATTCCTAAACTTAATTTAACTACCCAACTAACTATTAATAAGCAGCAAATGAAGAGTACATTGAGGCAAATGTTGTAGTTAATGGTTTGTTAATAGCGAGAATTGGACCTTAAAATACTTTGTGACCGATATGATGACTTGTTTTTACCTTGAATTAACTGTATTTTTATTAATTCATTAGCAAATTCTTTTCTCATTTGAAGCATAAATCTAACCAACTTGAACATTTTCTTTCTTGGCTCAGCTAACAAATCTTAAACTCTTTTTGCAAGCATGTCTAGAAAACAAACTCTCTCTGTTTCCATTCAAACGTTATCTCTTGTCCCGTTTGGTTCTGGCTTCTCACTTTAAAAGGGAGTGTCCTTTTTAGACCAGATGAATAAAACAAGAGCTGAGTTCAATCTGTCGCTCTGTTTTGTCTTTGTGTCTTTTTTTTTTTTTTACTTCCTGCTATCTAGTTTTCCACGCCTCTGACTTACCCTTTCTGTCTTCTCAGCTGCAGCGTCACTGCGCATGTGGTTTTCCTCTCCTCGCGACACAGGAAATGTTGCAGCAAAAACAAATTCAGTCACCTTTTCCATGCTGTTCTGAAGCCGCAGTGTCTAAATATAGGGGCTTCAAAAGACTAAAATAAATAGTTCAAACAATGGTGTTTGGGTGTTTTTAACCACTGGGAGTGTAAAACATGTCGTAGATTTGTTTGTTGAGGTTAGATTTGGCATGTTAGTTAGTTTCTCTGATCACTCAAAGAACTGAAGACTCTATAACTATCTGCATAGGTGCACTTCAACACATGCAGGATTTTAGGTTTATGCTTCATCGATCATGAAATTCACAAGAAATGTGATGGAAATAAGAAGTGGATAGAATCATGAGAATGTTCATAATAAATGTGTAGAGAATCTGACCATATGTATGTGTATGTGTGTGTGCAGAGGAAGTTGACTCAAGGGATCATGGTTTTGAGTCAAAAGTTCAAATACACAAATGTTTTCTCAGCAGTGTTTTGTATGTTGATTTAAATGTTAAATATAATATACTGAGATAAGTTTTGTGTTTCACTGTTTAAATTGTGCTTAAAGCCTTTAATTAAAAAGTTATGTACTTGTATGTACCTTGTGTGTGTGTGTGTGTGTGTGTGTGTGTGTGTGTGTGTGTGTGTGTGTGTGTGTGACACAAATTTGTGTAATGACATGTGTGTATGACATAGGTATTACAAGGAGAAGGTGATTTATGAGGACATTTTCAGTGTCCCCATAATTTAAAATGCTTATATAATCATACAAAGTGAGTTTTTGGTGAAAATATAAATGCACAGTCTCCTGTGAGGGCTAAGTTTAGGTGTAGGGTATGTGTGTGAGGCAATAGCACATAAAGCATTGTCAGTATAAAAACCATTACGCCTATGGTGTGTGTGTGTGTGTGTGTGTGTGTGTGTGTGTGTGTGTGTGTGTGTGTGTGTGTTGTGTGTGTGTGTGTGTGTGTGTGTGTGTGTGTCCATATACTTAACTTTTATTGGGAGTAGCCACACATACCCCAGATCCATCCTTCCCTTTTACAATTTCCTTCTCTTTGAACTGTTGTCTGTACATGAATAAAAGCCATTGGGTCAGCAGAGCCTTTAAGAAAGCAGATTAGACCTCATTGTCTGTGAGTAAAGAAAGCAAAAGTCACGCTATAAATAGCCAGATGTTGACTCCTTCAGCAGCAGAGAGCAGATAGCAGTAATGAACCTGACTGTCAGTGTTTGAGGCTAATATCGTACATATTCTTGCAAAGAGTCTTCTGCCTTTGTTTTTATAAAGGAATAGGTCAATCATAATTTATGTTGTCTGTACATGAATAAAAGCCATTGGGTCAGCAGAGCCTTTAAGAAAGCAGATTAGACCTCATTGTCTGTGAGTAAAGAAAGCAAAAGTCACGCTATAAATAGCCAGATGTTGACTCCTTCAGCAGCAGAGAGCAGATAGCAGTAATGAACCTGACTGTCAGTGTTTGAGGCTAATATCGTACATATTCTTGCAAAGAGTCTTCTGCCTTTGTTTTTATAAAGGAATAGGTCAATCATAATTTATGCACCTCGTGTAATCCAAACTTGTGTGACTTCTTAAAAAAAATGTATCTGCATGAACAAAAAAGTTGATATTTTGTGGCGAAAAGAGATACATAAACTGAACCAGCACTAAACTGAACACTGGCTTGCTTAGTTGGGGCCTGAAAGACATTCAGATTTCAATAATTTATTGTAATTACTCAGTAATTTATAGTAAATGGACCACACTGACTCAAACCATTGGATGAACTGTACCCTGTTGTTGATCTAAACTGAACCAACACTAAACTAATTTAACTGAATCGCCTCTATAGTTGAGTTTCTATCATTTATTGTGTTCTTTTCCCGTTTATCTCTGCGAAGCTGCTTTAAGACCATCTATATAGTAGTATATGGAAATAAAGGTGACTTGATTTGACTTGAAGTATAGTAAACGGGCTGTTAAGCACCAAAAATCATCTTAAACTAAATGTTGTCCATGATACTCCTACACTATATTCCAACACCTTTGTAGAAATATCATGGATTTAAGTAAATACAAATGTATATGCTTCATTCGCTGAAAATCCTATGCTCTGCCGAAGCTCTCATTTGCATATTTTCAAATTCAACTTGCTACATTCACTTAGAAGCGCCAGTGATATTCACATTAGGCAGATATTTTCAACCAAAGCTACTTCCACAGCGTTCAAACTGTTGTTGCTCTGCTGTTTGAGCCACAGGAGCAAACCTGGCATGTGACAAGTCTTGCCGTTTCAACTTTAAATATGCAGACGCATAAATCAGATGTGATTTTGACCGAATAATGACTAAATTGCTGTGAATTTTGGGTGAACTCTTTCTAGAAAGATCTTTCAACAGTGTATTTTTATTTTGTGGCATGCTATGTTCCTATTACAGAGACATTTGGAGTGGTCCAAGCTCACTTAAAGGGATAAGGTACCTCAAATGCAGCTTAGATTGTTTACTCTGCCATTACACTTGAGAGTCTCCTCATAAACACTTTGTGACAGTGTATCCATCATGTCAACGTATTACGAATCAATGAAAAATAACCTTGGTTAAAGTAGTCTCTAAACAGCGATTGCAATCTTGAGGCTATTGCCTCACTGCTATAACACACAAATTTTATTAAACACTGTTACCGAATTCAGCCAGCAAAACGGCATACAGCGAAATTACTCCTAGAGCCATTTTAGATTTAATATGGGCTGAGATAGTTACGGTAGTTTCATATTTATAGAGGACTTTAATGTGTTATTGGTCTATGAGGCGGCTGTTTTATGCTGATGAACAGTGTACTGTATAAAATCCCTGTGCGTTTGCTTGACTGTAGCCGAGGCTGAGCTCTGCCATGTGGAGCTGGATTTCCCCTGGATTGGCTCCAGTCCCCCCCCACCCCCCACCCCCGTCCCTCTGACGCTGACTCTCATTCTGTTCTCTGCATTCCCTTCTTCTGTTGGCCTCCAAAGTCCTCTGCCGTTCCTTATGCTTTCAACAAACAGAGTTCACAACTTTACCTCTGACCTTTGACCTTGCTTTTTTAGAGACACTCAGCTACATTTTACTAAGCAACTGCCAAACTATAACCATTGAAACTTCTAAAAAAGTAACATCCCAGGGGGAAATTGTCTTGCTTACAGGCTGCTCTGCTCAGGAGTTCTCAGTTATTTCTTCAAATACTGCACAGAAATAACAAAATAGCAGTGAATGAGAAAACTGTTGATATACAGTAAGAACACAGAGCTGTAAGATTCATTTGGACATCAAAGATCAGATTATTTGTACTTTGGAGATTTTGATTAGAAACATTTAAAACATCTGTCTTTGATATCTTAGTGAGATGTTATTAAAATTATTCTGATACTCTAAAGTAGACATTTAACATTACAAGGGTCTTTTCAAGGGAGATCTGAAAAGGACTTCTTCTTTTGCTCTCCATTTAATCTCATATCACCACTGTCCAGCAACAATTAAGTCAAATTAATAATAAAAACTAATGAAAAAAATCAAGCTCAATTATATATAATAATGAATTATACATTTATTTTTATTTTAGATAAAAAATAATGTTAACAGAAAAAAGACTTAATATCCTTAATTCTTATCATAATTTTTATCGTAATTGTTTTAATATTACCATTTTAATAAATCCCACGGTGCATGAATATGTTAATTAAAGAGTGCCATGGTATATATCAAAGTACCATGGTATTGTCTGACACTGTCCCTGTACTATGGTACTAACATGTGGGTAAAAATAATATTCATACATGTAAATTGAAACAAATTAACATACTGTATGTGTTATTCCAAATTTTGAAATGTTGTTGAATATTTCTCTCCGGAAGATTCCTCAAGCAAATGTATCAACTGCACATCCAAGCCTTTTGTTAATCAACAATACTCAGCAAGCATGCTTTCAGGGAATACTAAAAGACAGGGTTTTGGATAAAACTTTGTAGTTTCCATCTCAACTGAGCGCCAATTCCCAGCCATCATAAATCTTCTATCTCAGATTATTGCGTAATCAGAGGGGGAAATATGATGGCAATAAAGAGCGTGAGCCGGCGGGATATTATTGGTGGGCGTTTATTCTTCAAGAATTATACAAGGATTTGCCGTCTAATTCAGAGGGGGCTATAGCTAGGTCTGGTGGGGACGTTTATATTCACACCACGGAGATTGACTGATATTGCCCTACACTGTGCCGCTTTATTGGCAGTAAAGGGCTTTAGGCTGTGAAACAACTAGTTGGGAACATGTTGATATAAATCATGCTCAAAAGCAAACGTGTTTTTGAAAATACTTAACTTTTTAATGTTCACGTCCAGTCGTTGTAATACGCTTAAACTGCAGGCTACACCACCGTCACCTGTTGAGTTTCAGATTAGCATTTCTATGAAATAATGAGCATTTCAGGCGTGCGGAGAGACAGCCCTGCTGACATGTGTAGGACCAGAGAGCATGCCGACACTTGTCCTGCACTTCACTGCAATCCAATCCCAACCAGTCAGACGGCTATTACACCTCTGTCACGTCAGGTTTTCCATACTCTGACGCTATTAGTCACCTTGGCCTTTCGTCACAGAGCTAATGCTATAAAGACTTTTCTCTGGTACTTTTAAAGACAAGTTACACAACATTTTGGTAAGTATTATTATGATACGAGCTGAAATGATGTTCAGTATCACTGTATCCAATTCCATTGCAACTCTTGGTGCTTTAGATTATGACTAAAGGCAGGATTTTATTGGAAGTGACTTTTAAATTTGTAAATTGAGTCAGACATTCATTGACCTATTTCTATTTCCTTATAAAAAAAACATTAACTAGCAGTGGTGGAAAGCAATCAAAAGCAGCTTTCATCAGATAAGCGCATTTTTCATTTGGTTTGTCTGCTTGTAAGCAAGGTCACATGGCTGTTTTTTAGGATCTGACTTGTTGCGGCATTGTCTGCGAGACAGAGCTGTTTCCGCTTTCCACGCGTCAGCATTAGACTCTCCATTTTGGTTTGTGATATCACGGAGCACAGGAAGTGACATCACGTCCTTGTTTGTGAGCCCTGGTAATTGTGGGCTAGACGACAAATGACAGCTGGGCTGCGCTGGAAAATGTATATGAGTGCGGTTAGAGGTTAGCCTCATAACCGTGTCGCTTTATTGGCATCTTTCTGCCTTTTTCTAACAACAGGCTTAAATCCTTATTTTTTCTTATATAGAAAAGCACACTCTCACATATTGGGTGTTTAAAAGCTTTTTGGTTAAACCTACAAGAGCGGCCTCTGATAAAATCACAGGAGTTGCGGTTAATAAAATAACTTTATGAGTGTGATATGTGTATGAGTTATTGATAGAATAGTTATCGTAACCAAGAGAGCTTATTTTAGGATGTATGAGCGGTTTATGTAAAACAGGAGTGGAACAAACAGCATTCAGTATACTGTATTTTCCACCCCGCTAAGACCACAGGTGCAAACCTCACGGGAGGGTTTTGCATAGTACAATGGCCACAGCACTGGAGGGAAAACATTCATTCATACAGTGTGTGTGATGGAAACTGTCACCTACTGACAGCCACGTTTGCCACTTGATAGTTGACCATCACTGCTGGAAACATACAATGCTTATGTATGTATGTATATATATATATATTATCTGTAAGACTGTAAGATAAAGAAAATATGATACTTTAAAGACATGTCGTCTGATATCGAACATATGTATATTGATTATAAATGACTTTAGATGACTGTGTGTGTGTGTATTGCTTGATCATAATTTTATCTGTAGTGTTATTCATTGTTACGTTTAAAGCTAATACATTTTAAATGTACTAATTTAATATATATATAAAAATATATATAAATATGACATAAAAGTTTAAATAGAAATGACTTAAAAGTATATTTTTACAACAATAAAAGTTTGTCTGTACACTTAAACCATATTTCAAAGACAATGGAAACACTTATGAAATTGAAACAGCTCCAAAGTTAAGCTAATGGCATGTAATATGAATTTAAACTATAATACATTTTTAGTTGATGCAATTGACAAGTAATTAGTGTGAAAACAGTCAGTTTGCAGTAGTTTGCATGTAAATCAATTAAAGATGCTTATTCTGATATTAGACATATGCGTATATAAATACTTGATTATAATTGTCCATGCTTGACTGTGCATATATTATTGAATTATACATTTAAATATAAATATACATTTAAATGTACATTTAAAGCTAATATATGATATAATGTAAGATAATATATTTTAAAACATTATAAATGTGTAATTAAAAATAACTATTTAAATACTTGACATCCGCGTTTAATGGAAAAGTACCACCAAATGCGGTACACTTTAAACATATCTCAAAGACAATAAAAATAATTATGAAATTACATGTAAAAATGCACTTTAAAAAAGCACTCTAAAGTTCAGCTAATTGCAGTTGCATGCATTTAAATTTTATTCTAATTAAGATGGAATTAAGTGTCTAACAACATTGCATTCAGTTTGCACTTAAGACATTTTTTTAACTCCAAGTAAATTAAGATATGCGGTCTGATATTAGACATATGTGCGCATATAAATATATATATATATATGTATATTTGCCAGTTTCATGGCAAAGCAGAACAGTATCCTCTACAATAATCATGTTTTCATCTAAATAAAGAAAGCAAAGACAATAGGCTTGGGTACCTTGGAGACCAGTAGGACTTCTTTGCCATGGCAACTGTGTGCTGAGATACCGTGCAGTGATGTGGCTTCACCGACACATTCTGTGAAAGAATGCAGAAAGTGTTCGCTTCTGTGTTTCAACATACTTTACATCTCACAACATTATATCTGAAAACCTTCCTGTGAAATAACACACACACAAAAACTCACTTTTGTTCGAGCAAATGTCCAGTCGTGCGGCCAGATAAAGTTATGTTATTGTAGTTTGGCACTGTACGCTGTTCAACAAAAGCCGTTTTGTCCTTTTCAGTATATTCGTAAACACAGTGTATGTGTATTATCATTAAACATTCTTGTGTGCACTGTTGGGTTTCATCAGTAAACAATAGACATGTCACATCAAGCTTTATCACGTCTTTTAAATCTGGTGGTCTTGACATCAACAAACAGCTTTTATTCAATAGCTAAGGATTCTATTGCCTTTCTACAAGCGCGTACAAGTTCACGTATATGTGTAAATGCACATATGTGGGTGTATGCTTGTCTACCCTGCGTTTCTCCCTCTCTCGTATTCCTCAAACGCTGGAGTCCAAAGCAAACACACACACAGCAAACGCAGACACAGGGCGAAGAGTGTGAGGTAGAGATGCATGTAGAGAATGCTTGTGTTAATTTCCTGTGGCAACAGAAAGAGGCTTCTGTATGCACTGCATTTAACAATGAGTTAAAGGGTAACTCGGGTCATGTGACTCAGATAAAGGCAGAAATGCCCTCAGATTTTTCTTCCATCACTGTATTCACGCGATTCATTTGGCATTGCTGACATATTTTGCTCAAGGAAAATGTTGATTGATTTGTTTGAGGCTTAACAAAGTATGACGCATTTGATAGTGTGCCAGATGTGATATGTGCTACTGGTAAATCTGAGATGAAACGGTGAGATTGTACTACAGGCAGGCACAAGCATCCTACTACTTTACTTACAGATCATATCATATTAATGAATTAAAAGGCTACTTAAAGACACTAAACTTTCATGACTACGTGTCTTAACACTTGGCTTCACTTGACGCACAAACACAAACTTACACAAACTTACACGCTGTTTGAAGGTGTCCTAGTGTAATTACACATTATTGCATAAATACACATTTTATTTATATTAATAAGTAATATTTACACAAGTAATATTAATTAACATGTATTTAGTTTAGGGTCTGTCACTTTTAATTCTGCATAATCACTGTTATTACTATAGTAAGTGCATGCAGTGTGTAACAACGGCGGTAAAATAAAGTGTAAACTTTTATCGTGTTTTGAAGAAGCTCACTTATTTTGCTGTGTTGACTTTGAATAGTTCATATAGAACAGAAACATATTTCAAATGTTCTGAATTGGAAATTTCACCGTTACAAATGTGTAATTGTAAATATATTTAAATACATGACATACGAGTTTCAATAGAAATCACATTTTAGTTTACCGTAAATGCTTGCTAGTACATTAGGCAGTACATTTGAACCATATTTAAAAGACAATAGAAATTACACATAAAGTGTACTTTAGTACCATTTAAATTGATTAAAAACACTCTAAAATTCAACTGTTTGATGTCAAGAAATTACATTTGCAAAAAATCACTTTGCATTGAAATATATTTTTAAAGAGTATTATTTCCATAATAAGTACTCTTTTTAAAAGTATGCTAAAATGTACTTTACAAGGGGTTATCCAGTAACCTACAAAATCTCAGGACCAAAAAAGAAGATGAACGAAGTTATCTAACTAAATATGTGGTGAAAAGTTAATTGAACCTTGTTGGCTGCTCCCACTGCTTTTTAAAACACAGTGATACCTGTGTGTAGGTCACTGAAGAGGTGTGCCATAAGAGATGTAATGTGTATGCTTTCATCTTTCATCAACAGATTTATCTGAAAGAGCTGTCGAGACTGTGCCCTAGCAAGTCAAGGGTAGCGGCTTTTCAGTGTGCTATCAAAACACAAGTCACGGTTTTCCCATTAACAGAGAACCTTGTTTTATGAGTTCAAAACAAGCACACATCCTATAGTGTTGCTGTTTACTTCTCTTCTAGCCTTCAACTATAGGTTGCAAGTGCAAAAATATGTCTGAGTTTTGGGTTGCGTGGTTGGATTGTATCTTTCATATGGCAAATAGCATTTGTTAATACAAAAATATGAATGTACAGTTTAATATCAAAACCAGAGCGTGTCTCAGCTGCGAAATAGACCTTGATCCGTTTTTGGAGCGGTGGTTGGAACGATATTAGTGACATAACCCAAACAGCTGTCTCAAATCTGCTTTATGATATATGCCTACAAGCCCATAAAAACTATGCCATCTGTACAATTTTTGAACATTATACTCGTAGCCAAGGCCTCCAATTCACCATTCGATCAATGCTAACTGTATTTGTCAATTAGTGCTCTGCTCCAACAACTAGAGCTACCTTCTCAGACAGTTAAGGCGTCACAGACTTGTTCCTGAAGCGAAGGCTGTCCCAAACAGTAGGAAGTGTATAATTATGCTGTCTTCTTGGATACCGCACAGCATTGTATGTGCCCTTCCTTCACATATAAAGCAATCTCAGAATACACTGCGACAAGCTCTGTGAAAAACAATTCATCAATTAAAAAAATAGTCATAGTGAATAACGTGAAGTGCAACTCCACTATGCACTGAAATAATATCAGTGAAAACATCTAATGTAACCCAAGTTGCCTCCTTCCTGCACTTTGTGTGAAAAATTATATTCATTGGAATATTAGAGTCTTGTCCATAAAAAGTGTAAGATTGTGTTAAATCATGACTTGGGATGTAACCCATATCTAACGAACTGAATGACCTGCAAAGCTTTTGTTTATCCAATTAGAGACTGTGGACCTTTGCCTCAACATTATCTCACTGGACTCTAGTGAACTGCTTCACCACTGAGATCCAGACTGGAGCTGTTCTGACAGGGCCTTCTGATTTATTCACTCTTTTGCCCAGGTTCACCGCTGCTGTTGTGCTGTTTTTTGGAATGATTTCGGGTTCACGTCTCCCTTTTGCTTGTCATCTTTCATGACATGCTGTGTTCCACTGGTTATGATTATTGTATGATTCTGGAATGCCCCCCATTTCTGGCTGCAGACGCCGGTGAGTTGCCTGCAGGCAATCCTGAATCAACAAGATCCTGTGGTCCAGCGTTCCAGCCTAACCTCACCTGACACTGTGTCCACCTAGAAGACAGTAACAGGTTGATATACACAACGTATCTTGAGGAAAAGTAAACTTCTAAACAACAGAACCTGTTTATTGGTTCAAATGTAATCATGTTTGTTTAAATATGCATTATATACATTTCACTGCAGTCTAAATAGTGATAGCTTCCTATCAGTTGATTTTAGGGTAAGGTTTGTGTAGGTATTATGCTATTTTATACTTTTATGGGGAGTCACCGGACATTTCATTTATGATATAGAGCATTAACCAGCATAATCAAATGTTGCCACAGTCATGTATAACTGTTTCTAAGAAAACTGAACACTCTATTTAGTGCCAGTCACTGGACATTTTTAAACTGCCGTGAATTAATGCAAAAAAATATATGTATATGACTGAGCTGTTTCATGAACCTGCATCTACAATAAAAAAAAAGTATATTAATTATAATGCCTTTTTGACCCATTTAATTAACATTTTTCAGAGGCCTTAATTAACTGAAGTGATTTTAACTGGAAAACTGACTATATATATATATATATATATATATTGTGTCTTGTATGTGTGTGCTAACAATTACTCAGAACTCCTTAGCCACACACAACAAGCTACCATCATGGCTTGTGTATTGGGAAAGCACCTTACATTTTCTATATAAAATTATTTTTTTTACTACTAGAGAACATCCATCATCTCTAAATAGACTATAAAAAGGAAATGTGGTAGCTCGTGTAGAACTGAAAGCAGCAAAAAAGTGAAATATGAGCCTAGCAGAGATCTGGAAGTGTCTGCCTTCAAATGAATGTGGAATCACACCCAGTTAAAACTCTCAAACAAAAATCCAGCCGGCCGGTTTAACCACTACACTGCACTCCCAGTTTACACTCTGTATTACACAAACACAGATGGAAAGACTATTTCATAAGAAACAACAAGGCAATGATCCATTAAAAACTGTACCAACCCATGTAAGTCATTCGGTTTCACTTCTCTGTTGTTTCACACCAGCTACTAAAATTAGCTAGACATTTATTCCACTGTAAAGGGTTATATCTTACTCATACTTCATACATGTGGTCTAACCATTCATGGTGAAAAACTGTTGATTCCATCTCAGAGTTTTAAGAACCTTTTAGGCAGTTCTATATTTATTTAGATTAGCAAACTAGACGTGCAGCAGCTCTTTTCAGAAAGTCCCCTTGAATGTAACAGATAGGCCTCAGGTACTGGTCTTCCGACACATAGCTGAACCTCCTTTTGTTGAACACATCAAACAGAGCACAAAGGCAGGCAATGACTCAGTTGGGGGCATGTCTCAGGGGCTGGCTTTCTGTGGCTGCCTCGTGGGCTCTGATAATTGTTTTCCTGTCGCCTGTAACCTTCAGCTGGCTGAAAATCCCAAAAGGGCAGTGGCTTCATGGCATTTGTCATATTAATGACACAAATGTGTGCATCGGATGTCAGGACATACTGTAAGTCGCGCTTTAGGGCCTACATCACAGTCACTACAAGCGCCGTGGTTAGTGCCTGATGTAGATGAATATGTAACAATTATCCTCAGGTTCGGTTGGGCAGAATAATGTAATGAAACATATCTAGAACACATACACATGCATATGCTAGTTTTCATAAACACACTATATACACTACTGTTCAGAAGTTTGGGGTCGGGTTTTGAAGAACTCTCCTATGCTCACTAAGGCTACATTTATTTGATCAAAATACAATCAAATATAATTACACTTTAAAGTAACGGTTTTCTAATTTAATTTGTCATTATTAATGTGATGATAAAGTGTAATTTTCATCATCGTTACTCCAGTCTTCAGTATCTGATGATCCTTCAGATATCATTCTAATATGCTGATTTGCTGCTAGAAAAACATTTCATATTATTATTAAAGTTGAAAACTACTGCGCTTGATATTTTTATGGAAACTGTGATACATTTTTTAGGATTCTTGATAAATAGAAAGTTAAAAAGAAGCGCAATTATTTGAAATAGACATCTTTTGTAACATTTAATTTTTTTTATCCATTCAATGCATCCTTGTTGAAGAAACATACTTTTTTGGGGGGGAGGGGGGTTAAGATTGACCCCAAACTTTGGAAAGATAATGTACACCAAACACATTAATGTAAGCCAAAACTTGTTTTATTCTTTTGCTCAGATTAAATTTAAGATGAAATAATATCCACAATGAATTAATGGCCTTGGGACAAAATACTAAAGATTCATGCACAAGACCATCAACGTACACTGAGAAAGTTCCCACAATCCATTTTGATTTCAATTTAGCTTTCTACACTTTTTGGAATAATTCATAAAAGTGCATAAACTATTCAATCTTATCAGTTGACACCCATATTGAAAACATGTTTCGCTAACGACTAAAGCCTTTAGTGATTCACAGCAATAAAGATTTACGCTGCTGTGTTGAAAGGCCTAACCAGGCAGAAGCCAGAATGAGCAAACCGTTGTAAAAGGTTATTGAGCCAGACATATCAATACATTATCTCCTTCTTGCAAACACATTTATTGCAAGTGCTTCTAAGTATATATATATATATATATATATATAGACGCTACATTAATTGAAGATAAAAACAGCCTGATTAAGAGTAACACAGATAAATCAGCTTCTAAATTCTCATATCTCATAATTCCACTCTCCTTGATCAATACCAAGACCGTAACTATTCACAGAAATATTTTCTTAGTTATATTTTTGTCTGATCTTGATCAAGACAGACCATTACTTAATTTCCTTGCTCGCTTCGCTTTGCCACCATCACCTGGAGCACCTGTACCACCGCAACATCCATGATCTCCGCTCACTTTTCTCCTGAAGCCAGAATAACAAACACTGCTCTTTTGCTCCACCCTCCCTAAATCATGACTGTCAAATACTCGTATATCAGCCAGTCATCCTGTCTGCTCCTCGGCCACCCCCGACGGGCTCACCTTTATGCTGATGATGGAGATGGCACAGGTTGGGTGGGGGCTGGCAGAGGTGGGCGAAGGAGAGAGAGAAAGAGAGATAGAATATCTCCATCAGGCTGCCAGCCAGAGCCAGTGATTAATTCCAGCAGATGCATAGTATTTGCTTCTGAACATGGGGGTGTGAAGCGCTCTCTCTCTCTCTCTGTACCCAGGCTGGCTGGCAGATCTTAATGAAATATTAACCAGCAGGAGATAGACCGAGCGAGCGAGGACAGGCACAGGCGTGGGTTTCGGCGTAGGTGCGGGGAGAACCGGCCTTTCACAACAAAGAAAAGGAGAAACCCCCTCCACATGAGTATATATATATATATATATATACAAACACAAGCCAATAACACATCAGGTTAGACAAGCTACCCAGGCTGTCCCATCTCTTCCACCCCCAGTAAGGGAACACCCTCCCACTACTCGTATTAAACTTATAAGTGAGTCACCAACTGCCACCCCGTTTCCTGATCTGAGGTTCTAGTTATATAAAGTTGTTGATCATTAGACAGATGACATTCGCCTACATCTCTCTTCGAGACACCTGGGCAATTATATCGAATCCTACTTTAGTCTATTGGGGTCATTTTTATCTTTCATTATATTCTAGTTTATGGCAAGCAATCATCAATCAAAATGTGTTGGAGATTTGTAGAAGATGCGGTGCATTATTCATTTGTAAAACAAATGGCTTGGAGAATCCTGGTCTAACTGTACACGATGTTACATGTTATTCTAAAGTAAAAAAAAATGTCTTAGTAATCTTGCATCATAATGTAATAACCTGCTGCACCTGTGAATCGGCTTTAATGTTTTGTCTTTTTTTTTGCTGACGTCACAAAAACTTCTTACTCAAGAAACTGCTTTTGTGTGAAAACAGCTCATAAATAAACACAGATCTTTAACGTGTCCATTGTGTCATTTTTGTTAGCACTTTGCATTTAGGCTATAGGCTACTTGTGGGGGGGGGTAGTTTTAGCCTTTTAGAGACGTTGCAAACAGTGTTGTGGTTAGAAGGGATGCAGCAAAAAATGAAAGCTAACAATAAATACAATTTTCTACCTATTAGATTGTGTTTTATTAACATCTACACCTACCCCAACCCTAAACCTACCCCTTACAATAATGTAAAAACACTAATTATTGTTGTAGGCCTACAGTGTGACAAAAGTAATGCTATATAATGTGCGTATGCCCAGTAGTTTTTGCTGTATCCCTTCAAGCCTTAACCCAGTGTTGCAACAGGTAGCCTCAAACTCAGATTTTTTGCACTTTTAGACAACAGTCCAACACACTGAATGAACTGCTCTTCCGTCCCTCACAATCTCGTATTCGTTCACGTTAAATTAAAATGGCGTCTGCTCTGACTAAAGTCTATTGAGTCAGCAAAGTTGCATCGATCTCCCTGCCAAAGCCACGGCGCACTCTGCTCTTCTCCTCAGTTTACAGAGCATCACCACCGGCGTCCGGAGAGCGTGCTGCAGCGCTTATTTGCATGGGTGTCTGGCGTTGAGTGACAGAGAGGATCCCTGTGTATCGAGTCCGGGACATCCCCCAATTAAACAGATCTCCTCTCTCCTCTGTCAGCACCCCCATCCATCAGTGCCAACGCGCCGGCCGTGCCCGGAATAGCCAAGTGTAGCTTCTTCATCAAAACAAGCAAGCGGGTTTAATTCAAATATAAAGCTATAAAAAACATATAGAGACTTAATTGAGTAACATACATTAGATCTGTTTAAAACGTCATTAATAATGCTGAAAAAGAAAGTGCGTCTTTGGGGATCAGCAGCATTTTAAAATGATATAGTAATAATAATAATAATGATTATAGGCTACTGAAACATATCAATCGTATTAAAACGAGTCATAATATTAGTTCAGTAACAGTGTCTAAATTCACAAATGAACAAGTTGCACGAAACAAAACACGGAAAGCAGTTGCTGCTCCGCTTATGGAGAACTGCGTTGTGTGGCTACATTCAATTCGTAATGAGATCAGTACGTCGGAATAAATACGCTTTTTGCACGCGTTATTGTAAAGCATTTGTTTTCTAGTAATAAGAATTAACGCAGCTATAGAAAAAAGCGAAGTTTATTACGAATTAATGTGCCTGTGCTAATGTTGAAATAAGTTAATATTTCTGCACCGAAGGCGCACCGTTGTATAAGTGTTGTGAGAAAAAAAGTTCTCTCTCGTAAATCTTGGAACGGGCGAGGCAGCATAGTGCTGACATTAGTTATTGTGCGGAGCTCTGGACTTCAAATGCACCCAAGCCTTCCTTTCACTGCCAAGCGCCGATCAGCCCAGGAAACTCCGAATAAGGGCATGGAAGTGGAAACCCACCGGAATCAAGCCTTATGTAGTCACGACCTTATTTGGCATGGCGGAGCGGGATCTTCCGGCCAGGGCTCAGCTACAGCGCAGACGGGAAGCCCGAAATTCTAGCGAGAGTTTGAGCAGAAAAGGCAGACTTGCGCTTCACTTTCTCTCAGAGAGACACTGCGCTTACCAGCATTGATTTGCTGTGGAGGAGGAACGGGCATCTCCCCTCCATTTAATGCAGAGACTTAATGTTTAAGCTCCCCAATCTGCTTTTTTCCTCTAGGCAAACGTCATGTGTCCTCCACTGCAGTGCCTAAATATGGGCTTCCTCCACTCCAAATATGGACATCTACGTCACGGCAAGAGGATATATAAAGGAGTAGGGATTCTCTGAGCTCAGAAAGAGCCTAGAGAGCCCAAGCGATTCAGCACTAGTGCAGACAGCTGATAGGAAACACGTTGCGATATATATAACAAACACATTAAATAAATGTGACAAGTCAATTCAAAACAACAACAGAAACAAAACAGCGATCTAATTTGCTGAAAAAGTGAACTTTAGGTAATGATCAGAAGGGACATTCCGAATCTCACGCATTTAATCTGAGACGAAGTGGATTTGTTCTGCATCTTTGGACAATCAAAAAACGGAGAAGAGGGAAGACAACAAGAAGACAAACAGTGAGAGTAAGGAGATCAACTGAAAGAAGGAGAGACTGACATCGCAGCATCTTCACATTTATCATCCCAGAGGGGTTAGCTGCGGATCTCTCCAGCACACTTCTCTCCTCACCGAGCACACTCCAGAGAGATGGCTGCAGCCAAGACAGAGATGCTCCTGCCTGCTCTGCAGATCTCCGACCACCTGAGCTTCGCTCACTCCCCCATGGATAATTACCCCAAGCTGGAGGAGATGATCATGCTGAACTCTGCAGGGACCCCATTCCTCAATGCCACGGCACCTGAAGGCACAGGCTTTGGCTCTGGTGATCCCGGCGAGCAGTTTGATCACCTCGCTGGAGGTAAGCACTAAATCCTTCTTGATTAAATTGAATTGCATGGTGAAAAAGCTGCATGCTGCTTTCATACAGAGAATTGCGAGAGGTGTTTACTTGTGCAAAAATGCAGTTGTGTTCAGTATTTAATAATAATGTGTCTTTATGCTTAAATATGAATTTTTACATTTAAGTTTTATTATAATACGTTTTTTAATTAAACTGCACTGATGTAAAGTTTAACATTTTTAACTAAAGCTGACAGCCAATAGGAAGTTATTACTAATTCAAATCATTGGAATGAATGAGACAATTAGATTTAGCAGCACAGCTTAATTTTAAACCCAATTTTGGAATCATTGAAAGTGCAGATTAAATAACTATAAGCTGTGCAAGAAGGAAAGAGAGATCAGGATGACAGTAATGAGAAAAAGAGCGCTGAGAGAAGCACACATGCAGATGGTTTAGCATGCGCTGGCTCTTGTCTCCGAGGGAGATCGGCAAGTGTGTGTGTGTATGTGTGTGTGTGTGTGTGTGTGTGTGTGTGTGTGTGTGTGTGTGTGTGTGTGTGTGTGTGTGTGTGTGTGTGTGTGTGTGTGTGTGTGTTGTGGGGTGTTTTAAACCCCAACTAAAACACCTTTGGGATCATTTATGTGCACTTAAATGTGCTCAAGACAATTTAGAGTTAACTAGCTGTGCTATGGTTTCTAATCCACTCTCTCTCTCTTTTGTGCTTGTTTTTGCAGACACACTTTCAGAAATCGACAAGTCTCTGGCAGATCAGACCTACTCCACCCAACGGCTGCCCCCCATCTCTTATACGGGCCGCTTCACCCTCGAACCTGCCCACAACTGCAGTAACAGTCTGTGGGCTGAGCCTCTGTTCAGCCTGGTGAGCGGGCTGGTGGGCATCAACCCGCCCCCAACCTCCATTCCGTCCTCGGTCTCTCAGGCAGCTACCCACTCTTCTTCGTCTTCCATCTCCTCTTCCAATTCGTTATCCACATCCAGCTCCAGCCTGAGCTGCTCCGTCCACCAGAGCGAGCCTAACCCCATCTACTCGGCAGCTCCCACCTACTCCAGCGCCAGCCCAGACATCTTCCCTGAGTCTGGCTCAAACTTCCCCACCACAGTGTGCACCTCGCTACAGTACCCCTCTTCGTCATACCCCAACAGCAAGGCCTGTAGCACCAGCTTCCCTGTGCCAATGATCCCCGACTACCTGTTTCCCCAACAGCAGAGCGAGATCAGCTTGCTGGCCCCCGACCAGAAGCCCTTCCAGACGCAAGCGGGGCAGCAGCCCTCCCTGACACCGCTGTCCACCATCAAGGCCTTTGCCACCCAAACTGGTTCTCAGGACCTAAAGAGCATCTACCAGTCTCAGCTCATCAAGCCCAGTCGCATGCGCAAGTACCCAAACCGGCCAAGCAAGACACCTCCCCACGAGCGCCCCTACGCATGCCCCGTTGAGACCTGTGACCGTCGCTTCTCACGCTCAGATGAGCTGACACGCCACATTCGCATCCACACCGGCCAAAAGCCCTTCCAGTGCAGGATCTGCATGCGCAACTTCAGTCGCAGCGACCACCTGACGACCCACATCCGCACACACACGGGCGAGAAGCCCTTCGCCTGCGAGATCTGTGGCCGAAAATTCGCCCGCAGCGACGAGCGCAAGCGCCACACCAAGATCCACCTGCGACAGAAGGACAAGAAGATGGAGAAAGGCAGCACTGCTGTGCAGAGCTCGCTTACAAATGTATCCAT